>CM047591.1:6447624-6457859 GCA_026184515.1 Peronosclerospora sorghi
GAGTTCACCTGCTTTTACAGCAGTTTCAAACTCGTTGAAGGACATCTCCTCCAAGGACAACAGTTCGCCTACACCAGGCAACCGTTCCAGGCTTACGCCTTCTGTGACAACACCTGTCACACTATTCAGCATCCGATAGGACTGCTGACTAATGGCCTCGGGACTCGTCCCGGGACCCAGATGGGGGAGTCAATTGCCCCATCTATTGGAGCGCATCGCGCCTATCCACAGAGGTCTCTATCTCTACCACTGGTAACTCGCCGATCTCACCTAATACGGCGTGGTCGGAATCAATTCCGATGTGCGAAAGAGACGAACTACGGGTCTCTTAGCTTGGAAGCGCCTCGCGCTTAACCGCAGGGGTCTCTACCCCTACCACTGGAGTCGCAACTTTTTCGCCGAACACGGCGAGGTCGGGAACCCGACCTGCATAAGATACAAACCTCGTGTATTCTTCTCTAGGAAGCGCCCCGCGCTTAACCTCAGAGGAATCCACCTCTACCACTGGCGATTCACCCGTCTCGCCTATATCGACGTGGGGATTAACCTCCGAATCCCCCTCGTCAAGGAACACTTCCTTGACCTCATTGGGACTGATCATCTCATACATCCCAATCTCTGGCATCTCACGCCAGAATCGCTTTTGCAATCGAGCAAAGGTGAGTTCATGACTCGCCAATGCTTCACCCGATCGCGGGTGCGTTGAGCCAATGGACTTAGACTTCCAGTCTATCCATGGATCGTGGCGTTCCAGCCACTTCATGCCCAGAATGAGGTCATACCTCGAGTCCAAATCCAGGACTAGGCAACGTTCTAAGCTGTCGAAGTCTGCAAACTTCTGCTTAAGGTCAATCGAGACCTTGGGTACAGAAACCTGTACGTCCGTCGCTATACGTACCGTGACAACGCCACGAAAACGTGCCTCTAGGGCCTCGGCATACAGCCGACTCTTCTCCACAGAAGCCCGTATGACATAATTGTCAGACGCTCCAGAGTCTATCAAGACTCTCCAAGGCTTATCAAAGCCTTTCACGTCCGCAAGGACGACCAGAAAACCTGCCTGGTACACCAACTCGGTGCTAGAAAGCACCGCTTCCCTCGGAGCTTTGTGCTGTCGTCCCCTACCCTGGGTTTTAACATCACTGAGGGATCTCGGGGCGCCCTACTGGGCGCCCCGTACTTAATGGGAGACGTCGTTCCCGACAGCTTAGGCGAGGGCCTTTTACCCGCCCTCTGCCCCTTATAGCGAGTGTCTCGCCGGGGGTTTCGCGGACATCTGTTCCGCAGATGATCCGCACTTCCACACAGGAAGAATCTTAGCAGCCCACGCTGCTGCAACATTACGAGAAGATCCTCTTCGAAGCTCTTCGAGAAGGAGTCAGAGTGACTCTTAGCGGAAGGTTTATCCTCCGCTTCGACCTGACTAAGGTCCATGAGTTCGGGACCCACCTTAGAGGAACGAAAGTTCCTTTCGGCGTTAAACGCCATCTTAAACGCCTCCTCCCGGGATTGGGGTCGGCATCGAAAGAGCTACGAACGTGCTGGCCCTTCTCTCAGGCCTCCCATGAACACGGGAATGGACACATCGTCTGAATACGCTTTCGCGTACATCCCTGCCATCAGGGTCTTCAGTTCTTGGACGTATATCTCCAAGTCCCTAGTGCCCTGATGGCACCTTAAAAACGCAAGCTGATTCTGGAAAACCAGATCAGGCGTATCGTACATATCTATAAGCTTTCGCTTAAGGACTTCCCAGTTCGGGAACACGTCCGTGACAGAATACGGACACGTAAACGCCCATTTACGGGCTCTGCCCGTAAGATGGGTTAATGCAAGTCCCACTTGCAAGTTATCCTCGATCACATTCGCTGTGGCGAAGGCCGTGTCGACCTCGCGAAGCCACACATAAAGGTTATCACCTTTTTCACCCGTGAATTCCTTTATCTTAAAGGATAACGGAGGTCGAACCCCCGTAGACGTAGGATAACTTACGCGAAAACTCGCCTCAAGGGCGATGAGGGCGTTCACCCTCTCACGCACGGTATCAAGACCCTGCTCTACTAGGAGGCGCATGCCATCCTGAACCAATATGGGTACCATCCACTTAAAGGCTTCTTGCTGGACGGGGGTTAGCTGACCCCACTTGTCCTGGTCCATCCTTTGCAGAGGATTTCGTCTACCAACACAGGTGTTGGATTGACTACAAGTGCTACCAGATGTATCCGGGTGCGTAAACGCACGGTGCGGCTAGCGCACAGAGGGAGACTTTCCTTAAGCGGCGATACGCCTCTACTTAGCCGATACGCCCTTATCTAAGGGCTTAGTGTGAGATTGCTCTCTCACTCGGGGCCAATATTCCCTGAGTTTACTGTTAGCGAACGCTAACGCCTTATTCTAAGGCTTCCCTTAGTAGGGAGTAGATAGGGGAGGTGATCCTTTGCTACGACACTCACTGCACGCTCGACCGTTCCGGGTCGTGCGCCTAGCAGGATATGGTGTATTTGTAAACTGATTTATTATTTAATATAAAATTAGCCTAACTTAATAAACTAATGTAAACTATATGTAATACTAAGTAGAACTTACTCAATCCGTACCTAGCCGAAAATGTAATGTACACCACCTGTGTACCAACACGTGGCAGGCTGCCACGCCTTCACCAAGGTTCCCGCCTTGATTGGCTAAACAGCCAATAGGTCCGAACCTTTCGGACCGGTCAATACTTGACCCTAACCGTTGTGTATTTACGTACACCAACGTAACTAAATGTAACCCCGTTACAGTCCGGATTACCCCTAAGGACAGCCTAGGCAACAGATACATGATCAACGTTGTTTATCATAAATCTAGCTATGTGCGTGTTTTTCTCGCCAAACCCAAAGATGTTGCGGCGAAGAAATTTGAACATTTCATGGCGTTTTTCGAACGGAAGTTAAACTGCAAGGTTTATATATTACGTGGTATGAATATAAGAACCTGTATGGTTTCTGCATGCAGATAGGGTTTGAGCGACAAATAAGTGAAGCCAACAACCAGTCCAGCAATGGAAAAGCAGAACGCATGCACCGCACGGTTATGAACATGGCAAGGTGCATGCTGTTCGCTAGTGGTTTGCCACTTACTTCTTGGGGCGACGCGGTTTAATATGCTGCATATATTGAACCGCAGCCCTAGTAATTCAAATTCTCTCCGTCAGTCACCTTTGGAGGTGCTCACAAGCAATCAACCCAACCTTGGTGAGATCGTTGCTTTCGGTTCGATCTGCACTGTGTATAGAATTCCTGGAAAGGATTCACTAGCACATCGTGCCCAGGTTGCGGTTGTGGTTGGCAAAAGCGAAGAGGTTAAGGGGTTTAAGGTTTACCTTAAGAGTGAACGTAAGGTTGTTGTCACTCAACATATCAAAAACGTTGAAACTCTGACCCCGGACCAAAACGTCAAACTTCAACAAACTGTGGTGGAAGATCGCCAATCGGGAGGGGGGGGTAATGCGACTACTGCTGAAAGACCCAAGAAGATGAAGGCACGCAAGAAGAAAAGTTGTAAACGCGAGCTCTGCGTCACACGAAGTGTTTCCAAGTCCTAGCACGGATATTCAGCTCATAATGAAGAAAATACAACTGAAACTCCAAGTGCAGTCGAGGATGATGGGTTGGTACATTTCGTCAGTGAAATGGATCCAAAAAACTTCAATGAAACGATGAATTCCACTAACAAGGACAAATGTAAAACTGCAGTTCAGGAGGAGCTCAGTGCTTTGGAGAGTAACGAAGTTTGGAGCATCGTTGACAAGCCTCAAGATTGTCGACCTCTTCACACCAAGTGAGTATTCAAGACAAAGATCGACCAAGATGGTGAAATCAAACGGTTCAAGGCAAGACTCGTTGCATGTGGAAACGAGCAACGTTTTGGTATCGATTACACCTTAACGTTTGCCTTCGTTATAGACATGAACACGGTGAAGTTGGTTTTGGCGTTTGCCACCAGTGTAAGGTGCTTGCGAGGCACGGGAAATTCCGAACGCCTATGTTAAGGCCGAGGAAAACGAACATGACATCTTTCTGTTCATCCCCCAAGGCATGAAATTGAAGACAAGTGAGGACATTTAAGGTTCTCAAGTAATCAAGGTGTTAAAGCTCAAGAAAACGCTTTACGGCCTGAAACAGGCAGGACAATTATGGAATCGTCTGATTCACGGAAAATTGCTGGATTTGGATTTTTTGCAGTACTTGACGAACATGAGTCTATACGTCAAGCACTTAAGTAGTGAAACCGTTATAGTAGGCATCTATGTTAATGACCTACTAGTAACTGGTACAAAGGAGGAGCTCGTAGAGCAATTCTTTCAAGATTTGAAGTGCCTCTAGATTAAAAACCTCGGCAAAGTATCGAGATTTATCGGCATGCGAGTGACGTTCGACGACAACTCCGGGTACAGGCTGGATCAAGAGCTCACTATTGATGATATCATCAAAGACTAAAGGTTGGAAGATGTCAACCCGATGCGCACTTCGATCGGCATGGATTTCGAGGGCATATCGCTTCAACCAAGCGAACTTCTAAAAAGTACTGGTTTAAGGATAATCAAGGATTTCCAGTCTTTGGTCGGCAGATTGCTTTGGATTGCGCGCTGCACCAGACCCGACATCGTGTACGACGTTCAAAAGGCTACTCTACGTACTTATGCCCCCACCACCGCAGATTGGGAGCTTGTCAAGAAGATTTTGCGTTACGTCAAAGGTACGAAACATCTTAAGTTTTGTATGGGGCGTGGTGAGGTGGCGAGCAACGAGTTGAGCATCAAGGCGTACAGCGATGCGGATTACGGAGGTTCCAAGAGAGACAGAAAGTCGACCTCAGGTGGACTCATCTTTCTCGATGGCGTTTTGGTTGCTTGGATTTGCAAGAAACAAGTTGCCGTCTCATTATCGACCATGGAGGCGGAATTTTATGCGTCGTCGACAAATGTGGTCACGTTATTGGGTTTTAAAGAACTCATTGAGGAAGATAAGTCAAGATAAAGCTGTCCATGCAACTTTGCATGGATAACCAAGCAGGGATCCCAAGGGCTACGAAAGAAGCATAAAGATGAAGCACGTCGACATTCGAGTCAAGTTTATTATCTCTAAGTTAGAGGTTGGACTTATAGTGGCTACCTACATTTCGACTCAAGATATGCTAGCTGATGGACTTACCAAGGCTTTACCTGCTTCAAGGTTCGAGGTGCTACGCGCCACGCTCTGAGTTCAACATGTGTGAATTTTCGAAATACACATTGAGGAGGAGTGCTAAAAATAGTCTGTATACTTAATTACTAAAATTAGGTTGGACTATTTGTTTTAGTTATCAATCTGTATTTCTTAATTTTTAGTTCCTAAAAATACGGTAACCGTACTCGTTTATGAGTACTGCCTATTTTTGCACTGAAAAGTAATGTAGGTAACACAACAGCTGTTGGAGGTATAGTATACCTTCAACTCCTTATGCATATTCATGTTAGGCTAGCTAATCACTTCTAAATACACATTACATTGAACAAGTCCCTGGTTTAATCTACTTCATCAAACGCATTATAATCTCTCTACGGGCGTCATTCTCGCAACCTACCTGCAATTGGTTGCCGAGATATTGACTTGAGACGATTTGGTAATAATGCTGTTATTATTCTACATCTACGACACCAAGTTTACTACACTACTGAGCTACGATGGATGGAAACACCTTTCAACAGATAGACACTACCGCGATGGACTCAGACTAGCGTAAATTCTATGCACTCCGTAGAGCTGAGATATTGAGGAAGGATGAGAAATGGTGAATGAAACCCTTTAAATACATTCAATGTCTCTATATGTTGTCGTCATCAAAGTCGCATTGCCTCTCCCAAAGATGCTCTATAATGTCATTTTGCAACTGGTAATTAATCGTTTCATCCCGAAGCTGGCGATGTCGTAGTAAAAAGGCCTCAAAGTCACACGTCCTCTCACGCGACACAGGTTGACGTTCGCCGTTCTCTTAAAGATCAGCTACCATATCAGCTTCGTCCCGTTCGTCCTCAAGTATCATGTTGTGTAGTATAACACAAGCTTTCATGATATGGCACAAGTGTTGCTTATTCCAAAACTTCATTGGCATGCTTACAATTAGCAAATCGGGCCTGAAGTACCCCAAACGCTCTTTCCACATTCTTGCGTGCAGATTCCTGCAACTTAGCAAACAGCTATAAAAGCGCATTAGATAGCGGAAGATACCGATTACTTCATCCGTCTACACCTTCTTCTTTCGCCTTTTGCGGCCAGGATATCGTTTGAAAAAGCTGTTCATTGTCATCACTCATTTTTTTTTCGCGTGTACTTGTTTACCCACGTTCCAATTATCTTGAGAGTACTAACGCGTAATATTCCACGACCAAACGATAGCGACAGGAAGTAACGTAACACCAGTAATAAAGCGTAAGCACAATTTATTATCCACTTTATAATTTTTCGTAACTTGAAGCGAGACAGTGACGTTACCCAAAATCCACGAGAACAAACGAGAAACAATCCACCCGCAATATGCAGGGTACTCCAGCTCCACAAACCACGTGATAAAAAAAAGCAAATTCAGAAGTGATTTATTAGTGTTAAGGTTAAACTTAAGAGTAATTACATAAAATACCCCCATTTGCCATGAAAATTCACAAAGTGCCCCTCTTTTCTCAAAATTCACAGAATGCCCCTCCTTTATAAGTGGAATATGGATTGCTGTGGCAATGCATATTCCACTGATAAGGAACGACATGATCATATTGAAGGAATACAAAAAAGGTCTAACATTGAAAGGTCTAGACATGCGCTTCTCTACAGGTGCGGCGGTTGTGGCCAGTCTGTCCACATGTTTTGCACATCCTGGAAGACCCTTGCGCTTGCCCTTGAACCACTTGCGCTCCTTTCTATCTTCTTCTCGTAGCCGGGAGCCGTCGCGGTGTTTGAAGTCGTGGGGGAAGCAGACCATCAGCGACTAATGCGCTCATCCCTATGGGTTTGTATCCAGCCGAGTACGTTGCTTTGTAAGTTTCCGTGGTGTACAATGCATGTACTAAAGAGATGGGCGGCCTTTTAATGTGGGTTGCGAAAGCACATGCATGCAAACAATGCATTAGTGACTTCTGGTACTGCTGACAAGAACATTTGCCGCCTTGCGAACCATCCGCGACTGGAAGAATGACCACAAGCTGTTTGGTGCCTTTCATAACCACACCGTTTATTTCGTCTGCAGGGGTGACCTGATACTTACGCATACCGCGCAAGTTCGCCTGGAAAATTCCAAGGGGTTTGGGAGGGAGAGTGCTTGTAATCTCGTTACCTGCTTTCTTGCGCTTGTAATATTTCTTCATTTGATGGCGATAAAGCGAGTCAAGCATCTCTAGCAGCGGTAACTCCCTTGCTTCCCGTAAAAATGAGTTTGTAATTTCGGCCACGTTGGACGTGCAGTGGCCGAATCGTAAAGCCGTCATTGCGTAGGCGGCCCAATGATCATGCGGAATGTCATTAACGTATGTTGCAGCGTCAGCTTTCAGTTCTCGAAGCGCCGCAAGGTGCTCTTTGTGTCTGCGTACGCGCATTTCCAGAAAATCCTACATTAAGCACAAACATACAAAAAGGTTGGTATTGTTCCGCATAAATGTCTGCAGAGACACTTACTTCCTAGCTGCAAGTCCATATTTGGTTTGAACGTTATGGGCGATATGCCAGCAGCACCAAGCTTTAAAGCTTTCAGGCAACACTTGAGAAACAGCATTCAGCAATCCTTTTTCACGATCATTGATAATAACGCAATCAGGTGAGTCGATGGAGGGGAAGGCTTTTTCAAAAATCTCATGAATGCTTTCCAGTTTTCATCGTTCTCCCCAGAACCAACTGCCCATGGAAGAACCACGAGACTGTCATTTCCGTCCATGCCAACGGCAAGAAGAAGGGTCTGCAAAAATCTGTTCTTGGTGAATGTGCCGTCAACAGCAAGGTATTTACTGAGAATCGGGAAAGCACACGCGCCGCTTGTAGCCAGGTGCGTACACGCACGGTGCGGCAAGCGCACATAGGAAGACTTTCCTTTAAGCGGCGTTCGCCGCTACTTAGCCGATACGCCCTTATAAAAGGGCTTAGCAAGAGAGAACTCTCTTACTCGGGGCCAAGATTCCCACTTTGGTTTACTATTAGCTTTCGCTAATACCTTAACACAAGGCTCCCTTACTAAGGGGGTAGCTAAGGGGAGGTCTCCCCTTACGATACTGCACTCACTACACGCGTGACCGGTCTAGGTCGAGCGTCCTGTAGTCTTTGAGTGAAATGTAAGCTGAATGTATATTTAATATGTAATTATCCTAAATTAATTTAAACTAATGTAAACTATATGTAATACTAAGTAGAACTTACTAAATTCGTACCTAGCTAAAATATAGTGTACACCACCTGTGTACTAACACATGGCTGGCTGCCACGCCTCCGCCAAGGGCTCCTGCCCTGATTGGTTAAAATAACCAATGGTCCAAAACCTTTTGGACCGGTCAATACTGACCCCAACCGTAGTGTAATCACGTACACCACATACTAAATGTAACCCGAATGTAACCCTGTTACACCGCTTCTGGGACAATGTAGATGCTGTGGAATCGTCTTGGGCTGTCAGGGATTTTGGTAACTGCTTGCGTCTTGATTTATGCGAGAGTTTCAGGATCGGCCGCCTTGAGAAAATCATTGTACGAAGTCAACAAGGAGAATTGCTGTCTCTGCGCTTCAGCACTCTCTTGCATGCGAGCCTCCAGAGCTTTATGGGCAGTGGTATAGGGGATCTGTAGCCCCAACTTTCTCTCCAGGTAGCGCTTCACATGCTTGGGTTTCGTTTGTCCATCAACAGGAAAATCTTCCTCGAGAAGACCGACCAAATATTCATGATCTCGTTGACTTCCTCGTGGTTTTTCCATTGTTCCTTGACAAGAGTGATTGTCAGTTAAAGTCCGAAGAGTGATAAGGCCCGTCTTCTTCGATAGAGTAAACCGTACATAGGCCGGACACTGATTCCCATTGCAATGCAAGACTGCACGGGTTGTATCTAGGGACGCTATTGTGGTGGAGCGGCTGATCGAAGTTTTTGAGACTTGATCACGCGGTACCACGGCGCCCAGACTGCCGACTAACGAAGGGGGTCCTCTGGATGTCTTCGACTGCTTGTGTTCTTGCTCACCTTTTGTACCCGACGGCTAGGCGTGGGTCGATCCTCAGGTGGCGGGGACAGCGCACAGCGAATTCTTGGTGCAAGATTGAATTAACTAACTTGTGACGATACAACCGATGCGATCAGGCGTGATCACGTGCGATCAGGTGCTTAAACCACGTCAATTAGCCGCGATCAGGCTTGATCAAGTTTGGGCTGATGCTAATAACCGACGATCAGCAATATTCCGTCTTGATCTCAAGTGCGATCAGGCGGCAGTCCGATGCGATCAGGCGCTGAAACGATGTAGATCAGTGGTAATCAGGCTTGATCAGGCTGGTGCTGATGCTAATAGCCGTAGTTCAGTTGTATTCGGTCTCGATCGCAAATGAGATCAGGCGTCTTGATCGCAAGTCACGATCAGGTACTGAAACGAAGCCAATCGGTCGTGATCAGGCGCGACCAGGCTTTGGCTGACGTTAATAACCGTCGATCAACAATATTCTGTCTTGATCGCAGATGCGATCAGGTGTCTTGATCGCAAGTGCGATCAGGTACCGAAAGGATCGATCAGGGGCTAAAAGCTGCTGTCCAGTCGTAACATACCTTGATCAGACTTGATCAAGCACCGGAAGTCGTTCAAGTAGCAGTTGGCGCGATTTGCGATCAGCGATCACGATCCGCAAAAAGTGTCGATCAGGTGTTGATCGGTAGGGGGGTACTTGATCAGGCAGCGGAAGTCTTCACTGCCTGATCGCGGAGCCTCTAAGCCGTCAAACAGCTAAGGAACGCCCAAATCAATGCGCTCTTAGCCTAGACTATATGAGGAAAAGGTATTTTTATTAAAATCCACCTAGAGTTCCCGTGGGGCACTTAAAGCAGCCGAACTCTAGGGGCCAAACGTTAATTTCACGGGGAAGAGGCGAGAGCACTGCTCGATCACGTTCCCAAAACGAAAAAACCTTTAAACGAAGAACCGCAGACACTGCGGGTGGAGTTGCGGGGTGAGTTCTCACACTCTACGCCAACCGGTGGGCCAA
>CM047591.1:6457869-6528787 GCA_026184515.1 Peronosclerospora sorghi
ATCCTGTCTATGTACACCACGGTGGTACGTACTACTGTACCCACCGTGGTACACATGGCGGTACCTAATATGTACTACTGTATCCACTATCTGCGTCCACTATCAGGCCCCTAATTTAGGTCCTAATATTAGTCATAATATTAGGCCCCCTATGGGCCTAATAAAATGTCCAACATTAGGCCCTATTTTAGCCTAATAAAAAGTCCGCTTTACGATACTATGCGATAGCTGATCTGCTCCTGTTTTTTTTTAGCATGTTCTCGGGCGGCGTTGACCGCATCATCAAACGAGTCATAGATCTGCCCAATGGTCAGAGGAGGTAAACTGTCCAGCGGGGTAGACATGGTGTAAGAGTATTGAGTGAGGCTTGTGTGTTGGTCTGGGCAAGGAAGATCTTTGGATCTGAGCCAGCTGAGCCTGGATCTGAGCCTCTGAGGAGATCTGTTGTGTCATCAGGAATATGGGTCTCTATGGCAACGCTAATTAACCAAGGGCATTTTGTGAATTTCATGAAGGAGGGGGCATTCTGTGTAAGAAAATGAGGGCATTCTGTGAGTTTTGAGAAAAGAGGGACACTTTGTGAATTTTCATGGCAAATGGGGGTATTTTATGTAATTACTCTAAGCTTAAACTAATAATATGCATATACACAAGTTTCTGTACTTAACCTAAAATTATGTACATTACATCACCTTTTCACTGTAAAGTCGTCAAAACCGAAAATCGCGACGCGAGGCGCCGCAGGAATTGCGCGCGCTTTTAACAAAAGCATCTGCCGTGCACATCATACTCCGCTGCCGGAGCACGCCCCTCCACCATGTCTGCAAAAAGTGGAGACCCGTCCAGAACGTTGATGTCGTTATGCAAACCCGGCATGCCAAAAATGGCAGCAAAACTGCCAAAAATTTTGGCGTTCGGAATTAGGACAAAATATATGGCAATAAAAATAACGTAGCCGCTGGGGATGATGCTCTAAACGGAGGGGTGTATTCTAAATTGTTACTTACCCCGGAAAACTCATGTGCTATATAAACTCCTAGTTTCAAACGCCTACTTATTCGAACTCGATAATGGTTTCGTCGACTTTGAGGGAATCCCCAGCAGCGCGTGCAATGTTTTTGATGACACCTCTCTTCTCCGAACGGAGTACGTTCTGCATCTTCATGGCTTCGACCACCGCCAACTCTTGGCCCACTTCCACTTGCTGACCCACCTCCACTGCCACAGAAACGAGCATGCCTGGCATTGGACATAGCAGCAACCCAGACGAGTCGATCTTGGGCTTTGGCTTCATATGCTTGCAATACGCAGCCTCCAAGTCATTACGAACCACTACGTCATGCACGGCACCATGGAATTGAAGTTTGAACCCCTCAGGAAGTGTTTGCAACAGTTGCGATGCCAACGGTACATCTGCTGCTCCATCCTGCTTTGCGTGTTGTGCTTTAAACAGTGGTCCATTCAGTAACCACTCGACACTACCCATGACGTGCCATTTATTCTCCACGAAAGCCAGCATCTTCGTTTCGGTGCAGCGCCGACTGTTCTCCACCTCAACTTCCACAACCACAACGGGCTTTGATTTTCCAAATGAACCATCGACACTCACGTGTAGCCGAGCGCCCACATTCTCAAGGTAATTTCGCTCCGCGAGCGTGATCAATTCATTCGATGACAAGCCGGGAGCAACAGAACGTAAGCGAGGAACGATGCCTCCTCGATGCGAGACAAACTCCAGCTCGTCTGTATTGAGAAAGTCGAACGAAGCGATGCCATTCGCGGAAGCCGACTGAATCCGACCCGATATCTGGCTGCTCGAGATAGCCTTCCTCAGATGCATGATTGCGCCAACAACTCTGAGATCCTCGGTCTCAGATGGTGTCAGTTTGACGCCACTAAAGCCTTCCGGGTACACTTCCTCAATGAACTTCGTGGTAATTTTGCCACTTACAAAACGAGGATGGCGGTAAACGTCTTGTAAAAATGAAACATTATTGCCTGGGCCACGAATAACGTAATTATCTAATGCGACCTTCATGCGCTCCAAACATTCCGTACGATCTTTGCCATGAGTGACGAGTTTTGAGATCATGGGGTCATAAAACATAGAGATGTCACTGCCTTCGTTTACGCCTGAGTCTACACGCACGCCCGAGAGGTGAGTAGGCTCCTTGTATTGAAGCAAGCGCCCGATCGACGGCAAAAAGCCACGCACCGGATCCTCAGCATATACACGACTCTCCATAGCCCATCCGTGGATATCTACTGGTCCAGCCAACAATTCCTTCGGCAGTTCATGTCCAGCTGCAACGCGTATCATTTGCTCCACAAGGTCTACGCGCGAGATAAGCTCTGTCACAGGATGTTCCACTTGCAAACGCGTGTTCATTTCCAAAAAGTAAAAGTTTTTATGTTTATCACATAGAAACTCAACTGTACCCGCACTCACATAGCCCACCTTCTTGGCCAGCATCGCTGCTTGCTTTCCCATGGCCATCCTCGTCACCGGATCGAGCAACAGACTCGGCGCTTCCTCGATCACTTTCTGGTTTCGACGTTGAATCGAACACTCTCTTTCGGGCAGCACCACAACGTTGCCATGCGAGTCTGCAATTAACTGGATCTCAATATGACGTGGGTCTTCAATAAACTTCTCCAAGAACATCCTGTCGTCTCCAAAACTACTGGCTGCTTCTTCTTTGGACAGTCGATACCCCATGCGCACCTCCTCGTCATTGTACGCCACGCGCATCCCCTTTCCTCCTCCTCCAGCACTAGCTTTAATCATCACTGGGTACCCTATTTCGCGAGCCACTTGCACAGCTTCCTCGGGCGTATTAATCTCTCCCATAAAGCCAGGAATTGTGTTTACTCCCGCATCCATCGCGAGTTGTTTCGACTCAATCTTGTCTCCCATCGCCTGGATCGCTTCATGACCAGGCCCAATGAATGCCACGCCAATCGCCTGCAAAGCTTGACAAAAGTCCTTGTTTTCCGATAAAAAGCCATAGCCCGGGTGCACCGCTTGAGCCCCTGTAGCCTTCACGGCCTCGACGATCTTCGGGATACTCAGGTAGCTCTCGCTTGACGGTGCCGCCCCGACGCTCACCGCTTCATCTGCCATGCGCACGGCCACCGAGTTCGCGTCAGGCTCAGAGTACACGGACACGGTCTGGATGCCGAGCATCTTGCACGTGCGCATCACGCGCACGGCAATCTCGCCCCGGTTCGCCACGAGGATCTTGTCAAAGAGCTTCTCCTTGGGTTGCTGATGCACGTGACGCAAAGCGACACAAGCTCGGAGGGGGGACAGCATGCGATGCCGCAGTGAGCGCGCAGAAAGCATGGCAAGAGTGATGGTCCCAACGGTTGAAGCGCAGAATGCAGACTGGCAGCGCAATAATGAATGCCGTGTTGATCAAGTGTATAGTGAAAGCAAGTACAACAAGTGACTTGAAGTTGCGCGCGATGGGCTGCACATAAAGAACGCGCGCGTTCGAACTTCGGGCGTCATAGATAGTGGATTTGATGCGTACACATAATATAGAGAGGCCCATGATGGACATAGAGGCTATATGCACACGAAAACAGACCCTGTCAGGGAAATCTGCTGCGCTTCATTCGATAAAAAGGAGTGGGTAGTCAAAACGCCGACGGCGGGATGGGAAGTATCGAGTGGATCTCGGGCAAACTACTTGCACAAGCACATGCGCAACTATGCAGCGTTAGTGCAGCCGCTCACACAGCTATTAAAGAAAGATGCTGAATGGATGGACTGGTCGGATGACCAAGTAAAAGTGTTGAAATGTTGTCGAGTTGCGCGTGTGCAAGCTGCATACAAATTTCAAGTTGTGCGCGATCATTGTGGCCATTCTTGCATTTATGCATTTTTAGTACTTCGGAATTTTATCCTTATTAAGTTTTAGGTTAGGTTCTTAGGTACGCATTTTATAATTTAGTATATCTTTTACCATTTAAGTCGCTTTACATCCTGCCCTCGTGCGCACCTACCCTGATCAGGTAGGGCGCGCTTCTTTACAAGAAACTTCCATCCCAACGGCAGTCAGGCACTAACGGTCTGAACTGCCATTTAGGAAATTAACACGTGCCCCCAACTCGTGTCAACTTCCGACAGGTTATGAGCCCAAGGGATACGGGGGCACGTAAACGCATACAAACATCAAGATATTACTCACATTAGTCCTGAAACGTTGGCGATTACGTTTGGACGGCCTCCTGGTATATTGGAGTTGTTTATTCACTGGAATCGACTGTTGCGCTGGTGATACGCTGTTGTCGTGGTGGATTGTTGTTGTTTCACTGAAGTCGACAGTTGCGCTGGCGATTGCGCTACTGTCGTAGTTAACTGTTTGATTTAGCGCGTTGGTTGCCATGGATGAGGACGACGTTTTCGATCCTGAGAGCGCGCTGAAGGCGCTGCTGCTACAAGTTGGCAAGATGAATGACCGGCTGAATCAGATAGAAGGAGAGAGGCACCAAGGCCTCGGGCGAAGAAACTCGCCGGTTACGGTCACGGATACACCGTTTGGAGGCGGTGACACGCCTTTCCAATAATGTATAAAGAATTTCGCGCCGTTTGGACAGCGCATAACGATAAGCGATTTATCGGTTGAAGAAGGAATAGAAAGAGGAGGTGCGCATCGTGTGGAAGCGCCGTGGAGCACCTGAAGTGCCTGTTGGTGTGCCTGATGCTAGGCAGGCGGCTGATAATGTTGGGAACCGGGGCATACAGCCGCGCCCATACAAGATTCCCAAGTTGATGGTTGAGAAATTTACGGGGATAGAGATTTATCCCGGACTTGGCCCTGGTTTTAGAGACTGGGCTTACTTATTAGCGGAAGCATTGGAGATAGCGGAGATTTCGTTCGGCTTCTCATGGACTGAAAGACTAAAAGTCAACAAGCTTGGTAAGCACCTCGACGGTGCGGCGTCGAGGTATTTTCGATCAAATATCGGCGTGTGGTGGCAGGTCTCACAGACCTTGCATTACGTACTGGATCAGATGTGGCGCGCATACAAGGTAAACATTTCGCATCAACAGGCGGAACAGCTGTTTGCCAGCGAGAAAGATGCACGACGTTTTTGGAACGAGCATCTGCTGCTGTATCTTACAGCCCTGGCACGCGAGAGCGAGTCAAGCGAGAAGTTAAGTATGCGGTTCCAAGTATAAAATATGCGGTGATGACGAGATACAATCCGTCGCGCAAGGATTACATGTTGCACGCACAGGATTTGGTGGCGTGGGCACAAGAAATTGAGGAAGATCACGTCAAGAGCCGAAGGACGACAAGAATAAGTGTGAACACTATGCATGAGAACAAGAAAGCAGTTACGTGTTATGGTTGTGGCGGAAAAGGACACATCCGACAAGATTGTGGCAAGAGGTCCGACAGGAAGCAAAGTCATCGGAAAGTGCAAGGCAATTCGGAAAAGGAATATGGTCTAGAGACTATAGACACAGGTGCAGAGTGTTCTGAAATATTGAATTCAAGTGATTTGCGTGAAAGTGACGCACGGATACTGGACAGTGGAGCTAGTCGCCATCTCGTGGAAGATGAGGCGTTACTCGAAGATGTGATGACGGTTACTGATGGCATGAAGATTACTTTACCTGATGGAAATTACATACAAGTGACCAAGATCGGCAAGGTGCGTCTACGGAGTATTGATGTTCCAAGTACTGTGATAGCTTTGCAAGAAGTCTACTACTCCCCGAAGTTAGCAAGAAACCTTATTTCGCTAGGCAGATTAATGCAGAAAGGATGCAACTTCTTGAATCGTGATGATAAAATGGAAGTGCGTTTGCGAGGGAACTTACTGTTTACGGTGGAAGTTAATGGGTCCAACCTGACAGCAACTCTCACGCCAACGCGACGCATTAGTAAAGTTCAGAGACTGGATACGAAGGCTAGCGAGCAAGTTACCAAAGCGTTAGCAGGTGAAGATCCTACAGTGGATGATGTTGAATCAAGTGTGGCAGATCGAGTGGAACATGACGTGGAGCAGCAGAGTGACACTGAAGCAGGACGCTCTGAAGGTGCACGCATACAAGAACAATGTACAGGAGCAGAAGAGATGGAAAAACAAGACGGGTAGTGCAGCAGACCCAAATATTCAAGGAATACAGGGACTCACTCAAGAGCAAGAAAGTCAGGAAGAAGCCTAGCGTGGAAGGAGCCATAGCCACGTAACGAGAGACAAATAAGACGACTGAAGGAGTGGAGGAGCACGCACTAGCAGTTTACGCAGTGATAGGACCGGATGATGTAGGTACAAGACCGAAGTATGCAGAAGATCCAAGAAGTTACGTTGAAGCCCACTAGAGAGATGATTCCGTCAAGTGGAAAGAAGCAGAAGACGCATAGTTACGAGCGTTGGAGGAGATGGATACATGGGAAGTTGTTAAGTGTCCAAGTAACAGAGCGATACCAACTAAGTGAGTATATAAGACCAAGATCAAGGCAAACGGAGCGATTGAGCGATACAAGGCGCGTTCGGTAGCACGCGGGATAAGAAGATTTATGGCAGAGATTTTGTGTTCACGTTTTCGACAGTGATGGATCTCAGCAACGTGAAAGTGGTGTTAGCGATGGCTCAAGTGTGGAATGTGCCAGCGCGGCACGGTGATGTGCCGAGCTCATATCCAAAGGCGCATGCAGAGCAGAATTTCGAGATGTTTCTCAAGATACCTCAAAGTATGAAGATGCAAGATGAAGTGTTGCAGACTTTCGAAGTGGAATAGACTAAAGGGTTGGAGTTACGTTTGGAAAAGAATTTGTATGGATTAAAGCAAGCAGGGCGCATGTGGTACGAGTTGCTACGCAAGACATTATGTGATTTGAAGTTCGAGCAGTGCATGACCGATACTTGCATATTCTCCAAGAAGGATGTTGAAGGTATTTTTATTGTTGGAGCTTACGTGGATGATTTGTTAGTGACAGGTACGAAGGTCGAGCTGGTGGATATATTTTTCAAGACGATGCAAGTGCTGGAGTTAAAGGATATCGGTCCAGTGGAGACGTTTTTAGGCATACGGATTGGCGGAAACCAAGAAGAAGGATACATGATGGACCAAGAGCCGACGATCGATGAACTATTGACCAAGTACAATATGGAACGCGCGAATTCGGTGCAACTACCGATTACGAACACAAGTGATGAAGCTGATGACGATAAATTTTTACCCAAGGATGCAGTGGCTAGGGTACCAACACAGAAGATGTTCCAATCGATAGCGGGGAGCCTACTATGGATCTCAAGATGCACAACACCGTACATCTCATTCGCGGTGCACAAGGTCACAAGACGCATGCATGTACCAACACAAGGTGATTACAAGTCAGCGAAGAAGATTTTACGATACTTGAAGGGGTCAAAGGAGCTGAAATTACGTTTGGAGTACAAGTCGAGAGATGAAGAAAGTTTGCAGTTAGTGGGGTTTACGGACGCAGATTTTGCAGGAGACAAGCATGACAGAAAAATTGCTGGCGGATGTGTGGTGTTTCCGAATGGAATGGTTGTTGGCTGGACATGTAAGAAGCAGGGTGCAGTCGTGTTGTCAACCGCAGAGGAAGAGTTCGTTGCAGCTGCCGTCGGTGGCAAGGAAGTGCTACGTTTGAAGGAGATACTTGGTGAGATTGGATTACAAGTGGAGATGCCGATGATATTACGCATGGATAACCAAGCAGCGATACGACAATTGGAAGACGAAGCAAGTGGTGCGGCGTCCAAGTGTGGACGTGAAGCTCAAGTTCCTGAAAGATTACGTCAATCGCGAAGCGGTGAGATCGCTGCACGTGTCCAGTGATGATATGATTGCAGATCTTCTGACGAAGCCGCAGTGCGGGTCTCCCGCTTACGCAGCAAGATTGGATTGGGCTGATGATGATGAGTTGCATATGAAGTTGCACGATGCTCGCGGAAGGAGTGTTGAAATGTTGTCGAGTTGCGCGTGTGCAAGCTGCATACAAATTTCAAGTTGTACGCGATCATTGTGGCCATTTTTGCATTTATGCATTTTTAGTATTTTGGAATTTTATCTTTATTAAGTTTTAGGTTAGGTTCTTAGGTATGTAAAGGGGTTACATGGGTTAAGCTTACGGTAACGGGGTCACATGGGTTACGGTTACGACGGTATCGTATACGAAGAGGGGCACGGTATATGTACCGTACCTAGCGAACTAGCATTATTTTTTGTAGTTATCAGTTTTCGTAGGTTTTGGGATGAATGGTCGTGAGGACCATTTTCTCCCTTTGATATTCAATTCAGTCCTAAAATTACCTTATTCTGTTGAGTCCAAGAGCGCCTCATCGCCGCTCTGTGTAAGTTGTTGTAACAGAGTGATTAGAGCCCTGTTACACCTGGTAGCACTTAGTGATCCGTCCAACGACCGATCTATTGTATGTCTACACGTTTGGTAATGAACGAAAAAGAAATTCCTCCTCTGGAACGCCAGTTCTTCCAGCATCTGTCCGATTTTGAATAGGAAGCGGTTGGACGCATGTCCAACCAAATCGGCCTGATGGCAACGCAGTTGTCGTAGTCTGATCCGCAGAATCGCCGTTATCAAGATATCTCGGAGTTCTTAGCTCGCGAAGTGGCGTCGCTCAGATCGACCCCTACAATGGCACCTCCGAGTGCGCGTCGTCCAACGTTCAAGTTGGACATTTCCAAGTATGATGGTTCCTCTGAACCACCGCTTGTTCGCTGGTTTTGCTAATTGGACCTTGCGATTAAGGCCCGTGGCATCGCGGAAGATGAACTCCAAGTGGCGTACACAATCGCAACTTTATCTGGTCGTGCTCGCCAGTGGCACTGGGAAAGACCATTGCCAATCCTGGCGCTTTTTCAACGGTCCAAGATCTCAAGGGAAAGCTGATAGCTACGTTGGAGCCAGCCGAGTCGGAATTCAGAGCCCACTCGTAGTTCCCGGCACTTAAGCAAGGACGTGATTCTGTGCATGATTATGTGGTCAAGTTGCGTTACTTGGCCTCGTGTGTGGTTACACACCCAATCGCTGAGTCCACTCAGTTGGCGGTATTTTTGAATGGCCTTCGCCAGGGACCAACGCGCTCGCAATTGTTCCGTGAGCGTCCGACAACTATTGAAGCCGCATACTCCATGGCGCTGCGTGAAGAGTTCAGCGCCCAACAAGCGAAAGGAGTTGGGTCGGTGTTCCGATCCCCTTTGTCTCCTTCTCCTGGTGGTCCTGAACCCATGGAAATCTGCGCGGTGTCGTCGTCCGCCACCTCTAAGAAGAAGCCCAAGTGTCACCGCTGTGGCTATTCTGGGCATTACGCTGCTGTGTGTCGTATGCCGTTTGAGAAGATTAAGCGTCATGCCAACAACTCGACCACTGGTTCTTTGAGTCCAGCGTCGAGTCCAAAAAACAGCAATGGACAGTAGGCGCGGGGAGTCCTACTGCCCGTAAACGGGAGATGTTTTCTGACCGAGAGACAGCGTCTTCTGGGCCCCGAGTGCAGTATGCACATTTGTCCTCGTCGAGTGTTGGTGGGGATTCGGCGAAGTTAATCTTCGTCAAGGTTAAGGTCAAAGGATCTCGTCGTCCTTTGACCGCTATACTTGACAGTGGGGCCACAAACAATTTTGTTGGAGCTTCTTCTGTTCGTGATATTGAAGGGATCTCTGTTGTTCGAGATCCAAACGTGAAGATGATTGTACGGTTTGCCGATGGAAAAGCTCGATCGAGTGACAAACTCACTGTTTTCCTCGATTGCGAATATGAATTTGGTAATGGAACTTGTCGTGCGGAAGACAACTTCCTTGTGTTAGATACGGATCAGTCGTTCGACTTGAACCTGGGTATGCCATGGCTCCAACGCCATAGGCCAACATTGGACTGGTCACGCGGGGTGATCAGCTCCACACGACGTGGTAGAGGAATCAACTACAGCCACCGTTAAGGGAAGTAATGAAACCCTTTCAAGTGATTGTTTTTTTGTTGGTTCCGTTGATGGATATCGGACTCCCATCGCTACTTCTCCTGAGCAAGTGGGTGTCAAGATGAGCCATGACACCAATACGACAGAGGCCGTGACATCAGTTTCACCGCCAGGGGGACGCGACATCCGTGTTCCCGATAAACTGTGTTCGAGACCACTCCTCAGTGACCTTTGTCAAAGAAGAGGACCAGCCAAGGTTGAAGCGCTGGTCCAGTTTGAAGATTGTACCGTTCTCCGGGAGATCCAAGTCGAGCGTCCTCCCACCACTGCTTCTGACATTCTGAACCTCAAGATCAAGAGTACAGACGCATTCGTGCGTGATCTCAAATCTTGTGAGATCGAACAGATCTGCGTTCTCGTAGCATATAAGCGTAAGGAAGAAGAACATGTGGATACTTCTTCCACATTGGATACAACAGTTCTTTCGGCAAAAGAACTTCGTGTGGCTCAACAATCGCTTGAGTCACTTCGTGTGTCGAAAAATCCGGCGTATGAGTTGGTCAAGGAATACCAAGATTTATTCCCAGAATCAATCCCGGACAAGCTTCCTCCTGATCTTGGAATTCGCCACGAAATTGATCTCGTCCCAGGAACCAAGTATTGTGTCACTCGTCAGTGGCCACTTCCTCGTGAACAAGTCGAAATCATCGACAAGTTCTTCGCGGCTCGCTTGAAAGCAGGCCACGTCCGTGAGAGTAAGTCGCCTCACTCCAGTCCTACTTTCTGTGTCAAGAAAGTCACGGGCGGTTGGTGTATCGTCCATGCCTTTAACAAGGTAAACGACGCAACCGTCCCAGCGCAAACGCCAATACCTCGTAAAGACGTGATTCTGGACAGTATGGCTGGTAGTACGGTGTTTAGTACCATCGATTTGAAGGATGGTTACTACCAAATCCTCATGGACGAGGCCAGTGTTCCACTGACCGCGGTAAGCACTCCAAGTGGCATATTTTACGAATAGATCGTCATGCCCCAATGCTTGAAGAATGCTCCCGCCAAGTTTAATCGCGGGGTCTCATTGTTGTTGAGACCTCTTCGAGCCTTCGCTTCCAGCTACTTCGACGATATTTACATCCACTCCCGTGCCGACCCTTCACGTGGGTTGACGGATGTGGAGGTGCATTTGGATCACCTCCGCTCAGTTTTGGACGTCATGCGAGCCAATCAGTTGTACGGCAGTATCTCCAAGTGTATCTTCTGCGCTGATGAGATCCCCGTCCTTCGCCCGTTTGTCGGACGCGCGGGTGTGCGTGCAGACCAAGAGAAGGTTGCAGCGATCTGCGACTGGACAGTACTGTCAAACGTGAAGGAACTTTGTCAATGTCTTGGCTTGTCCACGTATCTGCATCGTTTTACCAAGGACCATGCTTTGATGATCCGCCCGCTGTCTCGACTTCTCCAAAAGGATGTTTTGTGGACATGGTCGTGTGAGCATCAAGCTGCATTCGACTCCGTTAAAGCGGCACTGCAATCAGCTCCCGTGATTGCGTTATCAAATTTCGATAAGCCTTTCCATGTGGTCTGCAACGCCAGTGATTTTGCCATCGGCTGTGATTTAATGCAGTTTGACGATGCTGGTCACGAGCGCGTGATCTCCTATCAATCTCGTCAGCTGAAACCAGCGGAGCGGAATTATCCTGTCCAAGATAAGGAACTGTTAGCGATGAAATACGCTTTGGTGAAGTTCAGCGTTTACCTTCAAGGTTAAGAGCGGTTCGTGATTTACACCGACCACGCGTCGCTGCGTACAGCTGTGAAGTCACCGCACCTGTCCCAATCGATGGCACGGTGGCTGTCCTACTTTGCGCAGTTCAACTTCGTCGTCCTGTATAAGCCCGGTAAACAGAACATCTTGGATGACGCTCTGTCGCGCCGCCCTGACTATGAGAATGTGGCAGAAAAATCCACGCTGACGACCACGGTGGTCTCTGCTACGTCGTCCATTTACCCAGCCATACGCGCGGCATACGCGGCCGACACGTTATGTAGGCCTCTAATCGAACATCTTCGGGATGCTGCTCAGTTTCCCCTGTCGTCACTTCCTCCGCTCCAACGCGCACAGTGTTCTCGCTTCTCGGTTGTCGACGGTTTGCTTCTTTATCAAGTGGATGCGTCCAACGCTCCGCGTGTTGTCGTTCCCGCTGATGATGCTATTCGGAATCGTTTGATTCATGAATACCACGATTCCCCCAGTGGTGGTCACTTCGCTCGTGAAAAGACCTACGCTGCGCTTTAACGGGAATTCTATTGGCGCCACATGGACAAGTGGGTCCGCACGTGGGTTCGCACATGCGAGGTTTGTCATCGCGTCAAACCGTCTCCAGCTCATCAAGCTCCGTTGTCTCCGTTGCCAGTCCCACGTGACGTCTGGTCATCTGTCAGCTTGGATTTTGTTTTTGGCCTTCCGAAGGATAGCCACGGCCGCACTGGTATTGTGATCTTCGTGTGTCGTCTCAGCAAAATGGTGCATCTTTCGGCAGTCGCGGGTAGCGTCACTGCTGCCCAAACGGCTGATGTTCCTGAAAGCCGTGTTTCGCCACCATGGGTTGCAGGAGTCCATTGTTTCTGATCGTGATGTCCGCTTCGTTTCGCGTTTTTAAAGCGCGCTCTTCGCCCGCCTCGACACGCTTGGATATATCGACTGCAGCCCATCCGGAGACTGACGGGCAGAATGAACGTGTCAACCGTGTCTTGGAGGATGTGTTGCGTAGCTACACTGCGTCCACGTCCGATTGGATCCGTCTGTTGCCGATGACTGAATTAGACATCAATAACGCGGTTCACTCGTCGACTGGGTTGACGCCTTTCTTCGTCAACCACTTGCGCCATCCTCGTATCCCAGCGCTGCTTACTGGTGGCTCGACTTTAACGGGGTGAGAAGCTGCGCTGACATTGCTGCCTTCTTCACGTCGGACACGCAAAACCAAGTCGCAACAACGAGTGGAATCCAGTCCGGAACCCGAAGACGAAGAAGGTGATGCGGTCGCGGTTGTCCCTGCCGACAACCAGCCGTTAACGGGAGTAAACGATTCGTCGATGGAAGCGGGAGATACGTCGGTGGAGGCGGAAGCCGCTTCTCCAGTGCCAGTTCAAGATGCCGTGGACGATGAAGAATTCTTTGACTGCATGGAACCCTATTCACCAATTGCGTCTGATGTTGGTGATGATCAAGACGCAGCCTACACCATTCGAATTCAAAGTGGTTCGGCTTCGACGGGATCAATCAGTGTGATCCCTCGTGATATCGTGCTGGCTTGGAGTAAGGTTGAGGATCGTGTTACAGTGTTTTTAACACCACCCAGAACTCTATGCCAGCGGCGCACGCGGTGTGTGCCAATACTGAAGTTGAGCCCAACTTCGTGGTTGCTCCAAGTTTGAAGTCCATGTCCAAGCAAGAACTGAAAAATCTGGCTTCGTTTGTGTTGGATCGTCAAGCGACGATCCGCTTTGTACGTGACGCGATCGCAGTGGCGGTTGATCGTCAGAAAGAAAATGCAGATCAACGAGGGCGACGAAACGCGTTATCCTTTCGAGTGAATGATCGTGTTCTGCTGTCAACTCAGAACCTTCCATTGGAAAATGTTGACAACAAAGGATCAATCAAGTTAATGCCAACATTTATTGGTCCGTTTAAAGTGGTGGCTAAGAAAGGGGATGCGTACAAACTTGACATTACCACGACCATGAAGCCATCCGACATTCTACGTGGGACGGTTGAAGCCGTACCATCCCTCGCTCGCAATAGCTTCCAATTCGGACGGAAGAGTCCAAGCTATTCCGGTTGATCGCTTGGCCGCTGGCGCTTTGGATCAGGAGGCTGCTGATCCTCGTCGCGTGGCTCGTTCTCCTTATGTTCCCCACGCGATGGTGGATAACGCGACCGCCTACGCAAGATCTGGAGAAAGTGATCCCACGAGTCCTGCATCGACCTCATTGCATTTTCCTGGTGACGCAATCCCGCCAACAAATTCGAGTTCACGTCGGTTAAGTCGTTTACTTGATCCTGTAGTTGCCGCGCGTGGTCCTCAGCGCTACGAAGACCAACTTCCAGCGACCGCGGAGTCGGTTCTGCGCGAGTCTCCCCGTCCACCCAGTCCAAGTGTTCGCGTTGATTGTTCTCCAACCTCTCGTTCTCGTATACGACACGCGCCGGCAAAGTCGGTTCACTTTGCCTTGGATGATCCATCTCGGGCGGTTGCTGGCGTGCAGCACGGGGTTCGGAACGATCGCGATAATACTGGCGTGGATGTGAATAGTCACGTCCCCGGCGGTCTTA
Organism: Peronosclerospora sorghi; assembly: GCA_026184515.1. Lineage (NCBI taxonomy): Eukaryota > Oomycota > Peronosporomycetes > Peronosporales > Peronosporaceae > Peronosclerospora > Peronosclerospora sorghi. The sequence goes on from CM047591.1 coordinate 6,472,130, forward strand.
ATTCCAGTCCTACTGAGCATACTGCTGCGGGTTCCAGCCGCGCTGATCCCAGCCATAGTAGTCGTGACGATCGTCACGATGGGGAGGACGCGAACCTTCGCGTCCATACGAACGGTACGGTTGACCCCATCCATCATGATCGTGCTGCTGATGCTGGCGTCGTGCTTCGTACCGCTTGTATACCTGTTGGTAGTGACGATCCCAATACCGCGAGTCGTGCTGTCGCTGATGGTGATGCCAACCACGCTGGTCGTACTCTGCGCCGCGACCCTCCTGCTCCGTTGGTCGACTCACACGGTCAGCATCGTTATATCGTGGATCGTATCGTCAGTCACGATCCTCGCGTGTGGACCGAGAACGTTCCTCGCTCCTACCGTGTACGCTGGCTTGGTTACGGTCCTGATGACGATATTGAGGAACCTCGTGCTGTCTTGCTGGAGGACGTTCCTGACTTCGTGGCTCAGTACTAGCTGAGTCTCGACCCTGGCGAGCGACATCACTAGTGGCGGCACCATGTTGCGCCACTGCTCGTGCGTACGCATCAATCAATGCGTGCGTACTTTCGTGCAAGTTTGCTGCTCTCTTCCACTCCACCAAGCTCTTCCGGCGACGTTCACCACTCGGGTTGCATGCACGGCAACTCTCCATGATGTCGACTACGCAACCAGAAAAATGACTCCAGCCATGACTCGTGAAACACGATCCCGCAAGATTCCAAGGCCGTATGCGGCACGTTCGATACGTCCCAACCGCAAGTACTCTGGTAGGACGCCACGATTCCAAGTTGCAACGAAATGATTCCACGACACTTGAGTACCGCTTGTGTCACCGTACGAAGGCCGACGACGAACAATCCGATATTCGAGGAAATAGCGACGTATTTCCGAATCAACAACGCCATGTGGATTGTTGAGGCGGCAGGTATCGTACAACGGTTCGTTGTACATTGCTTCTAGATCGGGCCAGCGTGGATCAGCTCGGACGTCTGCATCCGTCAACCAAACGCGATCTGGGTTGTCCAGATCATCGATTTCTCCTGGTCGTGGAAACGCCAATCGAATGCGACTCCCGGCATGCATCTCAGTCACGAATTGCGGCCATGGACGTCTTGGAATTGGAGCCAATGCAAATTCATTCACTTTCTGTGGAGTCAGTGTTGACGCCATCCCAGTTGGCCGCGTAGTGTTCACACGCGTCCTCGACGTTGGAGCGGCAGTAAGGCTTGACGGTGGCGCTGCAGACGACACCACGGAAGTTGTCGATGTCGATGTCGTTCCTGCAGCCGTTGATTGCGCCGTTGATGTCGCTACAGTTGCCGTTGCAACTACTGTTGTTACGCTTGGTGCCTCTGTCGTTGCCACCACTTGTGCTGTTTGCGCTGCTGTCGTCACTGGTTCAGTCACTGGAATTGCTGGTGCTGCTAATGCAGCTCCTTTCGCCGCGGCCACCGCCGCTGGTGTTGTCACCTCTGTTGTCGCTGGTGCTGGCACCGTTGTCGTTGCCGAAGTTGTCGTGTGTGCGTCGACCGTGATTGCCTTTTGCGTGGACATCGTCGTTGATGGCGCCGTTGACGTCACCGTTGCCTCCGATGTCACAGTCGTTATTGACGTCGCTTGCGCTGTCGTGGTAGTTGTCTATGTCTCTTGCACGGGTGCCGTCTTCACCTCCACCGATCGTGGTGCGCGCCCTGGCGTTCCTTTCCCTCTTGGTTTGGCCATCGTTGGGTTTCTGGTGGCTCCCAGTTACCTTCTTTGGTGGTCGTGTTTCTTGGAAAGTTCCTCCTTTCTTGGGTTTTATCAAGTACGCGTGGCTCGTACTTTAACGGCGGAATGATGTAACGGGGTTATATGGGTTAAGCTTACGGTAACGGGGTCACATGGGTTACGGTTACGACGGTATCGTATACGAAGAGGGGTATGGTATATGTACCGTACCTAGCGAACTAGCATTATTTTTTGTAGTTATCAGTTTTCGTAGGTTTTGGGATGAATGGTCGTGAGGACCATTTTCTACCTTTGATATTCAATTCAGTCCTAAAATTACCTTATTATGTTGAATCCAAGAGCGCTTCATCGCCGCTCTGTGTAAGTTGTTGTAACAGAGTGCTTAGAGCCCTGTTACAAGGTACGCATTTAATAATTTAGTATATCTTTTACCGTTTAAGTCGTTTTACATCCTGCCCTCGTGCGCACCTACCCTAATCAGGTAGTGCCCGCTTCTTTGCAAGAAACTTCCATCCCAACGGCAGTCAGGCACTAACGGTCTGAACTGCCATTTAGGAAAGTTACACGTGCCCCCAACTCGTGTCAACTTCCGACAGAAAAGGTTTCACGAAGTGAAACGGAGCCTGTGAGAAGCCTACTTCACAACCATGAGAAGCCCTTTCATGTAGTTTGTTATGCGAGCGATTATGCCATCGGTTGCGAGTTGATGCAACACGATGATGAGGGTTAAGAAAGGGTTATCTCATACTAATCACGACAACTACGATCCACAAATGGAACTATCTAGTTCATGAGAAGTAGCTCTTGGTGATGAAGTAAGCTCTTGGCAAGCTCCTTGTCTATCTGCTTGGCGAGGCGCGCTTTGCAATCTACACACATCATGCATCGTTGCGTACAGAGATAAAGACTCCCCATTTTTCAAAGAATGGCAAGATGGTCCTCCTTCTTTTCTGAGTACAACTTTGTTGTACACTACATGCCAGGCAAGACAGATATCATCGCCGACGCTTTATCAAGACGTCCTAATACAATCCAAAGACAAGAACGAGGAATGGACGGAGTATGTCGATGATTCGAGGATGTTTGAGCAATTGCAGTTCAAGCTACGACTACAGTGCGAGACGAAATTGTCGTAGGGTACAAATATGACGAACTATGTCATGATACTTACAAGCACCTCAGGGACCCTTCTGACAAACAACTGCAGAGCTTACCTGCTCCAGGTCATAATTGCATCCCTTCCGAGTACTCAATGATATGTAGCACAACGCGGTGGAAGTTCAGGATACAGTACGAGATGTTGTTTCCAAAGACGATGGTCTACCTCATCGACTTTTGTATGAGTACCATTACAGTGCATTAGTGGCCTGATAAAACCAATCTCAGTCTTTCCCGGGATTACTATTGGCCACATAGGTACAGTGGGTTCGCAAGTATGTGAGATCTTGCAAAATTTTCCAACGAGTAAAGCCCTGGCTTCAACTCAGTCACCACTTCGGTAATAAGCGGTACCAAGTGATAGCTGAGTACGGACTTTTTCTTCGGACTTCCATGCGACAAAAACGGCAGGAATGGAATCATTGTGTTTGTGACCGAATTAGTAAGCTGTTTCATCCTGCGCCCTTCGGACAAGATCTCGGTAGAGAAACGGGACAGGTCTTTGTAGACGTTGTATTCCGTCTGCTAATCCTGCGTTATCATGCCGATCACATGCCGCAATGTCGTTGCCTATTCTTGAACTTGATCATGTCGCCCATCCTTGAACTTGAACTTGTCGCCAGTACCCATCAGCGTCAGTGGTATCACTGTATCCAACCGGTAATAGAGACTCATGGTGTTTTGTGTGGTGATGTGTGTCATAAACATTTACGTCTATGTAATGGCCATGTTTGATTCATTACATCACCTCCCCCTTAACGTATGGCTCACGCCGACTTCAATAGAGTGTACGAGAAACATCGGAACAATCGAGATAAATCGAGAAGAGTTCTATATTGCTCGAGTAACAATCCATTCGGGATCAGGTACGACAGACCGACGATATCGTGTGGTTACATAGATATGCGCCAGATATCACATGGTCGCATAGATACGCGAAAGGGTACCGAACTTCTGCGTCCTATATGGCAATTTCCACCAAACCTTACAAGTGTTCGTCGAAAGCCCGCAAGGTGTAACTTCCAAGCTAACAACACCGTGCTCCTTCATCACTGACCACTCCGTGGTATAGATCCAAACGGGTGGTCGGTGAAAAGGCAAAAAACGTTCTTGTTGTCCGGAAATGTGCGGTTATCCACATAGGAGGCATTTCAGACTTTGTCACCAAGTCATTTGGGACTCTTAGCCGATTCTGCCTTGTCACTTCACATTTTGCCATGAAGCGACCAAGTATTCAACTAGACCTTTAAGAACGTTTATTGTACAAGCGATAGCGGAATGTCCAGAACTCTTCGACCTGTCCACTCACAAGAAGAAAGAGGGGGTACGCTTCTGTTAGCGTCGGATCAATAGTCGTGATGATCCGGACCAACCTTTAACAGCTAAGACAGACTCGTAGCGTGCATGTATCCTAATTGAGAAGATCGCGATATGGAGCGTCTGATTCGCCGTTTTGGCTATGGCAGGACTCCAATTCACGACCGAGCTGCCCCTACTTCGAGTCGTCGTAGGGTCTTTCATGGCACTACAGACTGCCTCGTAGCTGTGATCCACGTCGGGAACTTCAAGCTCCATTAATTGATGCTGTCCGAGTCCGGTTTATAGCCTTACCAGCGGACTCTGTAGAAGCGTTAATAGCTCCACTCCTTCTTTCCTCGACTACGAGTCGATCAATGTGATCGACAATTGGCTCGACAATCCACCAACGATATCCCTGAGAATCGATAAGCGTAGGTAGTCCTGAACACTACAACGATTAAGCGGCTCTGGAGATGGAATGGCGCACATGGTGGGCGACTCGAGGTCTTACTACATTGTTGCCAAACGATTTACGATCGTTGTAATGGATTCGAGAATTTTTTTCTGAGCGGAAATCGAGAATCGATGGGCTGTTATAACGTTCCACCCATGGTTCGGCGCTTGAGACTTGCCTCGAGGAGATTTCGGTCGTATTGCACCGACACCAGAGGACTAAAAGACTCACGGAGCGTTTCAAGAGCGTATATTACTCTCCATGGAAGAGGCAGGAGCAGCTCGTGAGTTGCATCGTCGCGAGTATCATTCTCGACTTCTCGATATAGATGAAGTAAAGGAACAGTCCGTCGATGGACTTCAGCGATTTCATGCCAATCCGCTTCTTTAAAACGCGGGTCTAGTGGTCCTTCGGGACCATGTTGACTTCCTTCGCTTTTGACTTCCTTCGCAATGTCCAGTAAGAATAGTGGAAATACTAGGAAGGTACGTTTTTAACCTACCAACATAGAATGTCGGATGTAAGCGCTTGCGTGTAGGCATGTCTAGAGCGTAGACATCACCATTGCATTTTTCCACATTGAACTATCCAATGAACCTTGGAAGAATTTTGGAGTTTCTCAAGTTGGACTCGGCATGATCAGGCATTTTTTCCGCTCTAAGTAATACAAGATCATTACCCTTATATACGTGCGTGTTCTTCCGTTCAATCTTGTCTGCTTGTTTTTTTGAAGATTTTAAGCTCTACCGATTGCGTTGCTAACAAACCTCACAACAGCGTGTTGTTTCACGACGAAGTCATCCACTTGCTGTGCCCCACGCGCGTCATGTATCCCAGAGGTTTCATCCTATTGAAATTTTGCGTTCAATTCGGCAACAGCATTCAGATTGTAGAATGGCTGCGGCTTGCCCTTGTGTGCCGTAGTCCCCCCCCAGTTAAGTTATAAACCTCATCCATAAATGATGCTGGTATTCTTGGATGGAGACCATAGTTAGCATAGAATGGAATATTCAGCGCGAACTCGCAGAATGGGATGAACTCACTCTATTCTCCAAAAAAGTCGCATAACTTCTCAGCACATGCTTGAGGACCCGATTCATACGCTCTACTTGACCGTCCGTTTCAGGGTGTGTTGCTGTTGACGTGAATAATTTCGTGTCCACTATGCCAAAAACAGTGCACGCCAGAACTTTGACGTAAACTGTTGTGACGGTCTGACACAATCTCGACTGGAAGGCAATCTACAGTTGTAGGTCTTTGGAGTTACGCCAATAGGAGCCTTAACTGAGGCTAAGTAGGAGTAGCGACAGGAAATATAACAGCATTTCAATTCAGTTGCAAATGACCGCGTTCTACAGTCGTCCGACCCATCCAAGCATCCTCTATCGCATAAGCGTGTGAGCCGTAATTGAGGGACTGTTTGGACACAACGCATTCTTACACCAAACCATCTGCTTCTTCCTTACTTTGCACTAAGTTGACTTCAATCGTGCGCCCAAAATCCTTCCGCAGTGCTCCATAATCTAAATCAACCTCATCAGCCCTGGTGGGCTAATCATAACATTTCAAGAATATAGACTTGGTACTCTCGCCATTTTTGTCTATATCGTGTTTTCCGTCCTGATGGGACTTCAGTAATCCTTTTTACATCGTACCCATCTGACCCCAACGGCTTTCAGCAACTGTCCTCCAAAAGGAGCATTTTATTAAAATCCGTGGGATCAACAACATCCATGACAAGAAATGTATTGGTCTTTCGGAAAACCCCTTGACTAGCGTCATATTAGACAGGTGATATGAGATAATCTGTGCGAGTGATGATCAGCCAGGTCGCATGAGGCTTGATCCTTTTTACTATCGATGCCGCATTTTTCAAGCAGCTTCTTTGCGTATCCAATCTTGCCACGGTCCAGATATAATCAAACACTTGGTCCAGCCTCAATAAAAGGTGTAGCATCTGGTAGTTATGATCACCCGTACTCTCTCTGGCTGCATTTTCTCACCACTCTCTCGTCTTATCATACTATTTCTGGACCCAGAATCACCACCTATGAGCTTCATAATCTCGTCCTCAAGTGCACCCATGGGAACAGCAGACGCTAATGTTGATCGGGTATACCCAACGTACGTGAAGTATGACGTTGTGTCTTTTTTTGATTTTATAACGGGAAAAAATCAGTGCGAACGCTAGTTGCTACTTATATTCGTCCCAACTGTGCTGATCAGAGTCTGTCTCATACATATTGATTGCGTGTGTAACTGTCTGCTTCATCCGAACGGCTGTCTTACGACAATAGGCAATATTGGCACTCTGGAGTTGACCAATCATGCGGTCAAACGCAGAAACGTCAGCTATAAACCCTGGATCTCGATCATGCCTATTCGCTTTTCTAACGCCAAAAAAGATTGTCGGGAGAGTTTGGGCGACTTATTGTGCCTTCCTGGTAGATTATCCAGTAAAAATATAATAGCCTGGAAGGAGGTCATGAAAACAGAGAGTTTAGTTACACTATTACCACGATAGTTTGAAAGGAGGTCATGAATGCCGAGAGGCAGAGTAAGTCATTCTTAATGTGATCAAGTAGCCAATTTGAATATTTTTCGGAATAACCAAATTGGCTACTTGATCACGTTGAGAATGACTTACTCTATTTCTCGGCAATAAATAAGAGTCCATTCTCATCCATTTGTACCAAGTCTTGTTCAGGCAGGACTTGAGTCTGTACGCTTACTATGGCTATTTTGAACTGCTGTTACAAGCGCCAGATAAGATCCTCCTGATCAATTTGAGAATCTGGTTAAGCAACACGAGTTGGTCAATATGCTTGGATGCAGTTACTTTCGAACTTGTCTCATCATACTCGCCAAGAGATTGATACTTTTATTCCACTCTCTTTTAATGTGCACTAACTTGTGATTAGGACAATCGAGGTGCATGTCTATTGCGTAGTGATTCAGTACTTGTAACGTAGTTGCCTTTCACTGCCTGTTCACCAAGTTCAGGGCTGGTTGAAATAGGTTTTAATGCATTAGGCTTTATTAGGTTTGCAATAAAACCTAAATGGTTTGAAGATAGCTTTTAATCAAGGTTTTATAATGATGAGTCGCCAATAGTTGAGAGAAGCATATTTTTGGATTGCAAGCCAAATCTCAAGATCTCTCCAGAAATCAGGCATCAATCACCAGATCTTCTTGCCATTTCCCAACTTAGTGACAACCAACATGAGCAGCAGTTCCAACAGGTGTGTCCCTAGCAATTATTGGTGTGTCCCTAGCGGTGGCCTTTGGTTTTTAACTACATACTAGTTTTCCAAACTCCTTTTCAATAGTATTCTAGTTTAGCCCCTTTAGTTTTATGTAGGATTTGCACATATTTTTCATCCATGTATCTTTGCTTTGCGGTCTGTTCATAATGCTTTTGCTCAGAAGCCCCAGGTCTTTGCTCTATATACCTGTCAGGTGGCTGTGTAAGTGGTATAAAATGTGCAACCTAGGTTTGAGCTCAGGTTTTGTTAGGTTTTATTCAAACCTAAAATCCGGTTTCAAAATTTTTAGGTTTAATTCAGCCCTTACCATGTTAGGGTCACCGCAGATGATGATTCAAACTGTCTTGAAAAACACTAAATCCACTATATCGGTCTCGTTCACAGTTAAAACAGGTACGTATTTCCAGCAACTGCGGTTATGATCTCCCACTGAGCCAATCTCCTCTAAACGCCTGCTCACTCCTTTTTACCCTAGCCGACTACTCGGACCGGCTGATAATCTTATCTCCTAACTATATAATAGATAGAGCCATCGTGATGATCTGGATTGTTTTTTTCTAGGCGCGATAAGGATCAGGGCTTCATCCACTTTCTCACGGGGAGATATATTTACAGCAAGTGTAACTCAACATCTCCTGCTTATCTCGGTACACCTGATCACCTCAAATAACCATGATGCTAACGGAGCGGCCCATTGTCCATGTCTTCCATCGAATACAGAGAATTTGAGTAGCCAAGCCAAGGTAGATCGTCGATCCAGTATACGGATACTAACAAGGTGTAACAGGCGTCGAATAAATGCGGCAACGCTAAATGTTCCTTATCAGCACCCCTATAATTCACTTCTTTCTGCTTCAATGAACGACTAGTGAAGTTCACAGAGAAAAATACACCTTCGTGTTCTTGCATCAGCGATGAGTTTAACTCGTCACTACCGATTGCTTTCTGATTTAAGTGGCACAAGATCAGGACGGGTATCATCTTTTCTTTTAGCATACTGAACTTCACCTTCGCCCGCCTCAAATCTTCGGTCTCTTGTGCTGCTCAATTAGCAGGTACTTGTTAATCAATGAAACAAAAAATAATCTCTGAGTTCAAATAATATGGCTACATAGACGCCGAGTCTTCAATGGAGTGACAGTAATAGTTCAAACTCCCCAAGAACGATCGCATCATCTTCAGACTGGGTTCGAAGGTAGGATACTGAGCGACTTCAAATCCTTCATGATAGCTTCGATACCGTCATCTGAGACTTGATGTACTAGATAAGCTACCTTCAGCATCTCCAAAACGTCTCGGAAACACAAATCGACAAATTGCAACATTCGTAAGCATCCAAAAGTTTCTCAAACATTATACACAAATCGTCCTATGACGGTGCTGTACTCAGGATCACATTTTGAACATATATTATTCCGTGACGGTACTGTGATCAGGATGTCGTCGAGTATTACGATCTTCTTACCAGACGGACGTATTTTGATTCTTATCCGTTTTACCTTCTTGAAAAACGTCTTTTATTTGTGTCAGTCTTGATACGGAAATTTCCGAACAGCGCAAAATCGATCAGGATCTGGTAGATCAGTGGCGTAATTTGTTATCCCAAAAGGCATTCTTTTCGATTAAAACAGACCAAATCTCCATCGCCCTTTTGGTCTTTTGATGCCGTCCAAAACCTACTGGCCAGAAAAACGCCACAAAACATTGTCCAAATCGTCCAATAAGTCGCTGATAAGCGGAATCGGGTAAAACATCAGCCGCATTAATCGGTTTACCATTCGATAATCAATACACAATCGTATGTCGATCCATTTACCACGATAAAGACAGGTGAAGCTCATGGGGTTGTCAAATGCTGTACAATCTTTATCGATAGTAATCATTTGGTTAGAGCGGACTGTTTCTCTCGACATATGGAGGCGCGACTGACGGGCAACGTTATGTGATAGGTATACCATCAAAACATCTATATCGCAAATCTCCCCAATTCTGCGTGGGGAAAAGCATTTCCTTTTCTGATCAGTAAGTGGAGACGCTACTAGATGATGTGACGGAATTTTTATATCTCTTCAGCTTATTGACATTATATCCTTTAGATCTTCCAAATGGACTTATTCAGTATGCGGGGACACTTCGGGTAATATTGATAGCTACTTTTCCATCTCTACGACAAAAATTTTGCCCTCTTCGTGTACTCATTACATCTTCTTCTGCATTACCTTACATCTAAAGTCCTACCTAACTGTCGGTAGTTTGTTCTTTGCTCACATGATTCAGAGGTTCGTCCCACACTATCTTCTTTTCTTTCGTCTGTCCACGAGGGGGCTGATCATGTAAATTGGTTACATTCGAGTCACATTTAGTAGGTGGTGTACGTGAGTACACTACGGTTTGTGTCAGTATTGACCGGTTCGAAAGGGTTTGAACGATTGGTTATTTTAACAATCAGGGCAGGAGCCCTTGGGGGTGGCGTGTCAGCCATCCACGTGTTAGTACACAGGTGGTGTACACTACATTTTAGCTAGGTACGAATTTAGTAAGTTCTACTTAGTATTACATATAGTTTACATTAGTTTAATTAATTTAGGCTAATTACATATATTAAATATAAATCAGTTTACAAAAATACTTAATACTGCTAGGCGCGCGACCACGCCCGGTCGCGCGCGCAGTGAGTGCAGTGAGTGCAGTAGCGTAAAGGGAGCCCTAACTTTAGCTACACCCTTAGTAAGGGAGCCTTGCCGTTAAGGCATTAGCTGATCTAGGCGCGCGACCACGCCCGGTCACGCGCGCAGTGAGTATTGAAGCCTAAGGGAGTTCTCCCTTACGCTACCTCCCTTTATAAGGGAAGCCTTGTTACAAGGGGTTAGCGAAAGATATCTGTAAACCACCCGGGAATCTTGGCCCCGAGTAGGAGAGCTCTCTCCTACTAAGCCCTTCTATAAGGGCGTATCGGTTAAGTAGCGGCTAACGCCGCTCAAAGGAAAGTCTTCCTCTGTGGGCTAGCCGCACCGTGCGTATACGCACCCGGCTACATCTGGTAGCACTTGTAGTCAATCCAACACCTGTGTTGGTGATCAACATCCTCTGCAAGGATGGGTCAGGACGATGGGGGTAAGCCAACCCCCGTCCAACAGGAAGCCTTTAAAAGGCTGTTACTCATATTGGGTGAGGATGTCATGCGCCATCTAGTGGAGCAGGGCCTCGATTCCGCGCGTGAAAGGGTGAATGCCCTTATCGCCCATGGGGCGAGTCTTAGCGGGAGTTATCCCGCGTCTACGGGGGTGCGCCCTCCGATGTCCTTTAATATAAAGGAATTCACCGGCGAGAAAGGTGAAAACATTTATTTGTGGCTTCGAAAGGTTGAAACCGCATTCGCCACCGCGAACGTGATCGAAGATCACCTGCAAGTGGGACTTGCACTGACCCATATAACGGGCAAAGCCCGTACATGGACGTTTACGTGTCAGGATTTGGTCACGACCGTGTTCCCAAACTGGGTGGTCCTTAAGCGAAAGATTTTGGACATGTATGCAACGCCTGATCTTGTTTTCCAGAATCAGCTGGCGTTCCTAAGGTTCCGTCAGGGCACTAGAGACTTGGAAACGTACATTCAAGAACTTAAGATCCTGTTGGAAGGGATGTACGCGAAGGCGTACGGGGACGATGTGTCCATTCCCGTGTTCATGGGAGGCCTGAGAGAAGGGCCAGCACGTTCGGAATTGTTCCGATGCCGACCCGAATCCCTGGAAGAGGCATTCAATATGGCGTTCAACGCCGAGAGGAACTTCCGTTCCTCTAAGGTGAGTCCCGAACCCATGGACCTGAGTCAGGTCGAAGCGGAGGAGAAACCTCCCGCCAAGAGTCATTCGGACTCTTTTTCACAGAGCTTCGAGACAGAGCTATTGGCCATGTTGCAGCGGCGGGGGCCGCTGAGAAGCTTCTTGTGTGGGGCATGGGTCATCTGAAAAACAGATGTCCGAAAAATCCCCAGCGAGACACTCGCTACAAGGGACCAAGGATGGGGAAAAAGCCCTTGTCCAAGCCGTCGGGAAACGACGACTCCCAGTAGGTGCGGGGCGCCCTACTGGGGGACCCCTCAGTGATGTTAGGCCCGAGGGTAGGGGACGACAGCACAAAGCCCCGAGGGAAGCGGTGTTTTCTAGCACCGAGTTGGTGTACCAGCCAGGTTTGCTGGTAGTCCTTACGGACGTGAAAGGCTTTGATAAGCCTTGGAGAGTCTTGATAGACTCTGGAGCGTCTGACAATTATGTCAGACGGGCTTATGTGGAGAAGTCGACTGTATGCCGAGGCCCTAGAGGCACGTTCTCGTGACGTTGTCACGGTCCGTCTAGCGCCGGGCGTACAGGTTTCTGTACCCAAGGTCTCAATTGACCTTAAGCTGAAGTTTGCAGACTTGACAGCTTAGAACGTTACCTATTCCTGGATTTTGACTCGAGGTATGACTTGATTCTGGGCATGAAGTGGCTGGAACGCCACGAGCCATGGATAGACTGGAAGTCTAAGTCCATTGGCTCAACGCACCCGCGATCGGGTGAAGCATTGGCGAGTCATGAACCCACCTTTGCTCGATCGCAAAAGCAATTCTGGCGTGAAATTCCAGAGATTGGGATGTCTGAAACGATCATTCCCAATGGCGTTAAGGAAGAGTTCCTTAACGAGGGGGATTCGGCGGTTAATCCCCGCGCCGATGTAGGCGAGACTGGTGAGTCGCCAGTGATAGAGGTGGAATCCTCTGAGGGTAAGCGCGAGGCGCTTAGAGAAGAGACCCGAAGTTCGTCTCTTCTACAGGTCGGAATTGATTCCGACCACGTCGTGTCCGGCGAACAAGTTGCAACTCCAGTGGTAGGGGTAGAGACCCCTGTGGTTAAGCGCGAGGCGCTTCCAAGCGAAGAGACCCGAAGTTCGTCTCTTTCGCACGTCGTAAATGATTCCGACTACGCCGTTGTAGGTGAGACCGGCGAGTAACCGGTGGTAGAGGTGGAGACCTCTGTGGATGGGCGCGGTGCGCTTCCAATAGATGGGGCAATTGACTCCCCCCATCTGGGTCTCGGGATGAGTCCCGAGGGCAGTAGTCAGCAGTCCTACAGGATGCTGAATAGTGTGACAGGTGTTGTCACAGAAGGCGTAAGCCTGGAACGGTTGCCTGGGGTAGGCGAACTGTTGTCGTTGGAGGAGATGTCCTTCAACGAGTTTGAGACTGCTTTGAAAGCAGATGAAATCGACGAGGTCGTCGTGTTTCGTCCGGAAGAAGAGTTGAACTCCTCATCCACGATGGACGAGTCAGTTTTGGTGCAAACCAAACAGGCATTGAATGCCCGAAGCGGTCTCAAGATCCTCGCGGATCCTGAGGACCCTTACCATTCCTTGCTAAAGGAATTTGGAGATGTCATTAGTGACAACCCGCCGATGCGGCTACCACCGGATCGGGGAGTCCGACATGAAATTGATTTGGTTCCTGGAACCAAATACTGCGTCACTAAGCAGTGGCCTCTCCCCACGGAACAATGCGACGTCATCGACGCATTCTTCAAGAGGAAAGAAGAGGCAGGGATGGTACGGGAGAGTAAGTCTCCCCACTCATCTCCCACTTTTTGTGTTCGTAAACCGAACGGAAAGTGGCGCATTGTGCATGTGTATAACAAGCTGAATTCAGCTACTGTACCCATGCAGACTCCGATCCCTCGGAAGGATGTCCTCCAGAACAATATGGCGGGCTGTACTGTGTACAGTGCCTTAGATCTGGTGGACGGGTATTATCAGGTGCTCATGCGAGCGTCCGATATTCCGCTGACAGCGGTTAGCACGCCTAGTGGCATGATGTGGGAGTGGCTTGTTATGCCACAAGGTCTTTCAAATGCACCAGCGACTTTCAATCGCTTGGTGACTCAACTCTTCCGCCCTCATAGGAAGTACGCTCAGACGTACTTCGAGATATATCCGTCCATAGTCGCGCGGAATGCGACTCGTCTGATGTTCAGACGCACCTGATACACCTTCGAGCGGTGCTCGAGTGTATGCGAGAGCATAAATTTTATGCGAACGCATCCAAATGTATATTTGGTGCTGAGGAAATTCCTTTCCTCGGATGCTTCATCGGTAAGGATGGAGTGCGGGCGGATACCGCGAAGGTGAAAGCCATTGTGGAGTGGCCTTCGCCTGTAAATCTTATAGATTTCGGAAGTGGCTTGGATTAGCCAACTATCTCCACAAGTACAGCGAGAACTACGCTGAAATGGCGAAGCCATTGACCGACCTTCTTAAGAAGGATGTTAATTGGTGTTGGAAAACTGAACACCAAAACGTTTTTGAAGCGGTTAAGGGGAGCTTGTTAAAAGCTCCCGTTCTTGCTCTCCCAGACTCTGGGAAACCATTAGTGTCGTCTGCGACGCCTCCGATTTCGCAATCGGATGTGCTTTGTTACAAGCAGACGATACAGGAAGGGAACGCGTGATTGTGTTTGAGGCGAGGCAGCTTAAAGCTGCGGAACGGAATTATCCCGTTCATGACAAGGAGCTACTTGCAATGGAGTATGCTCTTGTCAAATCTAGGGTTCACCTACTCGGCTCTAAGCCGTTCGTGGTTTATACTGACCACGCGTCCTTACGGACAGCGACAAAGTCGCCTCATCTATAGCAACGGATGGCGCGTTGGCTCTCCTTCTTTGCGGTGTACAACTTTGAGGTTAAGTATAAACGTGGCAAGCAGAACGTGCTTGCAGACGCGTTGTCTCGTCGTCCCGATTACGAACTCGCTCGCGCGACATTCGTCACCTCGTCTGTGGTGGATCTCATACGCCAGGCGTATGAGAAAGACCCACAGTGTACGGCGCTAATCAGCGCGTTAGGTGAAAAGGGTCTTGTCTCGTCTGAGCCAACCCTGTCAAGTCGAGCTAAAGCTCGTTTACACGGTTACAGGTAATGTGACGGTCTGCTATTTTATAGCACGAGCGCGGAGGACACTCCGCGGGTGGTAGTTCCTCATGATGAGGAACTGAAGTATAGAGTTCTCTTTGAGGCACATGACGCCCCTACCGGGGGTCATTTAGGTCGGGATAAGACCTACAGCGCTTTAATCGCTTTGTATTGGTGGTCCAACATGTATAAGTGGGTCGGTGCGTATATACGCACCTGTGAGACGTGTCAGAGGGTTAAACCCTCTGCAAGTTCAGCTGCGCCTTTGGCGATCTTGTCCGTTCCAACGGAGTGTTGTAAATCCATTAGTATGGATTTTATCTTTGGTTTTACGAAGGATAAGGCCGGGAACACCGGTATTTTGGTCTTTGTAGACCGTTTGAGCAAGATGGCTCACCTGGCGGCGGTGCCAGAGTCCATTGATGGACAAGGAACAGCGAAAGTGTTCCTAGACCGTGTCTTTCGACAGCATGGTCTACCCGATTCCGTTGTGTCGGATCGGGACAGTTCTGGGGAGCGTTGTTTAAGGTGCTAGGCACCAAGCTCCTCATGTCCACTGAGGATCACCCGCAGACGGACGTCAGATGGAACGCGTTAATCGCGTTGTTGAAGATATCCTCCGGAGTTTATTTCCGGATTATCCAAAGAGTTGGAGTGAGATGTTTCCGATGGCCGAATTTGCTATCAACAATTCGGTCCATGTATCTACGGGGTTTACCCCGTTTTATGTGAACGAATTAGTAAATCCGCGGGTTACGTTGACGCCACGTGTGTGTGGCCCAGGGCTTGAGGGGGGAGGATTCCCCGATGTCAGCCCTGTATCTGTGCGAAAGCACATCGATAAGTTTTTATCGACGCGCCTTAGGGTCTTACGACACGTTTGCGATGCCATGGCGGAAAGCCAAGACAAGCAAAAGGTGGTTAGCCGTAAGGTACGGCAGGACGGGGTGGAGCGTCTGATGGCGCGACGCCATCATCGGGGTCAAACCCAGTATTTGGTGAAGTGGAAGGGTTATCGACATTCACAGAGTTCGTGGGAGTTCGAGACTCCCCTGCGGCAGTATTGCCGTGACGTCGTTGACGCTTTCGAGCGGGAGAATCCCATATGTGACTCAACGACTAAAGGGGCGGGGTAATCCCCTTCAATCCTAGAAGTTAGGAGTTCTCCGGAGGCAGATGCGGAACCCGCACTGTGCTCCGGCACCGCAGAGAGGGCACGGTCGCTAGCATAGCGCATGCGATAAGGGGCACGTAATTTCCCCATGGCTTGGGCTCTGGCAAACGCCAATCGCAATGCCCTCTCTATCCGAACGTCTCGTTCGGAATAGCTGTTGTACAGCCTTAAAAACTCGGGGATACGTTTCTCCCCTCCGCCCAAGCGCGGAATTTCTGCTCTGCCTCTTTGGCATCTTCCCCTTGCAGGAGAACGAAGGGAACCTCGCGGAGGTTCCCAACAACAGCACCCTGTGCCTGTTTCTCGAGGCGCTCTCGATATGAGGTAGCAGTGAACTACTTCTGCGTGAGCGATTTTCCCGGAGTTGTTTCCGGCGTGTGATGTGTTGCGGCTGTACAGCCGAGAGGCTAGGGGTATATAAGACTAAACCCTTCTTTATCTCATTCTTGGCCCACTTTGGGAGGTCACGAGGACCTCCAAAACGATATACCGCCCGTGGATGGCGCATGGTGCGTCCAGCCCTTTAGTGGTGATCGCCTTCGGCGATCCGGATATGCCATCCGAGGTTGGTAATAGTTGCGCACGAGTTAGCGCATTTTCCCCACGTGTGGGGAATGGGTTGTATGACCGACAGCACCGTTCGGCGCTGTCGGAGTGGTCAGCCGTTGGGTAGATCTCCCCAAGGGCATCCACTTCCGAGTTTTCGGAATAGTTTTCTTCCATAGCATCACTAAAGGTGCTCATGGTCAGCCAGAGGTTCTGGAAGTTGGAGTTCTCCAACAAAAAAATTTTTATTGCGTAAGCAATAGTCTTGATGGGGGAGGATGTAACAGGGTTACATTCGAGTCACATTTAGTAGGTGGTGTACGTGAGTACACTACGGTTTGTGTCAGTATTGACCGGTTCGAAAGGGTTTGAACGATTGGTTATTTTGACCAATCAGGGCAGGAGCCCTTGGGGGTGGCGTGTCAGCCATCCGCGTGTTAGTACACAGGTGGTGTACACTACATTTTAGCTAGGTACGAATTTAGTAAGTTCTACTTAGTATTACATATAGTTTACATTAGTTTAATTAATTTAGGCTAATTACATATATTAAATATAAATCAGTTTACAAAAATACTTAATACTGCTAGGCGCGCGACCACGCCCGGTCACGCGCGCAGTGAGTGCAGTAGCGTAAAGGGAGCCCTACCTTTAGCTACACCCTTAGTAAGGGAGCCTTGCCGTTAAGGCATTAGCGGAGCTAGGCGCGCGACCACGCCCGGTCACGCGCGCAGTGAGTATTGAAGCCTAAGGGAGTTCTCCCTTACGCTACCTCCCTTTATAAGGGAAGCCTTGTTACAAGGAGTTAGCGAAAGCTATCTGTAAACCACCCCGGGAATCTTGGCCCCGAGTAGGAGAGCTCTCTCCTACTAAGCCTTTTATAAGGGCGTATCGGCTAAGTAGCGGCTAACGCCGCTTAAAGGAAAGTCTTTCTCTATGCTTTAGCCGCACCGTGCGTATACGCACCCGGCTACAGATCAGGCTTGGTCATGGTGCTTTTTTTATCCCTTCGCTTCTGCTTTCATCCCCTTGGGGTCATAATTTGACCCACACAAACTTTTTGCGTCGTCAGAATCTGATTGGGTATCTTATAAAGGTGGATCAACCGTAGACACTTGATCCATATCGAGATCCTTCACGTTTTATCATTGACTGTCTGATAACACATTTGTGCTGCTAACAATATCGACACGAACCAATCGATAAAATACCGGTTTCTGGGAAATTGAATCTTTGGCTAGCCACATGCAGAATCAATGTTCGTTCAGTATATTAGTAATGTGAAGATACCTTGACTCCCTCAGTAGCGCGGGATACGGTATCCCGTTTGCACAAATCCCAGAGAGCATAGACTCGGATAGCGATCCTTAGTTCGCAGGACGATTTTGGAAACGTTCTCTTGTTGAGCGCGTAGTTGCAGATGTTACCCGGAAGCGGATGGATAAAAAGAACGAGTTAACCGCGTTCTTGGCGACATGGTGCGTTCATATGCGCATGTCTTCGAACAAAGGAGTGATTTATTGTAACTCACTCAGTTTGCGATCTACAATTCGGTGCACTGTTCTACTAAGAGCACACCGTTTCAAGGAAATATCACACAGTTTGCCATCTGTAGGAGGTGGTGTAAAGGGTGGATTGAGATACAACAACAATACCGAGCGTGACGACACGGCTAGACTTATGCACCACGAGTATATTTTAGGACTGGTCGCCTCACCATTACTCCTACTACCTTCCACAAAGTAAAAGAAAACCAGAATCCTTTTGTGAAGTACAAGAAGCCACCTCATACCCATCTTTTCAATATACATATCACACGCGAAATCATCCGGGTATCACTCCCTTATTCAGATTTTAACAGCATCCACGTACCCCATCATTAAATGACGGTAAGCAAATCTAAGTGGTGGAAAGACCCGCTCGTATTTCGATGGAAAAGAAGCGCAAGTTACAGTCGCAACTTTTAAATGCATGTTTATCACGCCTAGTGCTAATATAGCAGTTCAAGTTGCAAATATAGACCTACCCTCGACTGTCACAGCAGCAGATGCGGCCATTATTATGACATGAGCAAATGTATAGTGTAATTAGAGAATAGTTCTATAAAACCGTAAACATTATAGTTTCAGACTAAACGGCTGAAACTATGAACACCGAGTGCGCACTGTGGCAGATGAAGAAGACGATACATCTACTGCCAATAGAACCGTAGACGATTTTGTGCTACAGCGTCAAGATCAATATGCTATGTTAAAGATGGATTTTTTTCTCATTTTTGATAGGAAGAAGCATAACGTTGAAAGGAATGGGCGAATGAATAAAAGTTCAGTCGATCAAGGTTCATTCGTGATGTTATCTACCAAACATATACCTACATATGCAATCCTCAACTTTTCTATACGTAAGTGGCTGCCTAAGTTCATTGGAACATCTTTAGTGTTAAGTATTAAGGGGAATGTCTACTCCCACGGCTGCTGCACCAGAGGGCACCTTGAGCTTTATTCTTTGCCTCAGCGCGACAGTGAGTCCGTTCCCCGCAATGAATGTCGTGGCAAGTCAGATCGGCCAGGAATGACCAATATCCCAACTTCAACTTGTCGTGATCGCTCAATTGACGTTCAGATTCTGTATTCTGCAATCTACCTTTTTTGGAAGGGCAAGTTATGCATTTAACAAGTCACGATTCTAATCAAGAAGATAATTTAAGCCTTTATCCATCGAGCCGAAATCTGCATAGGGGAAGAAAACAATTCCAAGTTCAGCTTTACCTTTCTCACGCTCGAGATTTCCTTCTCCCTTTTATCGACGTCTACGGCAGCGTGCGTTTCCGTTGCCAATTCCCTATCTTCTTGATAGTCGGGTGAATATGCGTTATAATATTGAGCGATTAATTGCAAGGGGTAAAACTGAAGTAGTCGTTACCAGAGTACCACGTACTTAGTAAGTGGCTTAGGTACCCCCAAGAGTTTTAGAACTGGAGGTGCTGGAGGCTGCGCTTGTAACAGTTCGAGCTGCAAAACTCTGCTCAAATCCGAAAATTTATTTCTGTACACTAGGACATTACGCGTCGAGCACGTTAAGATCGCGTGCCATGTGGTTCGGTACCGCATAACTATAGTACACCCATCGATGCGCGGTACTCAGTTTGGACACCAAGTATATTTCAAATGTGTCGAGATTCCGCAAGGAACCTGCTTCAGTGCAGATATAGTGCCACCACTCCACTATTCCTAAAAGCGAATGTTTAAAAAAAAGTGTTTCGTAAAAGTTTGTACGTTTGTCGCAATTATCAAAAAGGCATTCCATGATCGGCATAGGGAATCCTTATTTTCGCCATTCTTTTGCGATTACTTTCACTCAAAAATAGCGATCATGCAAGAATATAACCAAAGAAGTACCGACGCCTAAAATCGTCACTTCGATTAAATTAACGATCCAGAAGGTCTTCACAGTCCTCCAATACATCAACATCGAATAACAGTCGGGGTTGGGATTACCCCAATGACAGGTACAAAATGCTCCAGAACTGGAACAAGCGGTTCCCCACGAGCCATCGCTTGGAAATGTACGATGCAGCAGAACTGGTTGATGCCACTTCTGAGAGCTGCTGTTTTGTAGGAAGAGCAATAGGTGTGCCGAAACCTGACGCGTAGTCTTCACTAAGGCTTCACGCACGCTTTGCGCCAGCAGAACCGTTTTGACTATGCTTAATGAGTCCTTCCTCATCAAAATCGACATCGCACTGCGATGCCTCACTATATCTATAATGTACAGGCTCTCTTCATCGAGATTTTTATCGATCTGGTTACGAGAAGATCTAGATGTAGTTGAGTTCCTTTTGAAACATCTGCAACCCACACCGGGACCACATTGTGCCCTGTATCGATGCCTGAAAATGCTTTTTCATAATATGTATTTGTCAGCCAAGCTTCCACTTTGCGTCTTAACGTTAGCCGAAATTTTAATTCAGCAGCTGCTTTATAGGCACCACCGTTCCTGCCGCTCATTATGACACCATATAAAGCGTTATCTTAGGTTCGTGAAAAATACGTGACCAACAAGTGCCATCAAAAAATACTATTGGCAACCGCCTTAGGTGGGGGTGATGTAATGGCATACGAACCAATCATATTTAAGTTGAAATAATATTGTTCTAATTGCAACGTTTCGATTGTTCCAAGAAATAATAATGCATGAATAACTTGATTTGGTACACCTTAACGAATCCAAAAGAGATTTAAAGAGATTAGCACCATCGGTAACTTAAGATTAATCCAACTTCAATGAAATATCTCACGTAAACTCAAAAATTACATTCCATTATCGAAGCAGCATTGAACTCAGCTTCCATTGTAGATATAGTTCCGTTTGTAGATTTTGTTCAGATTTATTTTACTTATCAAATTTAAACCGCTCAAATGTATTACTCTGTAATCTTCTTTCTAGCACTTAAGTCTTTATTTTGTGTAGGAAAAAATAGAACTATGTATAGCTATTAGGGGGGCAATCTTAAACTTTTCTGGCTGATTTTGCTAAATCAGAAGAAATGAATTCAGCTGTCCTGATTTCACAAAATCGGAGCTGAATTGGAATCGACATCAGCAACCCAGGACTTGATCATTCAGGATTGGCGAAATAAGCCACACGTGTCGGCTGAATCAGCCTGATTTCGATTTCATGATCCTTAAGATTGATCCCCTTATTATATATTTTAATAAAAAATTAACTAGTAAAACAACATTACATTTGTTTCTTACCTATATTGCGCGCTTCTTCACTCAATCGACTGGAAGCACGTAACTGCTAGCCTTTTATAATTGGTAGATGTTGTTTTGCATACCTTTTGAGTTCATAATTAGCGTTTCAAGTGAAGTGTCCAATTAATCGTCGCCTGTTTCTATGGATAGCCACCAGAAATGTTAAATGTCTAGTGAGATGGAGGTAGTACCCCATTTTAAATTATGTATAATGGGGTGCCATTACATAATTGATATTCAAGTTAGAATATCACAGTTGAATTTCAGACGCGTTGTCTGAAATTCAAATAATAGATTATAAGTTATTATAATCTACGAAGTAAAAGTCGATTCGGTATAAATACCGAATCATGCAGGTTAACAAATAGTACAGTTAGTTTAATACTTGATATTATTATATTAGTTAGGTAATTACTATACTGTTAGCCGCTAACCACCCATTTAATAAACACTCTTAATTTTGCGTTATAAACAACAAGTAAATATTTATATTTACTTTTAGTATAGGATTAGTTTTCATCAACTAATCCTACCCCTCTTGTATTGCGCGCTTCCTCGCACAACACAGTGTAAGCCTGTAACAGGATCAGTCCTGTTACACCTGGTAGCACTTTGTGGTCCGTCCTAACTAACGACCACAGTTCCGTTCCGCTAGTTAAATAGCGGAGCGAAGATTAAGATCCGCTCGGCATCATGTCGCGAGACATGACGCCTGCCGAGCGAGAGAGAACGCTGGAAGTGGTGACGAAACACTTCCCCCACTTCTCATCGCGTAGTAAAGACGCTACGGTAGAAATAGTTCGGTCCATGGGGACCGACATCATTACCTTCCTCCTGGGTAAGACCCCGGAGGAAGTGATAGAGGTGGTGAATCGCTTTAGGCGAAAACACCTAGAAAAGGCCATCACGGCCCGCGAAAGAGGCAGCGCGGACCACACCTGCACCTGCAACGCATAGCGCTGAAGTGGTAAAGGCGCGAGTACCGCCCTTTACCGGTGAAGAGGGCGATCCCCTTCGTAGATGGTTCGCAGAGGTGGAAGATGCCATCTCTGCGCAAAATATTGTTGACGAACGTCAACAGGCGTACTTCGCCACAACATGTCTGGGCGGCAGATCCAGGGCATGGGCGATGAGTCGCAGAGCCACTGATGACTCTGGGTTCCTTACTTATAAGGAATTAAAAGCTGAGCTAAAGCTCAACTTTGAAGCTCCAGAAATGGAGCTAAGTAGTCGGCAGGAGTTCATGGAACTCTGGCAAGGTAAGCTTGACCTTCAAGCTTACGCTCAGAAGACGCAATATTTGCTGTCAAATATTGTGTATGAGCCGGTGCCCCCTGCTATGCAGGTCACTGGATTCATGAAGGGACTCAATGATGGTCCCATCAAACAGAGTCTTTACCGGCACCCGCCAAAGACTCTAAGGGATACCATTGATATGAGCATCCGTGAAGAGTTCAGAATGCGATCAGCGTCATCGCATGCTGGGTACAGCCGAAGGGCTCAACAGCCCTTCGCTTTTGACATGCCGCAACAGCATGTCAACAATCAGCAGTCGGGCAGACGACGTTCACACTTCGTCTCAAGAAACAGCCACCCGCGCCAGAGCATGGGCGGTGGAGGTCCAGAGCCGATGGACCTATCGGTTGCGGTTGCTTCGAACTCGAAGCAACCGAAATTTAAGAAGAACATTCGCTGCAATCGATGCGCGAAAGTGGGGCATTTTGCCCATGAGTGTATGGAACCGCGTCCAGTGTCACGCAGTCAGCGGACGGAACCGTCCGCTGCACGGAGACACCAACAAGGACATCACCCTGTTGGTGCAAAAAAACGTAAATCACCGGTAGGGGCGGGGCGCCCTACTGGGAATGTTATCCCACATGCCGACATAGGGCATGTGAGGGTAATAGCCCCAGACAGGACTATGTCCTGTCAAAAGGTGCAAGGTGATGATAATCCTCTTATCACCCTGGAGGTTAAGCCGCACGGGAGCGATGTCCCCTGCAAGCTTTGTTTGACACAGGAGCGTCAAACAATTTCGTTAGAACTCAGAGTCTAACGCTGTTGAGCTTCGTGGAGGTAGAAACCCCACGAAGTATGTTGTCAGTCCGGTTAGCAACAGGTGCAACCGTGACTATTCCAAAGCGTGTGATTAAAACACGCTTCGAGTTGAATGAACTGTCATTCGAGGATGAATTCATCGTCCTCGATTTAGATGACAAGTTCGATGTGACACTTGGAATCCCATGGATGTCCAAGTTTAAACCTTCGATAGACTGGGTTAACCTATCGATCGACTGCGGTGTACCCACAGGATCTGATCACCCTGTGTGTAATCCGGCTGTATCAGAAGATACAACCGCAATGTCGGACAGTCTGGTGGATAGCGATGGCACCACCAGGTCTGTTCCGACACGATCATCGGAAGGTACCTCCGCTGTTGAGAGTCCAGAGGGACTACCACACGCATCAGAAGAGTCGTTGGTGTTGGAGAGAAACATTCCACGGGTGATAAAGACCACCGTGAGAATGAAGTGATATCCACGGTGGGAAACACCCATCGTGAGAATGAAAATTTATCCACAGTGGGAAACACCCACTGTGCGACCGAAGGTTCCAACACGACGAATGAATTCCGTGTTGATGAGAGTGAACTCACGATCGATTGCAATCGTGAGCACAACTCCGTGGTGGCCAGTGCCCACCACGTTGCGTTAGCCATTCACACGGGTGATAAAGACCACCGTGTCGCAGAAAAGGCGGCCGATCAGACGAGCACATCTGATCGCCAAAATTCCATGGTAGGCAGTGGCCACCATGATGATGAGTATTCGCACACGGTGAATCGTAATCACCGTGTAGCAGTCAATCAGACGATGCGTCTGATTGCATGGGCAGTTCCGTCGAGACGATCAACGTCTTGACGCAAACGGAGACCGGACTAGCTACCCATTCTCTGTTGATGGAACACCCTCCGAAAGAAGGTTCGGAGGTGATGGCTCTTCCAGCGCTAAGCTGGAAGAAGTTTATGAGGAACTTGCACGATGATCAGATCGAGCAGATCTGTATTATCGTAGCAAGAGATGATGTAGTGGATATTCGTGAACGAATATCCATATTACAAGTGGAAAACATTGGGAAAGAGGTTCCCAATGATCAAACCAAAGTTCAGCGCTTTGATGCGCAGAGCTGGGAGTCGCTTAAAGCGAACTCCCCATTTTATGAGGTACTTCGGGAATACGCTGACGTATTCCGAGAAGAAGTACCTAGCGATCTCCCTAAGGATAAGGGAACTCGTCATCAGATTGACCTCGTGCCAGGCACGAAGTATTGTGTCACGCGGCAATGGCCGTTGCCGCGTGATCAAGTAAAAGCGATCGACGAGTTTTTCGAAGCTCGTCGTAAAGCAGGCCAAGTGCGGGAGTCTATCTCACCGCACTCTACCCCCACCTTTTGTGTGAAAAAGTCCACAGGTGGGTGGAGAATCGTTCACACTTACAACAAGCTGAACACAGCGACGGTACCGGAGCAGACGCCGATACCGCGAAAATATGTCATCATTGTTGGCATGTGCGGGAGCACCATCTTTAGTGATCTCGATATAAGAGATGGATTTTATCAAATCCTAATGCGTGGGAAGGATATCCCTCTCACGGCGGTAAGCACCCCAAGCGGCATGCTTTGGGAGTGGCTTGTTATGCCGCAGGGGCTTCGAAATGCCCCTGCTACGTTTAACAGATGCGCATCTATTACGCCCGGTGCAAGAATTCGCACCGAGTTATTTCGATGACGTGTTTATACACAGTAAGGGTGAACACGATAAAAGCGATATAGATATCCATAGGGAACATCTACGTCGAGTGTTAGAGCTTATGCGTAAGCATAAGCTCTATGCAAATCTAAAGAAGTACACCTTTGGTGCACCTGAGATACCCGTTTTTGGATGTTTTGTGGGCAAGAACGGGGTGCGCTCTGATCCAGAAAAGATCAGGGTGATCGTTGAATGGCCTACGCCAAACAACGTTAAGGAGCTTCGAAAGTTCCTTGGGTTGGCAAAATATTTGCACAAGTATTCGTGCAACTATGCTGGGTTAATACCACCTCTTTCTCAATTACTTAAGAAAGATGCCGAATGGCATTGGTATACCCAATGCCAAGATGCTTTTGATGCAGTCAAGCAAAGCTTGACTGAAGCGCCTGTCTTGACTATAGCCGATAACGAGCGTCCGTTCCACGTCGTTTGCGACGCGAGCGATTTCGCTATCGGCTGTGCTTTGATGCAGCGTGATCACGATGATCGTGATCGCGTAATCCGCTATCAATCGCGTCAGTTGCGCCTAGACGAGCGCAACTATCCAGTGCATGACAAGGAACTCCTTGCCATGAAGTATGCACTGGCCAAGTTTCGGATCTATCTATTGGGAGATAGACCGTTTGTGGTTTACACGGACCATGCGTCGCTACGCACGGCCGTGAATTCACCACACATTTCTCAAAGAATGGCTCTATGGCTGCCATTCTTTGCTGAATACAACTTTACGGTTGAATACAAACCCGGAAAGTTGAACGTGATAGTGGATGCGCTATCACGAAGGCCCGATTACGAGACGAAACCGTCCGTAACCGAAGGTGCCAGTGCAAACGCGATCCGTTGCACTGCTTTGTCGTCGTCAATTATATGAAAAGAACGCGAGGCGTACAAAACAGACGAGGAGACACGTCTGCTGATTGATTACTTAAGTAATCAATCAAGTGAGAAGCGCGACGAACTCCCAGAGTTCCTCCGCGCTTTCGTGCATCGATATCGACTGCACGATGGTCTACTGCTTTACAGCACAGACCAAAAAGATGAAAGTCGCATCGTCGTTCCAAACGACGATGATCTCAAACATCAAATTATGTTTGAGTATCATGATGCACCGATTTCGGGGCATCAAGGTCGAGAGAAGACATACGCTTCTCTCGCACGTGACTTTTACTGGCGAAACCAGTACAAGTGGTACGGAAATACGTACGCGCTTACGAGATTTGCCAGCGCGTTAAACCTGCGCATTCTGCACAGGCTCCGCTGCAATCTCTGCCGGTTCCGACAGAGTGTTGGAAGTCCATTTCAATGGACTTCGTATTAGGTCTTCCACCCGAAAATAGTAGGAATACCGAATAGTGGTCTTTGTAGACCGTTTCAGTAAGATGGTACATCTTACTGCAGTATCAGCGAACGTAACCGCCGCTCAAACAGCGCGGATATTCGTTGATACGGTATTCCGTTTGCACGGAATGCCGGAAGACATTGTCTCGGATCGAGATCCGAGATTTACAGGACGTTTCTGGCAAGAAACGTTCTCATTGTTGGGAACACAGTTGAAGATGTCAACTGCGGACCATCCGGAAACCGATGGGCAGACGGAACGGGTTAACCGAGTTCTCGGAGACATGTTGCGATCATACGCACATGTCTTTGAACAGTGGAGTGACTATCTGCCACTCACTGAACTCGCGATTAACAATTCGGTGCATGCTTCAACTAAGCATACACCGTTCTACGTGAATGCCTTAAGGCATCCACGAACCCCAGATTTACTTGGCGGTACGCCAAATCTAAGTGGGGGAGGGACCCGCTCAAATTTTGAGCGATTCAATGGGCAAGTTGCAACTGCAACTTGTGAACAAAACGATGGTCCTTCTACTGAAAGTACAGTAGAAGCGGAAGCAGCTTCAAATGAAACTGAAGCTGCATATGATGAATGTGTGTCTGCAGCAATGGCTGCATACAATGAGGGCAACGCACCTACTGCTGATAAAGCAGTAGATGAATTCGTATTCGCCAAGCTGTAATACGCTATATAAAAGATGCACTTGCTTCTGCTTTTGATAAGCAGAAGCAAAATGCAGAAAAACAAGGAAGGAAGAACAAAAACTCCTTACTGAAAGGGGAATTGGTATTACTAAGTACTACCAATTTTCCTATACATGCAATAAGCAACTTCCCTACACGGGAAGGTCCAAGAGATTCGGGGGAATGTATATACTTTAGACATTCCCACAGCAATGCGGCTCCACCCAACATTCTATGTTGGGCGGCTCAAACCGTATCATTCTTCTTCGTCTTACGACGAGACACAGAACCACGGAAGATACCGTGCTTCTCCAAGTCTTCGAAGAGAGACTTGTAATCGGCTTCCAGCCGTTGATGAGCAGAGCGGATAGTCATTACCTCCGCCTTCGACTGCTCAAGATCAGCCTTGTGCCGATCGAGCTCTTCCTTACAGCGGGAAAGCTCGATGTACAGAAGATCATTCTTCTGCTGAAGGGCAGTGTGCGCCCCGAGGATGTCGCGGACATTCTCGCGAAGAGACCGATATGTCTTCACAAAGTGAGACATATCGCTGCTCAAGGAGGAATAACCCTCCTCGAGCTTGCGGAGCGAAGAACCATGCTCCGCAACAACAACGGCGAGGGAATTCTCAACCTCCGCCTCCCCTGATTGATAATCAGGGGAATAAGCGATATATTCTCGAGCGCTTGATCTCGAAGCGCTCGGTTCCTTCGAAGAAGGGGCAGCGTACCGAGTACTTAGTACGCTGGCTGGGTTACCCCCAAGAGTTCGACTCTTGGGAGACGATTGAGGTTCTGAGGGCCGACGCCCCAGACCTTTTAACTGAGTTTGAGAAGGATTCTCAAACTCATAATGCTAAGTAGCATCAACACTAGGTGTTGATGCATTTAGGGCATCGATTAAGCCCTGAATTTGGGCGGGTACGGAAAAACCACCGTACCCCCGCAACTCCTCCTCTGACAGACGAGGAGCGCCCTGCGGACACCGCGGGCAAACGAGGTGAGAAGGGACACCACAGTTCAAACCTTCTTTGATGCAAGCAAAATGGATGTATTCCATTTTGCCTGTTCGCGAGTGCTTTAAAAAGCGCTCGCGCATTACGTGAACTTTATTCACGTAATCATCTGGGCTTTTGTTGTAGTTGTCAACAAAAGCGTTCCAACTCTGATTCAGGGCGTCTTTATCGTCCCTGTTCCTCCTTGACCCTTTCCGGCTCGAATAATATCGAAGCTGGAAAAAGAGGTCAATAAATTACAGACGTCTATCGTCTGTACTTCGATCGAATCGACGTGACTGGATGTCTTCGAAGTCATCCAGCACGTTGATATAGAACAACGCATATTGGCAGTACCGCTTACGGTGACCGCCACTGTTGGGGGCAATAGCCCATCCAGGGGCCAAAACCCACTTTGTACGGAACATGTGGTTCCGTACGATGATACGCTTTAGAAGCGGTAGGCGCCGCTTCTGTTCGAGATCTTTTAGCAGGCGGAACACCGCCTGCTTCAACACCACGCGCCGGGGTTAAACCACCCCGACGTGGAGACGTCCTTGGTCCAGGTGTGGTTCTGCGTTCCCGCAACCATCTGTGATGATCATTGTCGCTGTCATAGCTGACAGCGACACAAGGGTTGTCATCGCTGTTAGGCGATGAGAACCTAGCGAGTTTCGACTCGCTAGATCCTTTCGCGGGGACAGCTGTGCCCCGATCACTTTGTTTGGAGTCAGAACTGTCTCCGAACATGGAAGAGCCCTTCCTGGCAACACAACATTCGGGGGTTGTCATCGTGCGAGATGTTGCATTAGCAACATCTCCCTGTTTCTTGCCAGATGCCGCCTTAGCAGCATCTGTGGTCGAAGACGGTACGTCTTCCGACCTTTGCGTAGTTGACGCTGCTAATGCAGCGTCACTGTTGTCACTCAACATCTCAGCACCTAGTGTTGAGGCGGAGGAAGAAGCTCCTTCGATGTTTTCAGCAGCGCTCTTTAGAGCGCCGCCGTGTGTCTTGACCATCGAGTCGATGGTCAATCAGTTGGTGAATGAGAAATTCCGACCAACAAGTGCCACCTATTATTGGCCAAAATAAGAATTAGTATTGGATAACCACCTTAAGTGGGGGGTGATGTAATGGGGTGCCATTACATAATTGATATTCCAGTTAGAATATCACAGTTGAATTTCAGACGTGTTGTCTGAAATTCAAATAATAGATTATAAGTTATTATAATCTACGAGGTAAAAGTCGATTCGGTATAAATACCCAATCATGCAGGTTAACTAATAGTACAGTTAGTTTAATACTTGATATTATTATCTTAGTTAGGTAATTACTATACTGTTAGCCGCTAACCACCCATTTAATAAACACTCTTAATTTTGCGTTCTAAACAACAAGTAAATATTTATATTTACTTTTAGTATAGGATTAGTTGTCATCAACTAATCCTACCCCTCTTGTATTGCGCGCTTCCTCGCACAACACAGTGTAATCCTGTAACAGGATCAGTCCTGTTACATTATGTCTTTGTATAAAAACTTTTATTTGAGCTCCTAGCTTTTAAATTGTACTGCGACAAAAAATTGTTAGGCGGTACTGTGGTGAAGTGTACCACAAATTTGGTCTCTTTTGGTCAAGGCAGTTGGTCGAGTTTCCGATTGGTCTAAACAAGGGGGGCTTTTTAGCCTATCAGATTCAAGGAGTATCAAGAACGCAGGTCTTGGGTGAGTCACCTGACATTGGTTATTTTACATAATTTTGTGTGGGTACATTAGGGACCATAGGGAGGTAGTATTATTGGTTAGTTGAGATTTTTCCAAGTAAGAGTCTTTTGGTTACGGATTTTTCCCAGTAAAGGTTTTTGGTCTAGGAATAAGTGGCAAAAACCTCTTCTGGTCTTGGTCTACACCGCAGCAAGGGGTCGCCATTATTCTTTTCACGTACACTAGTCGTCTCCGCCCGCCGCGGAGTGTTTGGTAGCAGAGGGTTGAATTATCCCCTCTTGCCTATTATACCCGGTCTGGACGCGCCGCACGCGCACTTTGGCCACCGGAAGTCCCTCGACGGGAGTACGATTTGGCGATCTCGACACTTTAAGTCAAGTACGTTTGGAACGTGCTATTCACTGGATTGGTCTTTACGTGGAGATATCGTTTGTGGAGTTTCACGGGCATATTGGGTCTTCACGTGGACATATTGGCTCATTGTAACATTGGTTGGAGTTTAGACCGGTATTGGTCTTCTCTCATATTGGTCAGGGACTAGACCGGTTGATTGGTCTACCCTCTATTATTTCGTATTTGTCAGGTCTAGATCGTTTGGACGATCGACCTATTGGAATTTATCTTTTGGAAGTGTTTCTGGTCTGTACGTACCTGGGGTGAAGAGTTCCGCCCTAGGTTCACCTAGCCAGCACGGTCTCATATTCAAGACCAAATCAGATCGATCTGCGATCCCGATCCACCGAGTGTGTAACTAGCCCACTCCAATGGGTACAAAAGGTGAGATGAACTTAAGTGAATCGGACCAAGTGTCTCTGGATGATGACCGGTCGTCTGCCAGCAGCGGACGATCGGACCAGATTTCGAATGGAGGTCCGCGGGGTACCCCCCCCCCCCGTAAGTTGGAAGGCTGGGCACGATGGTGGTGGTCAGGTTGTCGATACAAATGTATTCGATTTCGAACTTGACTCCACCACAATGGTGCGCGTGCCCGGATCACTTGGTGATCGTGGATATCACCGCGAGGTGTCATCAAAGATTGAATTTGAAGATTTGAATTTGGAATCGTTCTGGAGAGGGCGTAAGGAAAAGCTATCACCTTACGTCTTCGTTCTAGATAAAGATGGCGATGTCCAGTCTGGCCTGGTGGAGGACCAGATCGGGATTAATAATTTTTTTCCTCCCCAAAAGGCTCCCACCAGAGCCGATCGGGACTATAGCAAGTCATGCTATAGTCCCGGAAAGGATCAGGACCTTGGTCCTGATCCTATGTATGTGCAAAAAAAAGATGATGGAAAATAAAAAGACGAAAAATACTTGGAAGCTGATCAGAACGATTAGACCAACCTCCCCAAGGTCCCCAAGCTACCCAAGATTCCCAAGAAAGGGTTGGGAATGCCGGCCGACGAAGACGACCTCGAAGAAAAGTCGCAGGTCGGAGATGGAGGCATCACTGAAGAAGACCTAAACAAGATGTACTACATTTTTGAGCTGAAACGATTTGTTCGCTTTGACGTGGTCTTTCGGGTATTGAACCTCCAGATCCCCGACCATCTTCTCGGTCCCACTACCGAGCCGATCCAGAGTGATCGCCCATTACTGTTGGTAAAAAACTTGGTGGCGATGTTGGCGGAGGTTGGCATTAAAATGCAGAACCCCGCCGATGTCCAAAAACTATTTGAATTTGAGACTTGGAGGCTGAAATCGTCGATGTCGACCTTCCACGACCATTTGGTACCACTGGTGGGGGCGGTTCGCCGCCCAACTCGCACCGCAGCAGTGAAGGTCGCTGAAGCCTCCACAGCGCTTGTCGACATTGGTTCTGATGACGAATCGGTTTATCAGTCTCCACCGGCTTCTAACAGCTCATCCGAGTTGGAGCCCGGTTTCGAGCGGATGACCATGGGGGTGGACCATGCCCGGTCTGAACAAAAAAGGGACATGCGGCAGCAAGGGGCTGTTTGCCAGTCGGGGCTCCAGCAATCCCCACAGGCCTCACTTCCGCAAAAGGAGGGTATCAACACGTTGCCCATGACGCCATCCAACGTCCAAGCCATGTTTGAGACGATGATGCAACGTTTCATGGAAGAACGGGTTAGACCACCTCTGCGCCCACATGTCCAAGACCGGTCTACCAAGCAAAGTGCCAATGTTTGCCGAGATGTGTATATGGAATCGGTAACATCTGTGGACAAGCCCACTCGAAGTGATAAGTAAGGCGGCAAAGGGAAGCGCAAGCCGCAACCGGCCAGACCGCGTAGACCAAGCAAGACAAGTGACTGTGACATGGAGTCGGTCGGCGGTCTTGACGACCACTGTGGGTCAGACGGTACGGGCGCTGGAAAGCCACGCAAGGCTAACCTAGCCTCCACTATTGCTTACGACTTTGGATCTGCTGCGATTCCGCGCATCCGTATGGCCACGACGCCCGACCTCAAGGACTTCACTGGCAAGGATGCTGATGAAGACCAGGCCCGGTCTTGGTTCGGTCGGGTCAAGTCTGCGTTCCTGCGAGACCATACCCCGAAAAGTGAAAAATGTCTGATCTTCCAGGATTTGTTGAAAGGACCGGATGCCAACTGGATCCAACAGTTAGGTCGGGATGTCCGGTCTGACAGGGACCAGATATGTGCAGAGTTTGAAGGGCAATATTGCAACTACGGATTTTCGAGTGCCCACAAGTATCACCATATGCAGAAGCGGAGCGACGAGACACCGATCGAGTATTTGCATCGGTTGAACGTGGCTGCACTTCGTGCCGGTATAACAATTAAAGAGAATAACCCGCCGAACGATGCTGCTCTGGAACATGTGGGTCACTACATTAGTACCCTGGACGACCAAGAACTGGCGGACCAGCTTACTCTGCTGCGTCTTAGGGACGCGGGTGAAGTTGAACAGACTCTACGGACGCTACAGCATTCGCGTAGCATGAGGACGAAGAGTGCTGGTGGATCAGGTCGCTACCGATCCAAGACCCAGACCCAGACCGATCCGGTCAAGAGACCCTGGACCAGACCGACCCGAGCGGTCAAGGCGATCGCAGCCGAAGACAGCACGGTATCGGAAGGGGAAAGTGGAAGTCAATCCAGCCAGGAGTCATCGGATGAAGACCAGTATCGTTACGTCTATGTTGCGGGACCTGCCCCGAAGACCAGGTCGAAGTCCGACCAGATAGACCGGAAGGGAAGGAACGGAAGCAATTCCGATCCGGACCGACCTCGTCAGAAGTTCTCCCACTGTGGGTCGAGCAAACATGATGGTCCAAACTGCTGGAAGAAGATGGTGTGCAAGAAGTGCGAGAGAAGCTGCCACCCGACTGACCACTGCCTTTTCGTATGCAAGTCATGTGGGGAGATCCACGAGGCCGGCCACTGCAAGATTGAAGAATTTTTTAACATGATACGCAAGTGGCACGTGCCGGACAAGCACGCGGGGATGCTGCCGCCGGACGCGGAAAAGATGTTAAACTAGAACGCTCGCCAGGATGGAATCTGGATAGAGCCGAGCGTTCTACGGTTCACATCTATGCATATGTCGACAAGAAGGATATGACCGACAATACACGTTCTATTCCAAGTTGCGTCGACCCAGACCATCCGGTCTACAGTCTGAAGACCGATGAGTACTCCCGGACCAAGGTGGTTATGCAGTTGGACTTGCTGCCTGGAGAATCCCGCGGATACTGGAAGTATCACGCGCCTGATAAATGTTTCAAGCAGGCGAAAGCCTGTGGCAAGATTAATAACCAGAAGGCGACGATGTTGTTCGACTCTGGAGCTGAAGTCTCGATAATCGACTCCGCCTTTGCTCGTAAGGTCGGATGTCGTATAGACGATACCCAGAGACAAGAATGCGTCGGAATCGGTGAAAACTCTTATATGACCGAAGGAAGAACGCGTGTGAAAATTACTTTGTCGGGATCGCTGGTCTACTTTTTCAGCGCTTGGGTTGGCAAGTTGGCTGGTCAGGACGCTTTACTAGGTATGGATTTCATGGTCCCAGCTGGTATTCGCCTAGACCTGTCACATGGAGTGCTTACACTCCCGGGTGAGGTACAGGTCCAGTTGGCTGGTCAAAGACCTCTGTATGGCTCGTATACCGATCTGGTCCGGTGGGACCAAGACCTCACTATCCCAGTAGGTCGGTCGGCCGATACCCCGGTCGAGAAAGTTTTTCGTTCGAGGAAGTTGTGATTGACCAGGGGCGATCGGTGGATCTCGACCTTCGTAAAGAGTGCTGGTCGACGTGATTTTGTCCACGTTACCAATATCGGTGACAAGCCGCTGACACTGGACAATAACACTATTGTTGGTATGTGGTTAGCAAAAGGGAAGGTACCAAGGAAGATGGGGTTTGTCTCGATTGGATCAAGGCGGTATGTCGAGTGGCAAAACCTGGCGTACCAATCGACCACCGATCTTATCAGCGATGATGGTTCGGTGGAAGAGGATACCTCACCTTTAGTGGAAAGACCAAGTTATCTCACCCCAAAAAATATGTTGGTCCGAAGAAAGGCGCCGCAGTCACCAGGAACGGTGGACCATCAAGTAGACGAGCCAAGGTTAGTCAACGTGGTGTCAGCACAAGACCAGGAGACAGAGGAACAAAAAACGGAAGAAGGGGAACATGAAATTGTTAGGTCGGACCATGACGGTGTTCCTAACAGACCAATATCAGTGAAGGACAGCCCGTCGATCAAGACCAGGGGCGTTCAGCCGGTCCAGATGGTCTAGGTAATATCGCCCCAGAAGATGAACAAGTCTGTATACATGAAGGCGGGGAACAGTATATTTAGGAGCTGGAAAGCCAAATGGCAGTCCTCCCTGAAGTGTCTGCCGACTCGCCCGAAGTTACAATGGATGATTTACAAGTGGGTGATCAAGACCTTAACAGTCCAGACCAGATCGAGCAGTTGAAGAATATCATATGGAAGAAAGGACATCTGCTGATCGGAAAGGGCAACGCCTTACCACCTGCAGCCCGTGGTGCGATTTGCGATATTGACGTTGGAGATGCCAAGCCGATTGCCCAGCGATGTCGACGCGTGGCGCCACAGTACCGGGAAAAGGTTTCTGATCTTATCAAAGGACTGTTGGCTACCAAGATTATTAGACCGTCGACCTCGCCATGGGCCTCGCCGATCGAATTTGTTATCAAGAAGAACGGCGTTGACATTAGACTGTGCATCGACTATCGGCTAGTAAATCGGTTGACTAAACTCATGGTGTACCCGATGCCGCTGATTAATGATCTGCTGGAAGACCTCGACAAGACCTTGTGGTATTGTTCGCTAGACATGGCAAGCGGATTTTGGGTGGTCTCGATGTCTGATCGAGCCCGTGAGATTTCCGCATTTGTGACGCCGTTTGGTCTTTTAGAGTGGAATCGTATGCCGTTCGGTCTGAAGAACGCGTCCCAGATCTATCAAAGGCTGATAGACAACGCATTGTACGGACACTTCAGGATCAAGACCGATCGGGACCCTGTTGAAAATTATGATGTGTTTAGAGAGGGTGAACCCGATCGGGAAAGAGGACCGTCCGTTCTAGGGAGGCGGTCGTACATAGACGACATTCTGATACCTGCTTCGTCATGGAACGATCTGTGCGAGAAGGTTGAACGATTGTTGGAGACATGCGACCGCTGGAACCTGTCTATCAGTGCCGTGAAAAGTTTTTGGGGTATGTCCAAGGTCGCCTATTTAGGCCATATGGTCTCGAACAATGGTCTAGAGGCTAATCCCAAGGACCTGGATTCGCTGAGTAACCTCCCGTTCCCCAGATCGCTGAAGGCAGTGCAGTCCTTCCTGGGAAGCTTGAATTATTATAGCCGATTCATTGAAGACTTTGCTATCTACGCGGCTGTGCTGTACGAGCTCCGGGAAGTTGACTATCATATGTTGCGCGAAGGAGATCGGGAAACTTTACAGGAGGGCGCCGACTCTGGTCTTGCTGCAGTTTGTCCGCAAGTGGAGGCCGAAGATCATATGAAGCGTGCACAGTTTTCCTTTGGTATGTTGAAGGTTAAGATGGCGACGGCACCGATTCTCAAGCATTTCGCTCCCGAAAAAGTGCCGACCATTATTGTATATGCCAGTAAGTGCTATCTCGGCCACTTTAGTGCAAGATCACGATGGTGTGTATCATTCAGTCACGTTTACGAGCCGGACGCTAAAACCAAATGAAGTGAACTATGGAATTGTCGAGAAAGAAGTTCTGGCGTTGCTACGAATTCTGGATGTGTGTTACAACCTGCTGGTCGGCCGACCTATAAAGGTCCTGTCAAGACGGTCTACTTTGGCCTGGCTACTATCAGCCAATGGGATGGACGGACGTCTAGGCAGATGGTCGACGGTCTTGTAGCAGTGGACCCTTGAGGTCGTTAAGTGCACCGGGGGCGAGGAAGAGATATTGGGCACATTAGCTGCCAGTATCACCCCTCGGTCTGAAGTGGACGAGGCATTGATAGCGATTGCCCCGAGGAAGAACCTCGGCAGACAGTTTCGAGACCGCCACCGACCGTCGACCATGATGAAGAGCTCTTGGTCTTAAGTTTTGACGGATCGGCAAGCGTGAAGAAGAAGGTCGGCGCCTATAGTACCATATTGGGGAAGTTGCCACAATGGTCTATAGTTGCAGCCGCTGCCGATTTCACGCCGGATATTACTGTTAACGAGGCGGAGTACCGATGTCTACTTCTATGTATGGACCTGCTGTTGTCGCAAGAGAAGGGGCGAGTTATCATATGTGGTGAATCCAACCTAGTGATCAGGCAGATCACCGGAGAGATCGACAGCAAGGCTCCACGACTAAGGACGCTAAATGATCGAGTAATGAAGGCATTGAAGGACCACCCCAACCACGAGATATTGCACGTGAAACGGGACTGGAACAGAAGCGCCGACTACCTCGCGACCAAGGCCATGCAAGACCAGACCGGGGCTACGATCACCGAGAAGGCCGTTCTGGATGAATTGGTGAATATAAACAGGCTCCCAGCGGTGATCGGACCCAAGAACGCCCCCGTCCAGGTGCATGTGATGGTCGCGACTAGATCGAAAGCTCAGAAGTCTCGCCGACCGTTCCCGAAGGAAATTTTGAACGAATATGCAGTGCAACAGTTAAGGATGGAACGGATCCTCAAGGCGCAGGACGAAGAAGAATGGATTATGAACTTGAAGACCTACCTGCGTGGTGAACTGTCCAAGTTGACGAACGATCAAGCGGAATATTGCATCAAGAACGCGGATAGCTACGAAGTGGATGATAATGGATTATTGTATTACTGCCACGATGTCGACCAAGACAGCGCAGACTGGGACCGACTGGCGAAATTAGTGATCCCCGAGTTGCTGCAGCCGGATGTCCTTCATCACTATCACGTGAGTCTAGAAGGGGGACATCAGGGCATAGGCAGGACCTATCACAAGATCAGGTCCCACTTCCACTGGAGAGGTCTTTTCCGCAGTGTGCAGAAATATGTGGGCTGTTGCACGGATTGCGAGACCGGAAAGGGTAGACCGTTAATCAAGGGGCGATCGCCCGGAAATATCGAAGCTACCTACCCTTTCCAGGTAATAGCGATGGACCACATACCGTCACTGCCTAGATCGACGCGCGGCAACACTGAGCTGCTGATCTGGGTAGACCTGTTCACTGGTCTAGTTATTGCGAAGGCAAGTGCTTCTCGGTCTGCGGAGCAGATCGCCCAGAGCTACGAAGAATGTGTGTTCCGAAGATTCGGCGCCAGCGAGGTAATCAGGCACGATCGGGAACCCGGTTTTATGGCCGAGGTGTTCCGGTCGTTCAATAACATGCTGGGCCAGAAACAGAATGCGACGATGGCATATCGTCCGCAAGCAAATGGATCGGCGGAACGCATGGTGCAGACCATAACGAGGGAGATCAAGATGTACGTTGCTGACCCAGACCAGCGAGATTGGAACGAGTATGCAGAAAGGCTGGTGTTTTCACTCAACTCGTCGACCGATCGGGTCCGAGGAGAAACGCCTTTTTATCTGACATATGGATGGGACCCTCGGTCGACACTGGAAGCTGCGATACCTATCGGTTGCACCCGGACCCGCGATCGCGATGCTCGACGCTGGCGCATGCAGGTCCAGAAACACTACCAGCATGCAAAAGAAGTCGTCAACGAAAAGTTGCGTCAGGCCACACAAGACCGGGCAGACCGGACCAATGACCAGGTCCGACCCCACGGTATAGAACCAGGGGCGAGGGTACGGCTATACCTAGACCGAGTGAAAGAGGGCTATGCGAAGAAGCTGGCTCACATGTGGCACGGCCCTTTCAGTGTTGCCGAGATGATCGGTGAGCACGCTGCCCGTCTAGTAACAACTGGTACAGATTACAAGGTCTTCCCGATCGTGCATGTGTCCAAGTTGAAGCTGGTCCGAGAATTTCCTGATCGACCCAAAACTCCCTGTCTGGTAGACGAAGGAAAAAGATTTTATTTCGATGAAGCGTTACTGCCGGAGGACAGTTGGGAAAGACCATTAGAGGAAGACGAGTTTGAAGTGGAGAAGGTCTTAGATGTTCGATCGACCAAGAAGACCAGGTTCGGTCGGACTCACCGAGAGTACCTGGTCCGATGGAAGGACCATGATCAATCAACTTGGGTCGACGAGCTCGACTTGAATTGTGGGGCTCTTCTACGAGAGTTCGAACGAGAACGAGTCAGTCTTAATCGCTTCGCAGTGATGCAGACTCATGAAGACCAAGACCGAGACACGCAGTAGCATCGGTCGGTCTAGACTGGTGTGAAGATGTGGAAGGTCCGGAGTTGATGTGAAATTGTGATGAACTGTGACGAATTGGAGTAGCGGAATGACGAATGTGATGACTATTTTTAGTGATGAAGGTGGAACTGTTTACGATAACGTGTTCGGTGCAACTATGGAGAGAGTGGTAAAATTAGCTCAAGTGATTTGACGATCGGACATATGAAAAAGAAATGATGACATGTATTGCGAGTTATCTGGTCGACTACCTGCGACTTCACTTGCTATCGCCCCACAGTCGGCCGATGACTATCGACGGATGATTTTTCACTTGATCCTGAAACTGGTTACGCCAGGGGTCCTTCCGGTCAAGCTGGACCAAAGCATCCTTGAGGTCCGCGACCGGCTCAGCGCAATCAAGACCGGGGTACCATATGCCGTCGTCGTCCAGCAGTATGGTCTTCTCAACGCGACGCCTCGGCATGTGGAGGAGCACCGGGTACAAGAACACGTCGACGTCACACTCGCGGGCTCGCATCCCGTCCAAAATGTACTGGCACAGGGATTGCCAAGCCTCGCCCGCCCGAATTCGACGTCGCTTGCGCTTTCTCTGGAACGTCGCCAGGCCCGGATATTGTCGCACCCGGTCGGGGGGAAGCACCAAGTAGTGGGACTCTTCCCAAATTGCTTGGCCGTGTATCATGTTGAAATTCTTCACCCGGCCTAGCAAAGTACCGATCCATGTAGTCAAGTGGAACACAAGTCCTATCTTGGAGTGTTCGAAGATTTTCCATGGTGCATCGCCATACAGGCGGGAGATCTGCGCCGACGTAATCCGGTCCGCCCTCCATGCAGACGCGGCAGGGATTTTCTTGGCCGGTGGAAAAAGCCAGGAGTCCGGACGAGAGAAAGACCGGGCCAGAAGCTGCTTGGTCAGGGTAGACCAACGCAAGCAGCCGATTTGACCCGACGACCACGGCCAAGTGACTTCAAACGTCCGCAGCGGAAGGGAGCTGGTATCAACCGCCATGTTCTTCAATAAGGCGTACTTGTGAAGTCCGGATGTCCCGGGGAGAACCGAAGGCGCCGTCGTCGCGGATGTTGATACTGGTGCAGCGTCACTTGGCAGACCGGTCTTCTGCTCTGACCCCACTGTCGACGCCACTTGGACGAAACTGTCACGCAAATTCGTTCGTTATTTGGTCTGGATGGGGATCATGAACTCGAAATCGCCGGACCCTTCGCTGGAGTCCTCCTCAGACGATACCCCTGTGTGCTGGATGCGACTTGCAGTACGGCGCGAGGGCGCTCGACTTTCCGATGGGCTGTAGATGTCGTCCGTGCCCGAGTCCGAGTCCATGAGAAGCGACTGTGTCTTGGCTCGCTTATGGGACACTGCACGCTTCCCCCCGCTTCCGTGTCCGCGCGCAGTGCCCCGAGCCCTCGAGCTACTCGGCGCGTCCGCGCGCTTCTTTGACTTTGGTGTAATATCAGACTGCTGAATATCAGCCAATGAACGAAGCCGGTCTTGGTCCTGCTTCAAGCGGTCTTGGTCTTGCCCCGAGGCGACTAAGGTTGCCGACGCAGACCAATCTATGCTGGAGGAAGCAGCCGAACACGGATGCAGCAAGTTCATCAAGCGCTGGCGGAACTGGTCTAGTGCCACCTGACGGCGACCCGACTCTAGCGTCCAAGCGTCTGACTTGTCTTGATAAGACCGGACCTTCCCGGTATGGTCTTCAATTGAAATCTGAATCTCGGCAATGCGTCGCGCGAAGTCGTCGCCTTGCATGCGCAGTGAGGTCGCGTCAAACTGTCCGTCCAGCTGCTGCCGGCGAACAAGTGCAAGTTGATCCCGGAGATGGGACTGATAAGCCTCCAGACGGGACAGCTCATGACGCGCGCTTACCAGCTCCTCTAGAATTGGTCGGAGCTGGTCAACATGATCGTCGGACTGCCTATCGGCATCAAGCAAGGCACCTATTGCCTTGACGATGCTGGGAGGGATGAGAGCTGAAGACAAACGAGGGTCAAGACAAGTACAAGACGAAGACCAAAGATGCGCACCTCGTGTTGCCTGGTGGGCCACCTGGGTCCTGAGACGCATGTTTTCTGCAAGCATGTCCTGCATCCGCGTGTCGGCTTCAGTCTGACGCCCTTCCGATGTTTGAAATTCACGAGAGTTACATGGGCTGCCAGACCGAGCCGACCGGACAGGCGAAGCAAGGTGGAGCGACTCGGCGCATAGATTTTCTTCAGAACCAACAAGAACAAGCGTCAAAGGGAAGCATAAGAAGATCAAGTGCAGTAAAGGCAGTACCTGACGCAGGTGTCGAAGATGTCTGGTCCATGGTGAAGAAGTGTGAGTGACCAAGGTCCAGTTGGTCGAGTGATGGGTGAGTCATACCGTTATTGTTGTGCGACACGGTCGGACTCAGGGGCGGCTGTGGTGAAGTGTACCACAAATTTGGTCACTTCTGGTCGAGGCAGTTGGTCTAGTTTCCGATTGGTCTAAACAAGGGGGGCTTTTTAGCCTATCAGATTCAAGGAGTATCAAAAACGCTGGTCTTGGGTGAGTCACCTGACATTGGGTATCTTACATAATTTTGTGTGGGTACATTAGGGACCATAGGGAGGTAGTATTATTGGTTAGTTGCGGTTTTTCCAAGTAAGAGTATTTTGGTTACGGATTTTCCCAGTAAAGGTTTTTGGTCTAGGAATAAGTGGCAAAACCTCTTCTGGTCTTGGTCTACACCGCATCAAGGGGTCGCCGTTATTCTTTTCACGTACACTAGTCGCCTCCGCCCGCCGCGGAGTGTTTGGGGGAAGAGGGTTGAATTATCCCCTCTTGCCTATTATACCCGGTCTGGACGCGCCGCACGCGCACTTTGGCCACCGGAAGTCCCTCGACGGGAGTACGATTTGGCGATCTCGACACTTTAAGTCAAGTACGTTTGGAACGTGCTATTCACTGGATTGGTCTTTACGTGGAGATATCGTTTGTGGAGTTTCACGGGCATATTGGGTCTTCACGTGAACATATTGGCTCATTGTAACATTGGTTGGAGTTTAGACCGGTATTGGTCTTCTCTCATATTGGTCAGGGACTAGACCGGTTGATTGGTCTACCCTCTATTATTTCGTATTGGTCAGGTATAGATCGTTTGGACGATCGACCTATTGGAATTTATCTTTTGGAAGTGTTTCTGGTATGTACGTACCTGGGGTGAAGAGTTCCGCCCTAGGTACACCTAGCCAGCACGGTCTCATATTCAAGACCAAATCAGATCGATCTGCGATCCCGATCCACCGAGTGTGTAACTAGCCCATTCCATCGGGTACACAAGGTGAGATGAACTTAAGTGAATCGTACCAAGTGTCTTTGGATGACGACCGGTCGTCTGCCGGCAGCGGACGATCGGACCAGATTTCGAGTGGAGGTCCGCGGGGTACCCCCCCCCGTAAGTTGGAAGGCTGGGCATGATGGTGGTGGTCAGGTTGTCGATACAAATGTATTCGATTTCGAACTTGACTCCACCACAGTACGCTTTGCCATTCGCACAGAAATCCATACGTTGTAAAGGTTATCGACAAAATAACGTAAACAGATATGTCGTGAAGGAACTTAAAATTCAGTGTTTCCACTCAAATTACAACACAAGAAGGCAATAAATCTATCCATCCTGTCCTGGTTGAACTTCCCAGGTTCTTAGTACTAACGTCCGAACCGTCACCAAACACTTTTTAACACACCTCCCAAAGAAATATCAGGCTGCTCCCAAATCCAGTAGCCCCAGATGACTGTCGCCCTTCTCACATAGGGACTCACTTAGCAACCTTCCTGTATTAAACTTTGTTTCACTATACGACTGTTTGGTAGGATTTTTGTAAGGTTGCAAACGACTGTTGAGCTAAGGGGGAAACTAGAATCTATTAAGTTTTACTAAATCCTATATCCACTTCGAAAACTTTTTCAACTACTATTTCGGTTACATCGGTGCTGGCTTCAATACTCGATAGTTACTTCTTAACCGACCGGACACCTTATACCCTTTCAAAACATGACCCACATCCGTTTTTTTCATAACTGAAAAGTCACTTCACCACATGTACGCATTTAAGCTTGTACTATTGTTTCTTGTAATTTATAGGCTCGTTTGACAATAGACTGCAGCACTATGATGTCAGGAAGGGAGCAGTGAATTGTTTATTATAAATATATTAGAAGTGATCAGGGCTGAATTAAACTTAAAAATTTTGAAACCGGGATTTAGGTTTGAATAAGGGAATTGCTATTTTCACGCCCCAAAATTGCTATTTGCACGCCCCCCCCCAAATATAAGGCCCCTAAAAACAGCAAAAATAATTATTGGGAGCCGCAATCTAGCGCTCACTTTTCGCTAATCAGCGCTCACCCCCCATATAAGTAACCCCTCCACCTGAAATGCTGCACGCTGATTGGCTGGCGCCCAAGTCAAAGATCCACCCAGGCCTTGTGAGCCGAACGAGGCAGTGGAGGAGGCGCTGAATCGAGTTCAAAGCTGCTATTGTCGTGACACGTTTAAGTGGCTCGCAACGCTTAATCACATTCACTTTCAGCTGTTAAAAGAAGTTCCAGTGCGTGAGTTGCAGCGGACAATGGAGATGGAGGAATTAACTAATGTGAACTAATGTAATGATGCGCGTCTACACAGCACTGATGCTAGTGTTCAACTGTGTCGGATCTTTCCACGCCATCGACAAGTTATCAGAACATGCTGCTGTTTCTGTATATGGAATTGTGTAATGAATGAATTTTTGCGATGGTGGAAGATGACAGCCAAACGCGTGGGAGACGGATTGGCGCTGTCGGAGCAAGTTTACATTTTCCTGAAACAATTTATCCGACATCACTCGCCGATAGTTTTTGCGGCAAAGGATGTTACGAGTAAGTTTTATTCTTGAAAAGGATCGTTTTTGTGCACTCACCGCTAAGCGCTCTTTGTAGGAAATACGCAAAATTCGTGGGAAAACGGCAAATACATGCCCTCATCGTGGGCTAGTCAAGTCTTTATGCGAATTATGTTTCGAATACCTCCGCCATCTCGCGATACGTATAGCATCTAGTGGTATTAGCTATTAGTTTCGCACCGACAGCAAGAATGCTAAGTGTCTTCCATATGGTAGCTGTGAAGTGGAGAAGACAGGTCGTACAGGGGAAGGGAGTAGCAGAAACGTATAATTTGAAGCCAAATGTACCGTTGCTGGTGATAAGTGTGTTATCCTCGGTTACGCGTGTACTGTGGAGGGAGTCTAACATTTTGCCGCTTTAAGCCGAGTGTATGCGTGTCCCATAGAGGGAGATACAATTTGTTTTAATCCTGTTCGAAAGACGGAAAACTTACGCATGAAAAATGGTTAGTAAAAAAACTGAAGATCTCGGCTACTCTGCAAAGAGCTCTTGTGCGGAGGCTCGGACATTTTACCAAATGGCGTTATGACAGCAGGTTTTATTTGTATTGTGAGTGTCCAATTTATCCTAATACATCTCCGTATAGCGAATTGGTGTGCCTTGTCTTAGAGAGTACCTATTTTCAGTCTAATATAATTTTCGTCCAGAAACTCGCCGCGCAAACAAGTCCAGCGCCGTCCGCCTGTTTCATCGATCAATTTTGCAAAAAAAAAGAGTGAGTGGATCGGAGTAAAATTTGATTGGCTGATAATTTTGGTGGTGAGCGCTGATTAGCGAAAAGTGAGCGCTAGATAGCGGCTCTCTAATTATTAGATACCGTGCGTATATACGAACCACAGTTGACGTACTTTAGGATACTGGAGAAACAGCAAAAGTGATTCTGGCTTCTCAGCCAGCTGTGGAGCGTTGGAAGCACTTTCTTCAGCATAAACAATTGTATCCTCTTTGCA
This sequence comes from Peronosclerospora sorghi, assembly GCA_026184515.1. Lineage (NCBI taxonomy): Eukaryota > Oomycota > Peronosporomycetes > Peronosporales > Peronosporaceae > Peronosclerospora > Peronosclerospora sorghi. The sequence goes on from CM047591.1 coordinate 6,516,639, forward strand.
TGCGACACAAGCGCCACAAGATCGAGGGCGTGATACCTCGACATCGAGTCCATTGGAAAGAAACATAGTTGCAACCACGATGTCGAGTTTCTTGAAACATGGACTGATAGAATCTCAAGAAACGGAATTATGACAGAGAGCAGCAAATACAACAAGCGGAAATTTTAGCGGCTGCGAAACAGCAGCAAAAAATCAAGCGAAAGCAGCAACAAGAAGTGAAAGCTCAAGAAGTGGCAAGGAAAAAGGAACGAGCAGCCCAGTGGAAAGCAGAACAGATTGAGAAGCGACGAGCGCATGGCCGACAAGTGAAGTTGGCAATGGACGTGACGAAACGAAAACAAACGAAATTGGAGGCCCAACAGAAAGTGATACGGGAACGACGAAGTGCGTGGCGAACAGAACGTGACTTGTCACCGGAGAAAATTGCTCGAAGAAATGCCAATATCCAGAAATTCATTCAAAAAGAACTGGATAAACAAGCGCAGCATGCACGGGAACAGAAGCAACGGGAACGGGAAGAAGAGAGACAGCGAGCAGAATCGGGTGTCATGCAATAAGACACGGTTCGACTCAAGGAAGACAAAGATGGGGCTGAGACGTGGAGTGAGCTTGCACACATGACAGCAAGATTCGAAGACTTTGAATACGAAGTGATGTTGTAACAAAACGCCCCCTCGAGAGACCGATCGATGGATCGCGCTTCTCCTTTATAATTTGATCAGACACCAGTTTAGGAAGTATGTGACATGAGTGGCCGAAATACACGATAATATCCGCTTTTGGAGCCACGCATATCCCGTACAAAAAGCAGTACATTCCAATCTAATAATTAATTTTGCTGTTTTTAGGGTCCTTATATTTGGGGGGGCGTGCAAATAGCAATTTTGGGGCGTGCAAATAGCAATTCCCTTTGAATAAAGCCTAATAAATCTTGAATTCAAACCTAATTTGTGCAGTAGATAACATTTGCACAGCCACCTGACAGGTAAGAGCAATGAAATTATGAGCAGACCGCAAAGATAAGATACATGAGTGAAAAATACTGCAAAACCTACATAAACTCAAGGGGCTACACTAGGATACTATTTGCAAAGGAGTTTGGAAAACTAGTATGTAATTAAAAACCAAATCCTAATAGTAGTCCAGCTGCACTAATTGCTATCATTCTCGAAACCCGAGACTTGCCACTGCCAACATCAACCGTAACATCAGCAACTACCGGGTGGTTTGTATTGAGGTATACAAGCTTTTCCGCACGTTCGTTGGTCAGGCAATTGCGCAATTTTGAGTGAACAAAGCCAAAGGTTGAGAAGTTGCGTTCAGAGGCAGCGCTAGACGTTGCGACTGAAAACAAGCGCAGTGCAATTTCTTGCAAGACTGGCCATGAACTGCCATGAACCTGCCAGTATTGCAAGACTGTCTGGCGCCTTTCGACAAGCATACGGTAACACACCCCATTATCCCGCTTGTCGTTTTGTGCATCTACTACAAATTCTGAGTATTGCATGTAGATTGCTTCACGTCGTGCGATATCTAAGGGTGTAGTGTTGTCCTTTGAGGTGTTCATGAGTGCATGGAGAACAGTTTGTTTAAATGTGTGGTTCAAGGCCTCCCCTAGGTACCGAGGGTCCTACAAATATGCCATACTATGGCCGTCTCCATGCATGAACTTGAACCGTTCAACCGTAAGACTTGCCGAGTAGGTACACTCTTGTGCGGTGATGAGTCCCTTGGCTGCAATTTCTGAATACTTGACTGAAATGCTGGTAACGTCAGGATACACTTCACTGACAGGGCAGGAATAAGTTTAGTACTTGGCTATCAATGCGGTTTGAGCAAAACCAGTCCCTTCTCTAAAGTGGCTTAAGAGTGTCAGAGGTTACTATTGCCTTGATTTTGCGACGCTGTTCCTTCTGTTCAGCGGTGCCAGAGACAAAAGCACGCTCATTCACTAATGTGTGCAACAACTCTTCCGACTTCAAAACAGTTTCAAAGCAGTTTTGGAGGGATCCCTACCGTGTTGGAGCTGGTAGAGCAAGTTTTCGAAATCCTTCACCTTTTGCACGCTGTCAACTTGTTCTTGATTACGTGATGGTTGTTGAAAAAATTGACAACCTTTTTGACGTCTTCACAACAATTGAAGATTTTCGAAGGGATAGCCAACGGGAAATGTAGCTAGATCTGATCCTTTTCTGTTTTTTGGTTGCAGCGAAAATATCTTTGAAATACAAGTGTAAGCCATGGGAAGTGCACCGTTGGAAAAACAGCGCAGGAAACATAACCTTCAGAAAACCCCATGCTTTTTTATTTGCTGTAGTGTTTTCGGTCACGGCCCCAACAAAGTTGAAGTCGGATTTTCTGAGAACCCGGGCAATATCCTCTGCAATCCATTCCCCGGTGTGGCCCTGTTGACCGGTGGCTACTGCTTCGATGAAAAGGGATTTATGGGGCGGGGCGGTAACCATATAATTGACGATGGACTCGTTGCGGACGTTTGACCAAGCTTCCGAAACCAGACAAGCGTTAAGAGATTTTTTTGCCGAAATGTATCACATTTCTCTCTTACCATCTCGTAGCACTTGTCGAGAAGCGGTCCACTGAGCTGCCTTCTGCTTGGCAGAAGATCCTCATCAGGCCTCAAAAGCTTGATGGCTTCTGCCAAAGTCGGATCTTCCATCCTTTGGAAATATGTACCGGTCATTTAGTAGTGCAATGCCATGGTCTCTTGGAATTTTGCACGAGTAGCTTGAGGGAGCTTCGGTAACATAAAAGATTTCATCGATTTCTGACTGCCAGATGCGGCTGCTTGGCCTGGACCGAACTGTAAATTCTTCTGCTTTTTGGGCTTGATCCTCCAAAGTGATCGTCCGACTACATTTGAAACTGCACCAGATTAAGGCTTTCTAAACGCAACCGTCGGACAAACATTGCCTCGCCTCCGTGGATCGTCCACGTCTTCCAGTACGACCGTTTCCCACCATCGAGACTCGCTCTGTGACGAGTTGCACGAAGCAGCTCCTCCTAGATTCAAGTTCATTTCGTGGAAGCGGCAACGCTCGAGTTCGACTTCAGCGCTTGCGGAAGCTGCTGGACCGTCCGTGGGAGCGATCCAAGAGCCCACGGAGCTTCCGAAAGCCTTGAAACAAAAGGTGGTTGCCGGCAACGACGCGTTTGAAACGTCGCTAGAGCGTCTATGGCGCATCGTGCACGAGCGCGACGCGGAGGATCAAGAGTTTGAGAAAGAGCGTGTCAATCGCGTCGCCATGGGCTTCCAAATGCGAATCCGGAAACGGATTTTTGAGGCGGGGGCGTCCTCTCGCTCAAGTGTCTCGTGTACGCGTTTGAAACGCATCCAATCGAAATGCGAGCGATTCAACAAGCCCAAACACTAGAGTATCTGGATCATCAACCTCCGAAACGATGGTATCCCGTGCGCGTACTTGAGGATCCCGACCGCAGCTTCCGGTAGTCCCATCTGATTGTTAATCGAAATGAACGCTTCCATGTACGTACTCGGCGACGTGTGGAACTCGATTTCCTCGTAATGCAAGGCTTTGGCATACTCATGACACTTTTTCGCCAATTCGTCCAGCTCGCGGATATCAATGGGCAATGCTTCGATATCATGCTCCATAAACTTGGCAAGATTCAAAAGCGTCTACAAGATCTTGGCCGGGATCTTCTCGCTTTTGAAACGCCGTCTCGTGCGCACGGACGAGATAGGCTTGATACTGTTCGTACAATTCATTCCAGCATGCCATCAACGCGGGATTAAATAATGCACGGGCGAGTGGATGATACGACTGGGCCAATGCACAACACGAGCGCAGCGCGGCACTCGGTGATTCCCGCAGTAGCTCAATCGAAAAGCGTCGCGTCCACTCGAGCCAATCTTCCTTGGTACTTCGTTGCGACGCTTCCCACGCGCGTCCTAGAACGTTACCAAGCATCCGAGTACTACCCAGCACAGCAGCAGGAGCCCAGCCTCCATTGGTCTTTTGGAACTCCTGGGATCCATTGGTGCAGTTGCATGCTCCAAAATCCTCCTGTCGACGACAACTGCTCGCTTGAGAATGCCGACTTCGCAGCAGCCGTTGGAAAAAAAACCAAACCCCTGCGCGTGTCGTCCCACCGTGATTCTACTGGGAAACGACGTCAACTCAAAGAAAGCCCAGCATCGTCACGTGATTCAAGTCAAAGAGACGTGGTGTGAAAAGCTGCAAGATTGGGAAGCGGCGCTTGTGTTGTATGATGGACGGCTGCAGGGTGCGTACGCGACTGGCGACGAGCGTCACAAAGTAGGTGAGATGGATCGCTGGATTGGGAAAAATGCGGAGTCTTGAGGTACTGGGGCGATGGGAAGAACTCAGTAAACTCGTGGCCCATGTGGGGAAAGCTCGAGGCCCTTCCGAAGCGCGTGAACAGGCGCGCGACACGAGTTCCTTGGCCTCCCAAGAAGCCATCGTTCGGTCCTCAAAGGCGTACGAGCAGCCACGGCTCTTCTTCTTGTTCCGTGACCGCCACAAAAAGTCTCACGTCATCGTTGGTCACGCACGCGATGCACATAACGATCACGCCCGTGCCCTTCATTGCGTGGTCATGCTTGGGGCTCGAGCGAATCGCTGTCTATCGCAATGGGATCGCATGAAGGACTATGTAACGGAATGTGCGACGCATCAGGCGTCGCGGCATCCATCGCGCGCCGTTGTGTCCAAGACGCGAGTGGGAGTGGCCAGGACTTAGGCTATGGACAGACCGACACCAGGGCAGGGGATGTTTGGTGCGTATAATAAAGACGGGAATGAGTTGTTGCGGTACGAGGGTCTCTTGGCCGTGCATCAAGGAAACTTTGGCAAGCCAAGCAACGGATGGAGGTGACGCGGAAAACGCTCGATACCAAGCTCAGCGCACTCGTGGGTGAGTCCTATAGCCGCACGTATTGTAGTATGGTGACGTTGCAGCAGCTGAGCGACTTGGAAGATGTCGTGACGTACAAGAAACGGCGTGCCCAGATTGCCAAGAGCGAAGAAGCGACACGATACAAACGGCACTTGATGCACATAGGGCATGATCGCCTCGCGGGGTGCAAACGAGTGGTCGACGTGTGGCAGCAAGTGATGGCCGTGCATGCGTTGATCTTAGCACCGATGAATAGTGATCAGGTATTTTAAAAACGTCATGTTCTTTCCTTTTTCCTCGACTTTTTGCAACGACAGGATGATTAGCGAGCGCATCATTCAGCTCCGACACGGAGATCAGCACATTGTCACTGTAGAAGGGTGTCACGACAGAGAAACGAATGCATTTGCTAGACTGAAGTAAGCTGAGCAATGTCCATCACAAGTGACTTCATAAAGAAACCAAGACCACGCTGAGCTTCAGTGACACGGGACCTAGCATCAGCCATTTCATGTGACATCAGCAGAAACACGGGTAGCACCCATGGCTTTGTCGTTGTAGAATACATTTACAAGGCCACGCGCCGCAAACACGTAGCCATTCGGCTCGATCAGAATTTCGAGTTGCATTCCATCTTGGTCACAAAGTTTCGGACAGCACCCAAGGTGTGGACCCTAGACATCGTCAAGTGCGACGATTGCGCATCAGGGTACGGAAGATCCATAACAGCCTCTAAGAACTCCATCGACACTGTGCACAGCTGCACAAGGCTTTTCGCGTCAAACGTGCTCATAAAGCTACCGCTCGCAGCAATTTATTCCATTTTGGTGAAGCCCGGGACCGAGTACCACTCGATCGAGGTTCCTTCATAAAAGACTTCATGATGAAGTCGAGTAGGGCCTATGAAAAATATTCAGATGGAGTGGGGTGTTAGTTCCTGCATCAGTCAATGCTCGATCAACTTGCTTCATTGCACAATATAATCCTAACCGGTGATATGCGCTGCGGAAGCGGTGGGCGATCTTCTTACACAATGCGCAAGAGTGCGGCCATAGGCGCCAAGTCGAAATAAGGCGGCTTAGTCGTCAATAGCTCAATGATTGTGCAGCCCACGCTCCAGATGTCCGCGTCGGATGACCAACCCGCCATTTCAATCACCTCAGGGGCCACTATAAGACGGTAAACAAAAGGCAGAACCCATCAGCAAAACCACAGTGGTCACACACCGCCCATCCGCCTGAGTTGACTCACTCCAATACGGTCATCCCACAACGGAATTGGCTTTCTTCGTCTCGTTCACGACCCCCACCATGCCATTGACATTGGTTTCCTGATAGGTAATGGTTTTCAAGTCGACCTTTTTAAAGAGCTGCTTGGGCAGTTTCGGAATTCGTCGCTTGACCGCCGCGAGCTCGGCATCCGAGAGCTCGAACGGCAGCGCACTCGTCGTGTCGTTTTCGGGCACGAGAGATGAACTAGCAGTCGTCGCGCCGAGTTTGCGCTTCTTCCTACATAGAAATTAGCACACAGCGTGAATAGGACCCTTGCAATTCCCAAATCTCCATGCAAGCACAAGATACAAACAACAACAACAACGTACTTGATCTCCTGGTCAAAGATCACCGAGAGTTTCATCTGGCGCGAAATGAGACTTTTCATCGCGGACGAGTACAATTTTCTCGGAATATTACTCGCAAGCACCTTTTTACAGGGCTTGACCATGTGTACCGATGGGTTCGCGACCATGTGGTGCCGGAAACGATGGCACAATTCTTTCGCAATGTAGCACAGATCCGATGTCGTCTTGACTTTGGCAATCATCTCACGCGCTATCGTGTCGAGCTGGAAGACACGCGTGAGCTCTGCTACCAAGGCACTGGCATCCACGTGGGCTTCATCTTCGACAGTCTTTAAAACGGCATCGGTCGCAGGCCTCGTGGCAAATTAAATCGTCTTGACCCGTCGGACCTCCCCAAAGACAAACGCGGACGGATGCTGGCACTTGACAAACTCCATTTTCTTCCACATCTCGTCAGGTAACGAGTACTGAATGTCCGAGACCGCTCGCGCGGCCGTTGGATCGAGCTCCCATTTGCATAGAAATGCATCCCGTAACAAGGTCAATGAGTCTTTGGCACGGGCTTTCTTTCCACCGTCCAAAGAAGGATGAGACAACGACGACGAAGCATGGAGCAACCACGGCATCATGCACTTGGTATAATGATGCAGAAACATCTCGACACTACGTCGATCGCCCTTTTCGGATGGATCCCACTGGTTCAAGCCAAGATACTTGATATTGAGCTTCAGGACGCCGTCCAGTTCTTCCAGTTTGTATCGCGACGCACGTTCGAGATAGATTTCCCACGGTCCTGGCTGGATATGATGTGTTCTCATAAATGCCACGACTTCCGGCAGCGCTGAGGGCTTAATAGGGGACGACGATGCATCCGAGAGACGCGAGACTTCTCGCTCGAGGTTGTGCTGCTGTTGCCTTCTTGAGTTGCTTGTGGTGTATTGCTTCTACCTTGCTCAGGAGATTGCGAATCCACATCGATACGTTGTTGGAACTGCTGATCATATTGGTTGGCACTAATTTAGGAATGGAGAAAAGATCTGGTGATTGATGTCTGATTCCTTGAGAATCTTGAGATTTGGCTTGCGATTCAAAATTTGCTTCTCTCAACTAATGGTGACTCTTATCGTTTTAAAAGGGCGTGAACACCCCCTTTACTGCGTACACCCCCCCCCCTCCCTTTTATGTGAGGGGTGTGTAGGCTCTCCCTATGTGTATCTAGAGTAATTACATAAAGGGAGATTTTGCCGACACTCCTCATTTGGTTAGGGACACTCCTTTTTTCGATGGGCCAATAAAAGAAGTACAATTTATGGAGTGTCCCTAACCAAACGAGGAGTGTCCGCAAAATTTCCCTCTGATTAATGCAAGACCATCGCATTGCCCATACTGCAATAGTCGAGCATAATCTGCCTAAGAATGTAAAGTCAGTCAGATCTTCGTTAACATGTAATGAGTTTGATTAATGTCTACTAGTACATGAAGATACATTGTCTATAAATTGCATCTAAGTATTCGTGCAGCCTTGTGCCTGAGCAATCAGATCAACAGTCTCGTGCCATAGTCGATAAGCTCTGCAAATGGCAGGCAGTTGGTCATATCAAAATAGCTCGCAAATTTGTTCAGCTGTAACAGCAGGACTCAATATCCTTAAACACATTGCCGCTCAGATTTGGTATTTCTGCTTGATGTCCTTGTAGCTCATTATGCGTTGAGTTGCGATGGAAACACGAGACTTCACATATTGCCGTTTGAAAATTTCTGTTCCCACTTAAATGTTTGCAGATGGGACCATGTATCTTGTTCTTCATGTTAACATCCAGTTTCTGTGAAGAAATAACACGAGGACATCGACGCCGAACTGGACCAAGGTCATCCCTCAGAACTGTTTCTTTAGCGTCCGGCTCTCGTAGAGGCGGAAATGGGACCATGTGAAAGGGCGCCTGCGTTTTTATTCACGCCAGTCTAGAAAGATCTTTATAGCCGTGAACCAAAACCAAATTTTGTCGAAACTCGGACGGTGACGCGCAAGCAAATTAAGCATTCAAGTGTTACAGCAGCATTTCTCCAGTTAATACCGCTTTCTTGTTCTAACATATCAATGAAGGAAGATCCACGAGCTGCCAAGTAATGATTTGCGTTGAATGTATCTTTTCAGGGTGGCGGGAGTCCGGAAAAAACGGCGCCCACTTCATACATTCAAACAGAAACGTTGGCTCACGTACAGGATAGCACAGAATTATAGGATCGCAAGACGCTAATATATGCAAAAAAACACTTTTAAGAAGTCTATGCTATACGACCATAACGATGCCATTCCCACTGCCACTGTTTCCTGAAAGCGTCGCAGGATCTGTCATCTTGTGAGCTAATGCATTCTCGTAGATACTTTGACCCATAAGTCTGAATTTAGCAAAAAGTCAAAGGCATCCGTGCATGAAAACGTCACACTTAACAATTAAGCTGCATGGTGCGAATCAGTTTACCTGTGTCCTCGTCAATCATCTCGCAATATCCCGAAACACCACCTCAAAAACTTGATTGCATTAACATCTGAAACAGGTTTACGTTTTCCATGCGGGTCACACTGGGCAGTCTGGCGGCAACTATCACACTTTAATTTTTACGGATCCGCAAAATTTCTCTTTATGTAATTACTCTAGATACACATAGGGAGAGCCTAGACACCCCTCACATAAAAGGGAGGGGGGGGTGTACGCAGCAAAGGGGGGGGGGGTATCCAGTCACGCCCTTTTAAAACCTTGATTAAAACCTATCTCCAAACCATTTAGGTTTCATTGCAAACCTAATGAACCCTAATGCATTAAAACCTATTTCAACCAGCCCTGGAAGTGATTATCTTTGTGTAAAATGTTACGGGACAAAAAATATGTAATGAGCCGATAAAATTAAATATGAAATTTCATTAACCAAAATTTAATCCTTTTTTTCAAAATTCCTAAATAATGATTTTCCCGCTCACTTTAATTTCGTAACTTCTCAAATCTTCGATAAGACAATAATACCTTGGTGAGCACATCTGTCAGCATATCTGGACTCGAAACGTATTTGACTTTGATATCTTTATCTCTAACCCTTATTACAATAAACAATTGTTGAATGTTAATGTGGTTTATTTTAGTACTTCCTTCAATCCGTTCCATCACCTTGATAGCTGCTCAGTAATCCGTAACTAAAACTATAGGACTCTTCAACTTTAATCCGATTTTAGGGTAGCTCATGAAATCTTATCATTTCCACTTCAATCTTCGAGGCGGCATGAAACTCCGATTCCATAGTTGATAAAGAAACACACCCTTGTTTTTTCAAGCCCAATTGAGATTATCTTAATACCAAGCGTAGTCAGAATTGCTGCAACCCATGACCTTAATTGAATCTTTATCTTGATTTCCCACACCCATGAGCAATTTCAGATTTTTGTGCATTTTAGATAACGCATTTTTGGAAGATTTCAGTCAATTTACTATCTGCAGTTGCCTAGTGAGCCGCAATGTCGATAACTAACTACTTATTAGCTCCCTGATACCAATGTTGTAGGTGTTGAGGCTTCAAAAAGAGAGCGAAATGGGATTTTTCATAATATCAGTCAATTAGCTGTCCTAATTTGGACTTATGGCAGATAGAAGAGAGAGTAAAACTAATGAGATACTCAGTTCCTGATTTTGTATTCAATCATGTGCGATTGAATACAAAATAAGGAACTGAGTAGATTACTGCTTCTCGCCACTAAATCCAACTCAAGTACTCATACAACACCTAATGTATCGAAATTATGTAAGGTCAAATACCTGATCGACTGCTTACTTGATCACCTCCAAAAGGGTGACCCGATAGCGTTGCAGCCAAAAAAGAAATAAACTGGCGCGTACCTATAGCCGAATTTCTAGATTACGCCACGTCACAATTAAATTACTTTTCACTGTAACGCTTAACGTAAAACATTGTTCATTTTGTTGATGTCCTAGCTCAATTTTTCGACTTACGGCGAATAATCATACGTTTTGAATCAACGAAGACCATTTCGACCCTTTTTCTTCGCGCTACCCAGAAGATGGAATATTTTTCACGAGATTTTCAATGTAATATACGCTCTTGATTCGAATTATGTGCTTAAACATGTTGGAGATTCACCGAATCCTTGTTATATATGGTCAAAAACATTTGTCCGTCCGCTTGTTAAGACGATCCACTTACGTCTGCTGTATCGTGAGGACAAAATTTCAATCATTAAATACACCTTTTCCCGTCCAACATGAAACGTTTTGTAACCAATGTGAAATGGGTAGCGAAGTAAATATAAATTTAATAACTTTTGTTACGAAATTGAAAAGCATTTTAACCAATATGAAAGGGGAGTGGTGATAGGTGTACCTCACCCCCTTGTTACATGTACCTCACTTTTGATACGTGTACCTCACTTTACATATATCTATTTTTACCAGTACTATATTTTAAGCACGACTGTCACGGTGTTGCTGCTTAAGGCAGCGGATGATAAGGACGTGGCGGCTTTTGAGCAGAAAGCTGAATCTGGATCGTCCTCCGATCAAAGTCATAAAATTTATTTTACCGACGTCTTGACGTTTGAATACCTTAATGATGCACAGCTTCTTGATGTGCTGACACACTTGTAGTGTAACGGGGTTACATTCGGGTAACACTGAGTGTTGGTGTACATGAGTACACCACGGTTGAGGCCAGTATTGGCCGGGTTGAAAGGTTTAGAACCTTTGGTTATTTTAAACAATCAGGGAATGGGCCCTTGGTGTGGTGGTGCGTCAGCCATCCACGTGTCAGTACACAGGTGTGTACACTACATTTTAGCTAGGTACGAATTAGGAATATTCTACTTAGTGTTACATATAGTTTATATTAGTTTAAATAATTACATATTAAATATATTCAGTTTACTTTTCACTCTTTAGTACAGACGCACGACCTCGACAGGTCGTGCGTGTAGTGAGTGCCGTAGCGTAAGGGGAGCCCTCCCCTTAGGTACACCCTTTGTAAGGGAGCCTTGCCGTTAAGGCACTAGTAAAGGCTAGAGTAAACTAACCCGAAAATCTTGGCCCCGAGTAGGAGAGCTCTCTCCTACTAAGCCCTTAATAAGAGCGTATCGGCTAAGTAGCGTCGAACGCCGCTTTAAAGAAAATCTTCCTCTGTGCGCTAGCCGCACCGGCTACATCAGGTAGCACTTGTAGTCAATCCAACACCTGTTTTGGTAGACTAGGCATCCTCTGCAAAGGATGAATCAGGACGATTGGGATAGTTTGACCCTCGTCCAACAGGAAGCCTTTAAAAGGCTGTTAACCTTAACGGGGGAAGAAGGTATGAAGCTCCTAGTGGAGCAGGGCCTTGAGGCCGTAAAGGCAAGGGTGAATGCCCTCATCGCTCATGAGGCGAGTTGTGGTGGAGGTCATTCCAAAAAAGATAATGGGGGTGCGCCCTCCATTATCGTTTAAGATAAAGGAGTTCACCGGAGAGAAGGGTGACAACCTTTATGTTTGGTTGCGAGATGTCGAAACGGCCTTCGCCACAGCGAACATGACCGCTGATCACTTGAAAGTAGGACTTGCATTGACCCATCTTACGGGCAAAGCCCGTAAATGGGCGTTTACATGCTCGGAATCAGTCAAGGACGTGTTTCTAACAT
>CM047591.1:6528797-6557209 GCA_026184515.1 Peronosclerospora sorghi
AACGCCTGATCTGGTTTTCCAGAATCAACTGGCGTTCCTGAGGTGCCGTCAAGGCACTAAGGACCTGGAGGTTTATATCCAAGAGCTTAAGACCCTGTTGGCAGGGATGTACGCGAAAGCGTATTCGGACGATGTGTCCATCCCCGTCTTCATGGGAGGCCTGAGAGAAGGGCCAGCACGTTCGGAATTGTTCCGATGCCGACCCCAATCCCTGGAAGAGGCATTCAATATGGCGTTCAACGCCGAGAGGAACTTCCGTTCCTCTAAGGTGGGTCCCGAACCCATGGACCTGAGTCAGGTCGAAGCGGAGGAGAAACCTCCCGCTAAGAGTCATTCGGACTCTTTTTCACAGAGCTTCGAGACAGAGCTATTGGCCATGTTGCAGCGGCGTGGGCCGCTGAGATGCTTCTTGTGTGGGGCATGGATCATCTGAAGAACAGATGTCCGAAAAATCCCCAGCGAGACACTCGCTACAAGGGACCAAGGATGGGGAAAAAGCCCTTGTCCAAGCCGTCGGGAAACGACGGCTCCCAGTAGGTGCGGGGCGCCCTACTGGAGGACCACTCAGTGCTGTTAAGCCCCAGGGTAGGGGACGACAGCACAAAGCCCCGAGGGAAGCGGTGTTTTCTAGCACCGAGTTGGTGTACCAGCCAGGTTTGCTGGTAGTCCTTACGGACGTGAAAGGCTTTGATAAGCCTTGGAGAGTCTTGATAGACTCTGGAGCGTCTGAAAATTATTTCAGACGGGCTTCTGTTGTGAAGAGTCGGCTGTATGCCGAGGTCCTAGAGGCACGTTCTCGTGACGTTGTCACGGTCCGTCTTGCGACGGGCGTACAGGTTTCTGTACCCAAGGTCTCGATTGAACTTAAGCTGAAGTTTGCAGACTTCTACAGCTTAGAACGTTGCCTAGTCCTGGATTTGGACTTGAGGTATGATCTCATTCTGGGCATGAAGTGGCTGGAACGCCACGAGCCATGGATAGACTGGAAGTCTAAGTCCATTGGCTCAACGCACCCGCGATCGGGTGAAGCATTGGCGAGTCATGAACCCACCTTTGCTCGATCGCAAAAGCGATTCTGGCGTGAGATGCCAGAGATTGGGATGTCTGAAACGATTATTCCCAATGGCGTTAAAGAAGAGTTCCTTAACCGAGGAGGATTCGGCGGTTAATCCCCGCGCCGATGTTGGCGAGACTGGTGAGTCGCCAGTGATAGAGGTGGAATCCTCTGAGGGTAAGCGCGAGGCGCTTAGAGAAGAGACCAGAAGTTCGTCTCTTCTGCAGGTCGGAACAGGTTCCGACCACGCCGTGTCATGCGAACAAGTTGCGACTCCAGTGGTAGGGTTATAGACCCCTGTGGTTAAGCGCGAGGCGCTTCCAAGCGAAGAGACCCGAAGTTTGTCTCTTTCGCACGTCGGAAATGATTCCTACTACTCCATTATAGGTGAGACCGGCGAGTAACTGGTGGTAGAGGTAGATACCTCTGTGGATAGGCGCGTGGCGCTTCCAATAGATGGTCAATTGACTCCCCCCATCTGGGTCTCGGGATCAGTCCCGAGGGCAGTAGTCAGCTGTCCTACAGGATGCTGAATAGTGTGACAGGTGTTGTCACAGAAGGCGTAAGCATGGAACGGTTTCCTGGGGTAGGCGAACTGTTGTCGTTGGATGAGATGTCCTTCAACGAGTTTGAGACTGCTTTGAAAGCAGATGAAATCGACGAGGTCGTCGTGTTGCGTCCGGAAGATGAGTTGAACTCCTCATCCACGATGGACGAGTCAGTTTTGGTGAAAACCAAACAGGCATTAAATGCCCGAAGCGGCCTCAAGATCCTCGCGGATCCTGAGGACCCTTACCATTCCTTACTAAAGGAATTTGGAGATGTCATTAGTGACAACCCGCCGATGGGGTTACCACCGGATCGGGGAGTCCGACATGAAATTGATTTGGTTCCCGGAAAACCAAATACTGCGTCACTAGGCAGTGGCCTCTCCCCACGGAACAATGCGACGTCATCGACGCATTCTTCAAGGGGAAAGAAGAGGCAGGGATGGTACGGGAGAGTAAGTCTCCCCACTCATCTCCCACTTTTTGGGTTCGTAAACCGAACGGAAAGTGGCGCATTGTGCATGTGTATAACAAGCTGAATTCAGCTACTGTACCCATGCAGACTCCGATCCCTCGGAAGGATGTCCTCCAGAACAATATGGCGTGCTGTACTGTGTACAGTGCCTTAGATCTGGTGGACGGGTATTATCAGGTGCTCATGCGAGCGTCCGATATTCCGCTGACAGCGGTTAGCACGCCTAGTGGCATGATATGGGAGTGGCTTGTTATGCCACAAGGTCTTTCAAATGCACCAGCGACTTTCAATCGCTTGGTGACTCAACTCTTCCGCCCTCATAGGAAGTACGCTCAGACGTACTTCGAGATATATTCGTCCATAGTCGTGCGGAAGGCGGCTCGTCTAATGTTCAGACGCATCTGATACACCTTCTAGCAGTGCTCGAATGTATGCGAGACCATAAGTTATATGCAAACGCATCCAAGTGTATCTTTGGTGCTGAGGAAATTCCTTTCCTCGGATGCTTCATCGGTAAGGATGGAGTGCGGGCGGATCCCGCGAAGGTGAAAGACATTGTGGAGTGGCCTTCGCCTGTAAATCTTATAGATTTACGGAAGTGGCTTGGATTAGTCAACTATCTCCACAAGTACAGCGAGAACTACGCTGAAATGGCGAAGCCATTAACCGACCTTCTTAAGAAGGATGTTAATTGGTGTTGGGAAACCAAACACCAAAACGCTTTTGAAGCGGTTAAGGGGAGCTTGTTAAAAGCTCCCGTTCTTTCTCTCCCAGATTCTGGAAACCATTTAGTGTCGTCTGCGACGCCTCCGATTTCGCAACCGGATGTGCTTTGTTACAAGCAGACGATGCAGGAAGGGAACGCGTGATTGCGTTTGAGTCGAGGCAGCTTAAAGCTGCGGAACGGAATTATCCTGTTCATGACAAGGAGCTACTTGCAATGAAGTATGCTCTTGTCAAATTTAGGGTTCACCTTCTCGGCTCAAAGCCGTTCGTGGTTTATACTGACCACGCGTCCTTACGGACAGCGACAAAGTCGCTCATCTCTCGCAACGGATGGCCCGTTGGCTCTCCTTCTTTGCGGAGTACAACTTTGAGGTTAAGTATAAACCTGGTAAGCAAAACGTGCTTGCAGACGCGTTGCCGCGTCGTCCCGATTACGAGCTCGCTCACGCGACATTCGTCGCCACGTCTGTGGTGGATCTCATACGCCAGGCGTATGAGAAAGACCCACAATGTACGGCGCTTATCCGCGCGTTAGGTGAAAAGGGTCTTGGCTCGTCTGAGCCAACCCTGTCAAGTCGAGCTAGAGCTCGTTTACACCGTTACAGGTACTGTGACGGTCTTCTATTTTATAGCACGAGCGCGGAGGACACTCCGCGGGTGATAGTTCCTCATAATGAGGAACTGAAGTATAGAGTCCTCTTTGAGGCACATGACGCCCCTACCGGGGGTCATTTAGGTTAAGACCTACATCGCTTTAAGCGCTTTGTATTGGTGGACCAATATGTATAAGTGGGTCGGTGCGTATATACGCACCTGTGAGACGTGTCAGAGGGTTAAACACTCTGCAAGTTCAGCTGCGCCTTTGGCGAGCTTATCGGTTCCAACGGAGTGTTGGAAATCCATTAGCATGGATTTTATCTTCGGTTTTCCGAAGGATAAGGCCGGGAACACCGGCATATTGGTCTTTGTAGACCGTTTGAGCAAGATGGCTCACCTGGCGGTGGTGCCAGAGTCCATAGATGGACAAGGAACAGCAAAAGTGTTCCTAGACCGTGTCGTTCGACAGCATGGTCTACCCGATTACGTTGTGTCGGATCGGGATCCCCGTTTTACGGGACAATTCTGGGGAGCGTTGTTTAAGGTGCTAGGCACCAAGCTCCTTATGTCCACTGCGGATCATCCGCAGACGGACGGTCAGACGGAACGCGTTAATCGCGTTGTGGAGGATATTCTCCGGAGTTTATGTCCAGATTCTCCAAAGAGTTGGAGTGAGATGCTCCCGATGGTTGAATTTGCTATCAACAATTCGGTACATGCATCTACGTGGTTTACCCCGTTTTACGTGAACGGATTGGTGAATCCGAGGGTTCCGTTAACGCAAGGTGTGCGTGGCCCAGGGCTTGAGGGGGGAGGATTCCCCGATGTCAGCCCTGTGTCTGTGCGAAAGCACATCGATAAGTTTTTATCGACGCGCCTCAGTTTCTTACGACACGTTTGCGATGCCATGGCGAAAAGCCAAGACAAGAAGAAGGAGCAAGCTGACCGAAAGGGACGGCGTAACAAAAAGGTATACAGAGTAGGAGAAAGTGTTTTATTAAACGCTAAAAATCTTCCTACACATGTAGTTTCAAATGTGTTGCGCAATAAACTGCGCCCCAGGTTTGTGGGCCCCTTTAAGGTGTTAGCCCGAAATCCACGTCATGGATCAGATGTGGTTGGGATTTAGGACGACGATATCCCACCACCAAGCCGCTGCTAGATTTTCAAGTGAAAAGGATCCACAACGCAGCTGGACAGATCAATATTTATACCTAGTAGCCCTGGCTCGCGAAAGCGCGTCAAGTGAAAAGTTAATAGTTGAAAATATCGTCAAGTATGCCGCGCCACGACTCAAGATTATGTTGATGGATAGGTATGACCCGAGAAGGGGGGATTACCTAAGCCATGCGCAAGAGTTAATCGCATGGTCGCAGGGGCTCGAAGACGACATGGTAAAGTCGAAGCCCGCCCGTAAGTTGCACGTGCATGCAGCAACATCTGGTCAGGTGCGGCGCGTGTGCTACGACTGTTGTGGCGAGGGGCACATACAGAGGTATTGCCCCTAAAAGCGTCGAAAAAGTGGAGGTGAACGCACCCAAAGGCAGAGCCGTGGTGGAAGTGAAGGGTCGTCAAAGCGTTTCGTGCTTTCTGCCATGGATGGTATTTTAAATGCTTGTGGAAATGGAAGCACAAATGAAGATATCTGGATTATCGATAGTGGGGCTAGTAGACACTTGGTGTCGAACTCCAGTTTGTTGGAAGACGCTAGGGATTGCAGTCCCGATGATAATTTTGCTTTGCCGGATGGTGGTACACTTCAGGCAACCAAGGTCTGGCGGCTTACGTTGCGGACGTGCGACAAAAGTTAAACGGTCGTTGTCTTGACCGAAGTATACTTCGCTCCGCAACTATCCCGAAACCTGATCTCGCTTGGTAGGTTGCGCGAAAAGGGTTGCACCATGGTTGATGATGGCAGAAAGATACGCCTCATGATAAAAGGTGAAAAGTTGTTCGACGTGATGACGTATGGTTCTGTCTTTGTGGCTAAGTAGAAGGCCGAAAAGGCGCAAAGTTTTTCGGAAAATTTTGGTGACATGGTTGTCAACAGTGTGTCGGAAGATGTCAGTAAAGACGTCCACACTAGCAGCCTACACCATTTTCATATGCGTCTGGGTCACCTGGCCTACGATACCATTGAAAGGTTGGCCAGGGACCCGAGGTCTGGTATTGCCTTAACGGACACGAGTAGGCCGAATTGCCTTACGTGCACCGATGGGAAGGCTACCAGAAGGGCGCAACCGAAGACAGATTCGGGTGGAAATGCACCAGTTGACCGCATTGGAGGAGTGATCTGCAGTGACCTCAAAGGTCCGATCGCTCCCCGCGACAGACGTGGCAACCGATACTTGGTTGTATTCGTGGACCATCATTCGAGCTACGTCAGAGTTTTTGCAGCACGCACCAAGAATTCAGCAGCAAAGATGTTTGGACATTTCCTGGCTTGGTTTGAAATTGAATTTTCGTGCAGGGTGCACGTGCTGCGGACGGATGGCGGCGGAGAGTACCGAAATGTGGATCTGTTTTGTAATCAGACCGGTATCCGCCGCCAAATAACGGAGCCAGGGAATCCGGCCTCAAACGGGAAGGCGGAGCGGATGAACCGGACCATTTTCAATATGGTCCGGTGCATGATTTTTGGGTCAGGCGTACCCCTCACGTATTGGTCGGAGGCGGCTGAGTATGCTGCGTACATACTCAACCGTACTCCGAAGAGATCGAACGTTGGGCGAATATCGCCATTGGAAGTACTGACCGGCAAGAGGCCGGCAGTAAATGATATCGTGGTTTTTGGGTCCCCGTTCATGGTTTGGCGGGACCCGAAGAAGAATACGCTGGCAAAACATGCCGATCGCGCCCTAATTCTGGGCAAGAGTGATGAAACCAAGGGTTTCAAGGTGGTACTGATGAAGGACAGGGTGGTCGTGGTGACGAGGCACGTCACCGCGATCGAGACACTCAGTGCAGAAACAAGTGAGAAAATAACCAAGATTTTGGAAGGTGAACGCAGCCAAGAACTCGAGGAAATGGACGAGTCGCGTTCAAGAAATGCTGGTTCGAATGCACAAAATAAAGGGCGCCGAAGTCAAGGAATACCGGAGGCTACAGACGAGCCGAGGCGCGCCGAGAAACCAGTGCAGGACACGAGAAAGACCCGAAGGAAGACAAAGAAAACATTAAAGGGCCAAGAATATGAAGATTCAAGGGCCAAGAGGGTGACACCAAGTGTGGAAATTCCCGAAAAAATTACTGGAATAAATGAAAATGTGGAAGGCGTTTTATGCGCGTATGCAGTATGTGACCCCGGTTGTGAGCCAACAGGTGGCTCTATGACACTACCGGATCCGAAGAATTACCGTGAGGCGCACGGTGGCCCACAATCAAGCATGTGGAGACAAGCGGAAATGGAGGATCTTAAGGCCCTCCAGGATTTGGAAACCTGGGATGTTGTTCGACGCCCTGAGGGCAAGCTACCTCTCCCGACCAAATGGGTATACAATACGAAAGTCTGTGCAAATGGGTCGGTAGAGAGGTACAAGGCGAGGTTGGTCGCCAGGGGCGACAAGCAAGTTTTCGGAGACGATTTTTTTTACATTTTCCACTGTTATGGAATTAAACAACGTAAAGTTGATTCTGGTTTTGGCGCAAGTGTGGGGGGTAGCGGCACGCCACGGCGATGTGCCTAGTGCCTACCCCAAAGCCGAGTCTGAAGAAGATGTGGAGATTTACTTACAGGTGCCGCAAGGCATGGAAATCTCGGTGGACACTTTGCGAAATTTTGGTGTCGATTCTCAAAGGGAGCTTGCATTGAAGCTGAAAAGAAACCTTTATGGTTTGAAGCAGGCTGGGCGCCTATGGCACCAGTGCTTACGCAACACATTGAAGAAGTTTGGTTTCACGCAGTGCGTGAACGATACGTGCATTTTTGTACAGCACAAGGACGCCGAAACGGTGGTGGTCGGCGCATATGTGGATGACCTCCTGGTTACTGGAACCAGTGAGGGGATTGTGATGGATTTTTTTGAAGACATGAATGTATTGGAGTTAAAGATTTGGGAAGCGTTACGAAGTTCCTGGGGATACGAATTTAAGGCGATCCAAAGACTAGATACGTATTGGATCAGGGAGGAACGATCAAAGAAATCCTCAAGACAAACAAGCTCGAGAAGATGAACCCAGGCCGAACTCCGGTGCTGGCGCTGGATGATGTGAAGGAGTTTCAAGAATTATTATTGGTGCATGCAAAGGAGAATTTGCCGAGTGTGAAGCAGTTCCAGTCGCTTGTGGGCAGTTTGCTATGGGTTGCTCGGTGCACGCGTCCTGACATTTCGTTAGCCGTGCACCGAGCCACGCGTAAGACCCATGCACCCACGTGGGTGACTACAAGATTGCGAAGCGTATTTGAAATACCTCAAGGACACGATGGATTTAAAGTTGGTGCTAAAGCACGATGAAGATTTGCCCATGCCACTCCGGATCATGGTCTACAGCGATGCAGATTTCGCTGCTGACAAGACCGATCGGAAGAGCGTTTCAGCTATGGTTGTTTTTATTAATGGGATTCTCGTAAGCTGGGCCTGCAGGAAGCAGACTGCAGTTGCGCTTTCGACTGCGGAAGCAGAATTTGTTGCGGCGGCGATGGCCGGTAAAGAAGCATTGGGGTCGCAACAACTGGTCGATGAAATTGGGATGCACGCAAAGACACCTCTGATGTTCAAGATAGACAACCAAGCCGCGATACAGCAGCTGGAGGATGAGGCAAGTGGATCAAGTTCCAAGCATGTCGATGTCAAGCTAAAATTTCTCAAGGATTATACGAAGAAGGGCATTGTTGTGGCCAACCACGTGCCAAGTGAGGACATGCTAGCTGACTTGCTAAAATAGGACTTAGTAGCGCAGCGGATCCAAGTGTTGCGTGCGGCGCTGGGCTTACAGTGATGGAGCTACAGCCTCCGGTCTTCCAGGAGGAGTGTTGGAAGAGTGTGTACCCATTTTGGAGTTTGCACTCTTCCGTATAGTGGAAGCCCATTGGCTGCTGCAGGTAAGCCATACTTTTTTCATATAAAAAGCAGTTACAGTAAGGACTGGATAGCGACTTAAGTAACTATACATAATATATTTCACTTTCCGTTTTTCATTATAAAGTACAGTGCCTGACTGAATCTTTACAAGGGCTACGACGCTGCGCACACCGTTTGACACCTTCCGCTGATCCTCCCACACTGAAACTTGGCCAGGTGGTGAGTATTGATCGCGTTAAGTGTTTGCAACCTTTTTTTGTGCTATTCCAACAGAAGGTGATTAAAATGCTACGTAAATTTCAGAAAGACCGAATAAATTGAAAAGTTCGCAGGGTAACGGATATGTCTAACAATTTGATGAGACAGGGTATAAGATGAGAAAATGGTTTCCTTTTAGAAAGTACACCTCCAAAAATCCGTATGGAAAAATATTTTACGAGAATGAGTGAAAATTTTGGTAGAAAACATGAAATGAAACCACAGGATAGAATTTGGTTCAAACCACACTAAACCAAGAACTGTGAAGTTTTCAATCCGCGTCTGTGATGGAAAGGAATGTTATAGGGGTCGGAGCAGCTTTTGAAGAATGGGGCGAGATTTATGTAGCAAGTCGCGATTTCTGAGCTGGCTTATACATATATGTTGAGTCAAAACATTAAAGTGGACCTATTAGGGCATTACCTCAGCGGCACTGCTGAAAGGCAAGTGAACAAAAAATTCACAAAGGAGAAATGTCTCTGTATTGTCCTTATCTCCAAACCAGTCGGTGGTAGTAAACCGCTGGTTCTATAAAAGTGATTTATTACACTTCAATCCAGTTGAAATTTTTCTATCAGCTATATTTGACCATGTTTGATCAGGATATCAACAACAAGCCGAGGAGCTGCGCTAATTTGCACAGTCACTAGAACGCGATTCAAGAGGATATAAAGGCTCGAGACAGAATCGATTAACTACGCGGAGAATAGGCCAAGGGGCGAAGTAATGTTTTGGTTGTGGCGAAACCAGTACATCCGATCCAAACAATATGTCCGAAAACAACTGATAAACACTTATATTTCATGTTGACTCACGTATGAAATCGAATAATTTGATGAGGTCAAGTGACTAAACAGTGGCAAGAGTATGCACTACACCTTTGCCCGTCCAAAATGTAAAGTTTATGACCAATGTGAAACGAGTAGCGAAGTAAAATATAAATTTCATAACTTTTGTAACCAAAGTAAAAAGCATTGCAACCAATGTGAAATGGCGCCTAATAAAAACAACGGAAAATAACATGCATGCCCTCGCTTTTAGCGGAAATAACATGCTTGCCCCTGATTTTATGAAAATTATATCCATGCCCCTGCCACTGATTAATGCTGCCAACTCAAAGACAAGGTTCGATTTGCCCGGAATGACAGGTGGTGAACCTTCGCGTCCGTAACCCAGACGCGACGGGATAGTAATTGTTCGCTTACTACCAACATGCACACCCTCAATTCCAATACCCATGCCCTTGATTACATCACCTATACGATGGCGGAAAGTGAAAGGCTTCTTGCGGTTTTGGTTTGCGTCGAACTGATTTCCATTCATGAGACGAACGCGGTACATAATATCTACTTTGTGACCACGCCGCACAGGACGACCCTTGCCAACAGCACTGCGATAATACATAATACATAATATATCAAAACATGAACTTTCGTTGCATCAGACTAATAAGTACTCACATATCCTCGATGGTGACGCCCTTGTGCACACGTTTAGCAGTCTTGGCCTTCTTTGGAATCTCCATAGACTCCACTGGAGCCGCACGTTTTTTTCTCTTTGGGTTGGCAGCACTAATATGTGGCAGGGGCATGGATGTAATTTTCATAAAATCAGGGGCATGCATGTTATTTCCGCAAAAATCGAGGGAATGCATGTAATTTTCCCTAAAAACAAAAATTACAGATGTTCCCTTTCTTGCCTTTTTATGTGTGAAATTCGTATATTCCGGGTTTCTTGCCTTTTTATGTGTGAAAGGCGTATATTTTTGACAATGAACACCCACGCTTAGAAAGCATCGATCGTATGCTCCTGCGCTAGGGCGCAGCAGTTCAAGCTGTCACCGTTATCGATAAGATAAAGTCTCGCTAAAATCAATCCCAATAAACTGTATTAATGCATTCAGCGCAGCCGTTCGCTTCGAAGACATACCGTATAAAATGTAAAAAACTATGAATACATTTTTGGGTTTACTTGTGCCATTTCATATGGGGACTGATAGGTGTACCTCACCCCCTTGTTACATGTATCTCACTTTTGATACGTGTACCTCACTTTACAGTTAAGCGCTGGTCCCGATATAATCTACACCTATCACTCCCCTTTCGAGAATACAGTATATAGTACATAGTATACATAAATAAAATTCAGAGAATTCACCTATACCGGTAATAAGCGTAGCCGCAGAAGCCACCCCCGAACTGGCCGATATCTACTCACCGGTGGCATTGTTTTCGCAACCATGCAATTTATCTCGGGCCCAGTTGCTTAATGGAACGATAAACGGTAAGGCGCTGAGGTGAATCCAAATTCCACTGAGGGCGTAGGCGTATGAGTTAGTAACGTTTTATGTGTTGTGATTCTGCAGGCCCTGAAGCTCGCCTTACAACCGCGCAAGTTAGAAGACGAAGAATAAAGATTTGGCTCAGAGGAGAGTTTAAGCGTCGAAACGAAAGTCATACAGTGTTGCCGCATATTTTGACGACGTATCTCTAAAACTGAACTTTTCTAGCTTGTGCTCGGCTTGAAAGGCAAAGATAGAGTCTGCGAGAGATTCTGGCGTGGGCTTAGGTGCCGTCACATCTGCTTCCCATAATGGTTTCTATCTAGCCACAGCGTGCTCGTGAAGAGCAGTGGCAGTTGTCTTGACTGGTCATTAATAGGAACAGGAGAAAGTGTCACGTTGTTTTGATTCGCAATCAAGTTGCACAAAGTTGAGTGCCTACAAATCGCTGCCTTTTCAATGGACTCCCAAGGCAAAGGAAGGTGTTTCACCGGTTCCAACCCGCTTGGGCTAAAGAACACTACCCAGTCAGGCACTCGGCACTCGTCGGGGATCGCGATATTTTGTAGAGCACAAGTCTGGTAGACAACTAATTCTTCAAGAGGGAGGGAGACCTCTCGAATGAAAACTGTCTGGGAGAACATCACGACGCTTGTCACCACAGAGAAACATCATAGGCTTCTCTTTGCAATCCGCTGGCAAGCCACCATTATGATGCAGATATTAGGACAGCATGTACGCTGAGCCAGCATCGTCGCCTTTGCAGATCACTCCGAGGGTCAGTAACTCTCGCGACGTGGCTGCACCCACATAGAAAACGGGCATCGATTGTAGCTTTTTGAATACCTGCTGTTTCAACTCCAACTCTAATTTATTGACCGCGTTGCTCACAGAAATTGCACTACGTGGACTTGTGACCCAGATGCCACTGTAGCGCTACATGTAGCCGTTGCGTATACGCACGGTGCGGCTAGCGCACAGAGGAAGACTTTCCTTAAAGCGGCGTTCGCCGCTACTTAGCCGATACGCTCTTATTAAGGGCTTAGTAGGAGAGAGCTCTCCTACTCGGGGCCAAGATTCCCGGGTTAGTTTACTCTAGCCTTTACTAGTGCCTTAACGGCAAGGCTCCCTTACAAAGGGTGTACCTAAGGGGAGGGCTCCCCTTACGCTACGGCACTCACTACACGCACGACCGGTCGAGGTCGTGCGTCTGTACTAAAGAGTGAAAAGTAAACTGAATATATTTAATATGTAATTATTTAAACTAATATAAACTATATGTAACACTAAGTAGAATATTCCTAATTCGTACCTAGCTAAAATGTAGTGTACACACCTGTGTACTGACACGTGGATGGCTGACACACCACCACACCAAGGGCCCATGCCCTGATTGGTTAAAATAACCAAAGGTTCTAAACCTTTCAACCCGGCCAATACTGGCCTCAACCGTGGTGTACTCATGTACACCAACACTCAGTGTTACCCGAATGTAACCCCGTTACATCCTCCCCCATCAAGACTATTGCTTACGCAATAAGCAAAATTTTGTTGGAGAACTCCAACGCCAGTTCCCCTAGCCATCCCTATGTACACCTCTAGTGGTGCTATGGCGTCTCCTCTAGAACAGGTAGACTACTCCGAAAACTCGGAAGTGGATGCCTTTGGGGATACCTCCCCAATGGTGAGCCGCTCCGACAGCGCCGAACGGCGTTTTCGGCAGCCTAATCCCTTCCCCACACGTGAGGAAAATGCACTAACCAGTGCGGCACCCCTTCCCGTATCGGATGATACATCCGAATCGCCAAAGGCGATCATCACTAATGAGCTGGACGCAGCTCAAGACTCCCAACTTTCCGCACAGGCACTAAGGGCTGCGTTACGCGCCCCCAAACGCCCGTCAAGGGCGGCTTATAATTTCGATGGGGGGGTCCTCGTGACCTTCCAAGATGGGCCAGGCGTTTGGTAAGGACTAGTCTAGCGTCCTATACCCCTGGCCCCGCGGCTGAACAGCCGTACCAACGCGAACGCCGTGAGAAACTCCGGCAACAACTGCTTACACAAAAGCAGTTCACTAGCGTCTCGTACCGAGAGCGCTTAAACAGGCAGGCACAAGGTGCCCCTGTTGAGAACCTCCGAGAGGTTCCTTTCGTTCTTTCTCCGGGAGAAAGTGCCGATGACGCAGAGAAGAAGTCCCGCGCTTGGTAGGAAGGGGAGAAGCTTCTACCCAGCTTTGATGAGCTGCATGACAGCTATTCCCGTCGAGACATTTGGGTGGAGAGGGTGTTGCGCCTTACATTTGCCAAATCTAAGGCGATGGAGCAACTACGTGTTCCGTATCGCACGCGCTACGCCAGCTCTTCTGTCTCCACCCTGGTGTCCGGAGACAGTGTGGTCGCCACATCTTCCTCCGGCCAACTCCCACTTATTGGGAGTGAAGAGGCTTCTCATGCCCCTCTGGTTGTTGACCTACAGCGGGATTCTACCGCTCGAAAGCGTCAACGACGTCGCGGCAATCCTGCCGTAGGGGAGTCTCGAACTCCCACGAACTCTGTGAGTGTGGATAACCTTTACACTTCACCAGATACTGGGTTTGACCCCGATGATGGCGCCGCGCCATCAGCCGCTCCACATGAAAGTGTGGAGTACTCTCCGCATCGAGTATTGGAGGAGGAGGTCGCACAATTGCGACGTGAGATTCGCGCGCGCTGTGATCGACACAGCCTTCGCATCCATGATCTCCACGAGGGGATCCGCGATGAGCGGGATGCCACTGATCGCTTCGAGAGGCGGCTTGCCTCTCTCGAGACGACCATTGCGGAGCTTCGTGGTCGCATTTTAGCCCTTTCGGGCTTCCTTAGCCCTGCGGTGCCTTACGGCTATCCGCCTTTCCACCCTCCTCCAGGAGGGGCCCCGCCTCCGGGTCCTGGTATGGCTTAAGCATACCGGCATAAAAGTTTGGATGCGTACGCATCGCCTTCGGGATGTCTAAGGTGTACGACAAGCCCTTCAACGTCGGCCGAACCCGCCACCACCACGCAACATTTGTGCGGTATTATTCGGCGGCGGTGCCCTCCAAATGCTCGCCGAACTTGTTCACCTTTAATCGTTCCCTCCACTGGAAGCCAGAGGTCATCTCTGCGATATCAATGGCTTCCATGAACAGGTACGCCCATTGGCGATACCCTGCACCGAGACCGGGATATAACTCACGTCCCGAAAATTTGTCGATGCTTATTTTCGGTATCTTGTACCCGGTGTACTGCACCGGTACACTTGGCTGCGCGGCGGGCACTTCGACACCGTCTGCACCTTGCGCCGCAGCGGGAGCCTCACGAGGTACATCATGCGCTCTCGGGCGTGGCTTCGCGCCAGCTTCCACCCCTTCGTCCTCGGCCAGATCATCCAGTTCCATCTGCTGGCCGAACGGACGGTAGTTTCGCAAACTTTCACGGAAGTTACTTTCCGGTATACACACCGGTGCTTCTCTCTTGCGCTCGGGCGACCTCCTCGCTGGTGAGGGCCTAGCTTGCCCTCCATCAGGATCATTCGCAGCTCTTGCTGCTTCACGCCAATTGTTCAATAGCTCCCGGAATCGCTCCGGAGAGGGCATATCATCTCCATCAAAATCAATCATCATAAACTTATTTAAAACCTTCAATCACGTCCGGTACTAGCTTCCCCTTCAACAAAGGGCTTTCCACAAGCTCCACGGAACGTAACAATAAGAAAAACGTAATGCAGAGTGCTCCAAACAACCAAGAAAACTCCACTGGGTTACTTGACGCAACTTGGGCTCATAACCTGTTGTAATAGCACAAAAAAGGTTGCAAACACTTAACGCGATCAATACTCACCACCTGGCCAAGTTTCACTGTGGGAGGATCAGCGGAAGGTGTCAAACGGTGTGCGCAGCGTCGTAGCCCTTGTAAAGATTCAGTCAGGCACTGTACTTTATAATGCAAAACGGAAAGTGAAATGTATTATGTATAGTTACTTAAGTCGCTATCCAGTCCTTACTGCAACTTTAAACTGTAACTGCTTTTTATATGAAAAAATGTATGGCTTACCTGCAGCAGCCAATGGGCTTCCACTATACGGAAGAGTACAAACTCCAAAATGGGTACACACTCTTTCAACACCTTCGGCTCCGAAAGCTTCTCTCCTCTCTTCCAAATTGTCATCACTTTCCATCTTGTAGCCCTTCGAGATTATTACCTGTTCGGCGGTAGACTTTGCCATCCATCAGAAATCCGTAGTTCTTATATCTAAACTCGTGCACCAATGATGACAATTGACTTGTATAAGTAAAAATATAGAGAAATACTATAGAATAGAACACTTTTTGTCACAGAATAGGAAACTTTTTCACAAAGACTGTCCACCTCCCTAAAAAATTTATAATAATATGAGAAATTACACAGAATGGGACGGTTTTTCACGGAAAATCACAGAATGGGTGGGTCCTGACTGGTAGAACCTGAATTACCTATTATTTTCGGGCACACTGTGCCCATCCGAGGTCCGGGTTTGTACGGAGGTGAGTGTCGAGGTAGCTCGGATGCACCGGGGGATTTGTAGCTTGCAGAGCTTGCATGGTTTGCTCATTAGAGGGTCATGACAATCTTTTAAGATTCCATTGCAGATTGTCCTCGCAGTATTATTGAGGTTTTACTACTTGGACCGTAGTAACAGTAAAACCGACCCATTCTGTGATATCAGAGAAACCCGACCCATTCTGTGAATTTCCGTGAAAAACCGACCCTTTCTGTGTAATTTCTCTAAAAGTATATTTATGAAGTGATTATCAGATCCAGACTCACAAAATCAATTATAACCAATCACATTCATTTTGCTCAATTGGAGGCATTAGCAATTGCAATGGATAATCGGCCAAAGGCCACGCCACAGCATAACGCCGCCATTTCCAGTCATAGCCTCTCACAACATGACGCTCATGTGACGTGGGATGAGGAGACGATAGCCTTGCACGACTTGGATCGGGGTACACGCATGAAAATCGATGAGGCGAATACGCCCTATCATTATTACGCAGAGAGCGGAGGGGTGTCACCTGCACGAAGTCACTCGGGCAAGTCTCCTATTGAGGTACTCATATATATAGAAGTTGCAGCGTCGTTCGTACATCTTTTAATGCGAAAGTCCTGTAATGGTTTTTTTTTCTGACACATAGTGGGAAGAACTGCAGTCGAAATTGCAAGATGTAAAGGACAAGAAAACATGTGGCTGGGAATGCAGTGATGACGATGAACCGATGAGCCCAGCGTCACGAGAAGTGCATTTTGCCGCTCGCGATGCCGAAGGAAAGAAGATTCACAAAGATCCAACTTTTGCCCAAAAGCGCAAGAGTCACTACAATGAATTCGAGCGCGTTCGAGCGTGGAAGATGCAACATGGAAATGAAGAGGACGACGAGGAAGAAGAGGAGCACGAAGAAGAAAAGAATCGAGCTGCGTAGTTTTGGGAACAATTTCGTTCTGTAGTAAGTGATACACTTGTTTTTTCTGTATGAAAGTGTCCTAGAGACAAAAAACCTTTGGATTTTATGTTTCAGTGTGCGTGCAAAGAAAAAAATTATTTACATAATTAAAATCTCATTGTCGCCAATCATTTCGAATCGACAGGATGCAATTGAACGGCAAGACGAACGGTCTATTAGAGGGTGGACAACGTGATTATGGCAGTACAAGGTACGACCAGATGGCAGTGGACGTGAAAGACGCGTATGGTCATGGAGACGCCGAGCAGTCGCGGCGTTTGCATCAAATGAAGACGAAAATGGGCAGTCATTGCCATGCCCAGGAGAATCATGCGACAGGTGGAGAACATATTAAAAGTGCAGTCTATGGTGGTTTGGATGGGATCATTACGACGTTTGCGACGGTCACGTCCGTGGCAGGCTCGGGACTCCCGCATTCGGTGATTCTCATTATTGGATTAGCGCATTTAGTAGCGGATGGACTGAGTATGGGACTTGGGGATATGCTGAGCAGTCAAGCCGAAGTGGATTTAGCAAAACATGAACGTTCGCGAGAAGTGTGGGAGTTTGAAAACTACCCGGAAGGCGAAATCGAAGAAATGGTGGAACTGTATGAGAAAAAAGGCATCTCGACGGAAGATGCCAAGCTCGTTGTGCATACATTGGCAAAATATAAGGAAGCATTCATTGATATTATGATGGTGGAGGAGCTGGGTCTCATGCCAGTGGAAGAAAACGACTCACCCCTCGCGGGTGGCATTACCACGTTGCTCTCCTTCATCTTCTTTGGTGTCATTCCATTGCTTTCGTACCTGGTCAATCTGATTCCAGGCATCAACATGAGTCCTGACGTGACTTTGTACCTCTCGTGCTTCCTCACAGTTGTCACGTTGTTCTTGTTGGGCGCTGCGAAGGGCAGAATTGTTGGACAAAAAATGTGGAAAGCTGGTACTTCCATGGCAATTAACGGGACCGTGGCAGCTGCATGTGGATGGATCATTGGCTACTTGTTGCAGCTCACTGGGATCCAAAGCATTGGCTAGACGTCTTTTTTAGAAATAAGTGATACGCGTAAAACATTTAAGATACAGCCTAACAATTCATGGTGTTTTGTTTAAATATCGACCTCATAACCCCTCAACAAAGCCAGTCATGGCACGAATGACGTCCAGGCACGAGACTTGGAATTGGATACTAATGACCAGCAGGAAAGTGCACACCATGAAGGCCAATGTCAAGAGCATCGTCAACGGCGCAATGGGTTTCAATACGGCGGCAAGAGGGGCGTCAAACTTGAACATTGAAGTTCGTAGGACCGTCTTGTGGATCATGAAATTATAGAGACAGCCATTACGTGAACTAACACTCAAGATTTGGCCGTGTGGAGTCCATTGCAGGGTCTCATACGACAACGACACGGAAGTTGCGTGCACTGCTCCAGTAGTTGAATTCGATCCAAACGCGTCTGACGGTGAAGAAAAAGAGAGTGACCCTGCGGGTCCGGATGCAGAGGCAGCAGTCGAAAAGGCAGTGGAATTGCCGTCCAAATACTCCACTGCAATCTCTTTCCAATCGCTCATGCGCACGACCTTAATGCAGTTATCACCGCATGTTGCCACGATACCGTTTGCTTCGTTAAATACAATTTCACGCAGCGAGGTATCGTGGAACTTGGCACAATATTGTTCTTGACCTATCTCGTTTATATGCGTCGAGATGACCACTACGTAACCGGAAGAGAACCCTGCAATGATGTATCCATTGCCAAACCACTGGTACGACACAATGTTGCCGTATCGCGACTGAAATGCTAGTTCCAAGGCATTCTCGCGCTCGTTCAGGTCGTACAATAAGATTGTCTTCCCACCCATATTCACTGATAATATGCTCTTTTTTTTGCCACCAAACTACAGAGAGCCAAGAATAGACATAAGTATTGGGCTAAAAAGCACAAAATAGGAAAAAACCTTTTTGCGCTAGTGTTGCCATACCGTAACACTCTGTGGGGACGCCTTAATCTTGACCTGATCACAGGTCTGTCCTGAAGGCAAACATATCGTAATTTGATTATCTTCGGATCCAAAGGCAAATTTGTCTTCCAAGCTCCAGTCGCCACACAAAATGCGTCGCTTGTGTTTACTTGCCACTTGTGTCTTGGTGCCTTTCGCGTGATCATATATGTACACTTGTCCTCGACTAGTGCCAATCGCTAGCTTTACATCAAAAACGGAAAGACAAAAGCAATGTTACGAACTTTTTCAAGCCTTTTTTCTTGTACTGTACCAGCAACGAGCGCGGTGACTTGGACCATTGAATAAAAGTGATGTCTTTGCACGGTAGATCCACAACTTGATGCTGTTGAATCCTTTTCGGTTCCCACAACACCACTGACGACGAGTTGGCCTGCACGATCGCCAAAATATTGGCGTTTTTGCTCCACTCTAATAATGTGCACATACTTTGAGGTTTATGTGAAAAAATACAGGTTTTCAGTACAAAAACGCAAACGTAGAAAAACAGCATTTTTTACCTTGGAGACGGAAGGACGATCTGATCCACGAGTTTTCCTCGTCGGCTACATATGTGCGCAACACGAGATGCTCCTGACGATGCCACGTAATTGCCACGAGGGTCCCATGCGTATTTAATGGGCCCTGCGCCGTGATAGCGCGCGTCGACCGAAAAAATCATAAACATCGCGCTCTACTACTTTATGAAAAGGACTTTTGATATTTGGTCATTTTTCATCTGACCAATCAAAAGCGAGAAAAGGCAAAGCCGCTACGATGGACGGACGTGCATCTAAAGTTTCCGAGCTACAAAGCATTGCACCAATACTCGAGTCAACCTATTCCTTTCGCAGCTCTCTACGTAAAAAAGAACTCGTCCAAGTGTGGAGAGCAATGCATCCCGACTGGTGCCAGTGCCAATCACGAGGTCTTCCAGTCTGGATGGATTTCGGGAACGCAAGACTTTCAGCTGTAGATCCCTCGCTTTCCAATCACCTTGTCACGGACGACAAGATTCTACAGCTAAAGATCCGAGCGACCCGAAGATTGTTGAGTTACAATGTCAGCTTGCTGGATCCTGACCATTTTCCGTCCATGTAGATGATTCTGGATCTGAACCAAGCGATGGAAATTGCCAAGCTCGCTCGATATGGAACGTATCGTCCGCTGAGGTTGTGGAGACGTGGGAAAAGCGTGTTACCTTGTTTTAGTAGCCAAGTGCATGTGTTAATTACAGGGGAAAGATCGTGTGTGTGTCACCAAGAATGCAGCATTTGGGGATATTTCACCATTCGTGGCGCGGACGTTCGAGCAGGAGTGGGGAATGGCCTGGGGTACCAAGTGTCACTGATTCTGGCAGATGGTTATCGCTAGACGTTGGCACCGAGTCAGACCCGACGACGGAACACACGTTGAAGTGGTTGCATACGACTTCGCGACTGCATCGAGAACAAACTGCACTTTTTCGAGCTGGAGTCGGTTAATGTTCCGCTTCGAAAAGACACTCTCCTATATAGTCAAGACGAGCCTTTTACATTTTGCATGCTGGTCGTCTAAGTGACGAGCGTGTATGGTTTGGACGGCTGTGCAGCGTCCAGAACGTCGCGGAGCCATGTGGATGTAACGCAACTTGGACACTCGACGCGCCGTTGTCGCTCACAACGCAGCTTGGATCGGCTACAACGCGACTCCCGATACCGATTCTTCCCTCCTTTATATATATCGAGCTCTACGAACGGCTTTGTTTTGAAAGCACTGGACGAAACGTTAGGATATGCTTCCGACGCACCCGCTCGATTCCAATATAGAGCTTTTCTTTGGCCACGTTGACACTGGAACATGTCGTAACTGGGGTGCAGGATGTTAAGGCTTGATCTTGAAACCCAATGAGGGTGGGAGTCGACGCATAAGTTGAATCGGACTGCAAAGTGTAAACCCCCGAGTTGCCAGCTGCAAAGTGGGAGGAGAGACCAAGCGTTGCTGCAACGAATGGACCGCGCTTTGTCAATGGAAAACACGCAAAATCTTTGGTATACATTTTCTATGAGCTCATCAGTGCATTCATCTCTCGAGCTACCGAGAGGTTCTCCTCACTAACAATCAGAGCAGATCTTGGTATATGTTTGGGGACATCATATGAGCTTCGAAGTTACTTGAAAATTGGGAAATGCTCCAGTGAAATGCCACAGAGCCATTGAATTTGCTGTCCCAATTCGCTTTCGGCTTGTACATCATGTACACCTTATATAAGGCTGAACCGGTTAGGAGCCTCCCTAGTTATCTGGAATAGATGTAAACCATCCGCTTTCATTACACTTTGACCTGAACCTTGGATTCTGTCCAATCCGGGGACTCGAACCGGTGGCCTTTATCACTGCACCGCAGGGAATCGGTTTTAGAGGCATATCATGTGAGACGTGAGAGACAAGCATGAGGCTTACTGCATCTAAGCTCCGGAGAGAAGACAGCGATCCTGACCTAATGAACGTGCCGATTCTTGTGTTTGCCACTAAACATGAAGTGCTAACGCACTGCGTTATTGAAGCCAAATTCAGAGCCATTGGAGAAATCTCAATGGCTCTGAATTGGCTACAGTCCGAGATCACACGTGGCACAATCAAACACGCTCTGCGAAGAAAACGGAGGAAGGCGTATGGATTAGATAGTGGATAGAACGAGCACTGGACGAGAGGCCAAGTGAATCGACTAATTACTGCAGATAGAATAGTACCGTATAGCGACAGCAAGAAAATTAAAAAACAGCTTTTTTCGCAAACCAATTGGATTTTTGATCGAGCACTCGGCAATCTTTCACTTCGAGTACCTTCTAGTGCTCCTCTTCCAACCAAAAGTCAAACGCTTAGGCCGCGAACTCGACGCCAATCTTGACTTTTTCTGCCTGTGCAACAATGTCCGCGACCTTAACAGCCTTCTCGGCAGCATCTTCGAGGTCATCCGCCACAATCATTTTAATGCCCGACTCGGCAATAATTTTACGAGCAGGCTCGACGTTGGTGCCTTGTAGACGGATAATAACCGGCTTTTTCAAGCCCAAGTCCTTGGCAGCAGCTACGATACCGGCAGCGATAACATCGCAACGCATAATCCCACCGAAAATATTGACAAGGATTGACTTGACCTGGTGATCGCCATCGAGAATTTCAAACGCCTTCTTGACCTGCGCCTCCGTTGCACCTCCACCCACATCAAGGAAATTTGCAGGTGAGCCGCCATACAAAGAGATAATATCCATCGTCGCCATGGCGAGCCCCGCACCATTAACCAAACATCCAATGTTGCCATCCAGTCCAATGTAGTTGAGGTCATAGGCGCTGGCTTCCACCTCACGTGGATCTTCCTGTGTCTTGTCACGTAAGGCAAATATATCTTCGTGACGGAACGCGGCATTGTCATCATAGTTGAGCTTGGCATCACATGCAAAGATTTCACCCTCTCGCGTCTCCGCTAGTGGATTGATCTCCACGAGCGTCGCATCGACACCAATAAACATGTTGTACAGGTTCTTAATCTGCGTTTCGAGCTTCTCAAGAATGTCCCCTTCTCCACCTAAAGCCTTGGCAAGCCGCAAAACTTGCGCGTCGGTTGGACCTGTGGCAATGTCAATGTTCTCCTTAAAAATGAGCTCGGGCGTCGCCTCCGCCACGTCCTCAATTGAAGTTCCACCAGCAGGCGACGCCACCATCACAGGTCCCTGTGCCGCGCGGTCCATCAAAATCGAGAAATACATTTCACGACGCATCCACACTCGCTCCATAAGGAAAACTTTGGCCACCTGAATGCCTTTTTCACCTGTTTGTTTCGTCACGAGTGTCTGACCCAGCATTTTCCGAGCAAATTCGTCAGCCTGTTCCGGCTTCGTGCACATGTGGACACCTCCCTTGAATCCATTTTTAAACGTGCCAAGTCCACGGCCACCTGTAAGCGCCTGCGCCTTAATCACGACGTCCACGCCGTCTGCATAGGTATGAAATGGAGATTAGACTCTTAAAATAGACTGGTCTTTCCCTAATCCCTTATCTATAGATAGCGACCAACACTCACCACGATCGCCGCGGATCTTATTGAACGCAGCCTTGGCCTCAGCTGGCGTGTCGGCTGGAATACCTTGAGGCGTGGCGACACCAAATCCCTTCATGATCTCAAGGGACTGGAACTCGTGGAGATTCAGACGGCGCACGTGCGCGCCCTGGCGCGCTGGGAGCGAGATGAGGCTAGGGGTACGTAACACACGGCCAAACATTGTGCAGTCTTGGAAATAATACAGGATCGCACACCATTGCACCAATAATTTTAAACCAATAATTGGTACAGAGTTGAGATACCGGTAAACTGATCAATGAGTGTCAAAAAGTCGCATGGCGTCTTCTTCATCGTTTAATGCCACCTTGGCCGTCTTATTGGCTGCTAAATATTGTCGTCGGTACCCTCTTTTCCATTGGCGAGAAGAATCGCTTCCTTCCATGGGAAGACGTGCTGAGAAATATTGTTTTCGAGTGGATATGCTGAATCTACAACAAGAGCATTGCGGCGACATGTTATTGGCATTATTTCCAGCCCAATTAAGTCTGTTGGACTTTCACAAGGAAAATACAGTATACAAGCTAAAGGCTTTGATCGTTACGCTTAAGGTCTGTGCAGCGTTTAACTTTGTTTTATGGACTAAATTGTAAAGCTCCCTTTGTCGCTCGATGTTGTTCTGCAGCACCCGTATATTCTTCCAGTCTTGGACATTTACTACTCGAAAGAGAAGAGGGCAGTTCTTGTCGTGCAGCCATTTACCAAGTGTGGCAGTATAAAAGATCTCATCTACCAAGTGGACAATCCAGCGAAACCTTACGACTCCAAGTATCGTCTTGAGAATGCGCATCCACTTCCTTTTGATCAAATTGCCAAATTTTCACGCCAAATTCTTGAAGCTTTGGCTGGACTTCGGTCGAAAGGTCTGGTGTGTGATCACTTGAGATCCACGAATGTTGTTGTTGACAATGGCAACGCTCGAATGGCCGAGATTTATACGCCGTTATTTGCTTTTGATCGATATAAAGACAGTCGCGACTTGACTGTAAGTTTGGAGCAATATATTGATATTGATCTATTACTATTTGGACACATTTTATTCGAAATGGCCACTGGGATGGAACTACTTAGCCCACAGCCGGAAGAAGCTGTTCTCGAAATGCTTGCACCGGAAATCGCGGAGGTTTTACGAGCGATCTTTTATAATCCCGACTCACTAGCCACACCCGATCCAGCTACTATATCGTTTGAAGTCAAAGAGGAGAACCACGAGGCTGAATTGGACGACGACGTCGCTTCCGTTTGTAGCACTGTCAGTAGTCGAAGCAAAAAACACTTTTTTCTCGTCGACGTGGAAAAAATGCTTGATGAGTTTTCACTTTTTGCTGCTGCGAGGGATGTCCCGCCAATTGACACGCTGTTTTCGGGGTTTCGGTTGGATTCGCACATGAAAAGCACCATTAAGTACAGTATGCGCATCAATGCGAGCCGTCGTCAGGCACATATCGTACATTATCACGATCAAGAGGCACTTCGAAGGGCTCGTCAACGTGCTGAACGACGCGTTTACGAAGAGAAAGAGAAACAACAGCAGCGTATTCAGCAACTACGACCCAACAGGAATTCACTTAGCAGAGGCAATGTTTACAGTAGCAAGACTTTGCCATCCAGACGAAAGACGTACCGCGCAGATAGTTTTCGAAAGCACGCGCAAAGTACATTGTCTCGAGCTGGTAGTGAGGACTAGTGCAAAAAAAGCATTGATGTATTTGTGTAAATGTGCAGTTTTATGCGTGATTGAACTAATAATACAAGTAAAACTAGCATTTTTTAAACAAACACTTATACTCAATGCGTATCAATACTGGTAGTTTCTTCTACCTGTTTCGTGATGACAAATAATTCACATTCGCCGGTAGCCACAAGTTCCTGCAAGAACTGGTAACACTTTGCATCATTTTCAAATGGCTGTAACAAAAAACAAAGTGTTACGTCAGAAAGATCCAAAAAAGATACTGTAGTATGATCATAACACACCCTTGGAGCTGATAACTTTGAGTCCAAATTGTAACACACGCCGTGGAGTTTTCGTATCGCAAACCAGTGTCTCTGCATCCATAGATTGCTTAAGATCGTCGTTATCACGACATTGCATAAAATCCCCTTGATTTTGTCCAATTTAATCAATTTGTCATTCACTGGTTGCCGTTTATCCACCCATTGCATCACGTAGCCTAGCCCATAAATCAATATATTAATAACATAATGGGACGCACGACGACGTTTCTATCACCTTTTTGCTGTAAAGTCAGAGTTAGTGCATTGACGTCGTAATTGCCAAGACCCAAGGGAGCTTTGTGCGGATTCCACACCCAACTCATCAGTCCATTGCCAGCGTCTAAGTTAACTTGAGTCAATTCGTCACATGCGGCATCTAGAGAAGCTTTAGTGAAGACCGGACCTACATATCTTAAGCGGTTAAATAGATGAAGTTGTAGATCTAGTTAAACAGTTTTTAATAAACCTTGTAGCACATTATTAAGAGCGTGTAGTCCGCAGCGATAGAGTGTTTGCCGTTCGTGGTATATTTTTTCTGTCATACAGTCAAAAGTTGTCAGATAGTCACTAAATGGATAGATCTGTGTTGGTCAAAAACATGGCACTTCGAATGCAATTATGCTAATGAACAACTCCACCATTCACACTCCTTTAAAAACGAGAAGAAGGGAGTCTTTGTTAAATTATAAGGGCTTTGTACTTTACCGAGGAAAACATCGTTCCTGATTCCGGAAATAAACATCACAACCAACTGGCGACTCAAAGCATTAAACCGACGAATCGAAACCGTACAAATGTCTTTTGGTTGCACCTTCTCCTTCTTTCTAAATTTTTTATGCTCGTTATGTGACGCAGCCAGCGTCTGTGTTTCAAATACAACGTCATGAACCAGAATATTGTCTTGCCTTCGCTATAGAATAGGAAAGCAACTGGGAGAGAAGGACTTAGTGAGGTAATATACTCAAACTAGGAGACAAGTAGGAAGGAGGAAGTACGCTTTTGTTCTCTCGCAACAGTCAGAAACATTAAATAGTATTGGTGGCATGGTTTACCATCGAGTGGCTATGAGGCGATTTACGGACATATATCCATCGTGGCAGAGCTCCACTCCAAGCTAATTTCACTCCACAATTTTCTAGTTTCGAACCTTCCTAGACTGGTTGTTGGCTTCACTAATTTGCCGCTCAACACCAGTCTTCGAGCAAAACCATCGATATTTTTATACTCGTACTCTTCATGGGTTCGAAGTATATGAATTTAGCAGTTAAACTGCCGCTCTAAGAACGCCATAAAATGTTCAATTTTTTTCGCCGCAACATCTTTCGTTTGGTTAGAAAAACTCAAACATAATTAGACTTAGGATCAAAAAGTTGATCATGTATCTATTTCCAAGGCGATTTCTTCGGCGTAATCGGTCCTTTTAGGTCAGAGCATAGAACTCCTGTCGTGAAGGAACTTAAATTTTCGAGGTTTCCACTCAAAACAACACAAGGAAGCGATACAATGCACCTCTCTTGCTTAAACTTCCCAGGCTCTTGATACTTACGTCCTAACCTTAATACAAAGTTACTGAAAATGGACACTTCCTGGTAACACTCAGTCTGCCCCTTAACTTAGGTAATCGAAGAGGATCTTTATCACGCTGTAACACGCGTTCAGTTAAAGGTGTCCTCGGGTTTTACTTAGTTTTTGTATAGGTTTGAAAAGGTTTCTTTGGTTGGTAAGACGACTGCTCGTAAGGGGGGAAATTTGATTATATTAAAAGTATTAAGAAATCCTATATCTACCTCCAGTATCTGTTCACCTTGTTACTTCTTGGTTACTTCAGCACTGGCTTCGATACCGAAAAACTCACGTCATGATCGGCTAAAAACACCGTATACTCTTTATGCATACTTTTCGTATACATTCAACCGTAAATTCCAGTCACTTCACCACAACCGCCCCTTGCGCTGCTTCAGCGTCAGCGAGCAAAAGCAAGCAATCGATTTACTTCTTAATTGCCATACTTCAGATATTTATTTGAATAATCTTCATTCATAGTCGTAGCAAAAACCCGGAACATCACTCTTCTTGCATATGTTCATCAATCTTTTCCAGGTACTCTCGCGCTCAAAAAACATATCGAGTCGCGACTATGAAATAATAATCACAAAATATGCGGGGTGCAGACGCAATACATTCCCTCTTCACACGCTCCTTATGCAGTTCCGATGAGACATAAGTTAATGCCGCCGATACGTCACCAACCTTAACGCGGCGTAGTAAGAGAAGAAGCTCACCCAGCTTAATTCATCCATTTCCATTTTCATCGATTTCATCCAAAAGACGGTGCAAGTGTTCAAGAAGTGTATCAACTTGTGCCTGGCGCTGTAAGGCTTCTTGCTTTAAGCGGCTTTCAAGACGACGTCAGACTTGGTTTAGCGTTGTAGTCTGTATGTAACTAACCGCTTCTCCACAAGACGCAATCAATGATAAACTTAGGTCTGATCCAGCAACCAAAACGTCTGGCATCTGCATCATTACACTCTTGGGGACAAAACGGGCTCCATTTCCTTCGCGCCGGCAACATTTTGCGCCCCAATACTAAAAGTATGGGCGTTGAGCTCCAACAATTCCTTCTCGTTCGAGCTGTCCAGGTGAATGCTTAATGTAGCAGGCAAAATTGTGTAAAAGTTGTGTAAAACCCCTATAAATGGGAGGTTAACACCATTGTCCACCAGCACCAAAATGGTGTAGTGGGAAGGCTGGCGTCCCTCCACGCGGTTGATTGCGGGTTCAAAGCCCGTAGAGACCGAATGCCCTAATCAGGTGCGAGTAACCAAGGAATGGTTCAAAATACGATCGCTTGCGGTAAACGCTTCGGCGCTGTCGTGGGGGAGTCGTTACATCACCGTAGTACGAAAACGAGGTTCCCGCCGGTAAATCCTCACTCTGAGTGCACCCAATAGGATCTCGTCTCAGTCAATAAGTACGAACAGCGGTAGTAGTCGGAGGCGTAAGGTCCAGTAATCGCGGTGTGGGCTGTATCCCTTCAATGTGGCTACGCAAGTGTGTGACGCGGATCGGCGTAAGCCGTGGCTCCAAACAGGCGTAATAGCAGATCGGGCTCTACGACAAACTTGGATGGTATCACGTTTCAGAGGTCATGTTGTATCAGAGATCTGTCACTTGAGTGGTCCAAAAATCCCCTTGTATACAGACGTATATCTATGTACTCATCCAGAACTGTCGTGGACAAACATGTCGTGGACGAACACATATCACGTGATTGGCCAAAGACCATCCAATCAGATGCTAACATATATCTGCATACTATTCCATGTCTGTCGTGGACGAGTATGTCGTGGACGAGTATATATCACGTGATTGGCCAACAACCATCCAATCAGGTGCGACCATATATCTGAATTCCATGTTTGTCGTGGACGAGTATGTCGTGGACGAGTAAATATCACGTGATTGGCCAAAAAACCAAAGGGAAGAGTAATAGTTGCAGCAGGTACTACAGTTAATGCACTTGATTGTAATTTCCAACGTAAATCTTTATTAATATTTAAATTTTTTGAAATAATATCCAATCAGGTGCGACCATATATCTGCATACTATTCCAGGTTTGTCGTTGACGAGTATGTCGTGGACGAGTACATATCACGTGATTGGCCAAAAAACCATCCAATCAGGTGCGACCATATATCTGCATACTATTCCATGTTTGTCGTGGACGAGTCTGTCGTGGACGAGTACATATCAAATGATTGGCCAAAAATCATCCAATCAGGTGCGACCATATATCTGAATTCCATGTTTGTCGTGGACGAGTATGTCGTGGACGAGTACATATCA
>CM047591.1:6557219-6584297 GCA_026184515.1 Peronosclerospora sorghi
GTGCGACCATATATCTGCATACTATTCCATGTTTGTCGTGGACGAGTATGTCGTGGACGAGTCTGTCGTGGACGAGCACATACCACGTAATTGGCCAAAAAACCATCCAATCGAAAATCCCATTATACTTCCATCCAAAATCAGATTGCCATGCTCAGCCTTCACAGGTATTCCGCGCGTCCTCAAACTTCCACACGTGTACTCCGAACTCCAACAACTTGTCGTATATGACTCCATCCGGTGAGTGCCCTTCCAACCATAGCATTATACTCTCTTCTTCTTCCCTTAATATGTATCACCTTCCTCCGTGTAACAGGTGGTTCACTCGCTTCGTTACACTTCTGAGGGCAAGTCTAAACTCGACTCCTGCCCCATCATGCTGAGGCTCTGCTGTTACTGCTTGAGCTCAGTCATTTCCCACTCCTGTGTCTTTCGTGGTTGTTATGCAGGTTTCGCACCGCTAACACCCCAACTAGATGTCTCTTTGCCTAGCCGCCATCGACACTCAGGTTTACTGCCCTTGTAGCTCGCTTGTTTTTCTTCATACCTTGTGCTTCTCCGTACAGGTTTTGCACCCTTGGGACATCGTGAGGTATCTCTTCGTACGGGATTCGTTGACGCACAGGTATAATCATATCATGTTGCGTTAGATGTACAGGTTTTGCACCTTTTGGACCGTGTTAGGTATCTCTTCGTATCATCTTGTTGCCACCGTACAGGTTTTGCACCCTTAGGACCTCGTGAGGCATCTCTTCGTACGATCTTGCGCTGGTTTGTCATGATTTTATCTTGCTTTATGTTAGATGTACAGGTTTTTCACCTTTTGGACCATGATAGGTATCTCTTCGTATCATCTTTTTGCCGCCGTACAGGTTTTGCACCCTTAGGACCTCGTGAGGCATCTGTTCGTACGATCTTGCGCTGGTTTATTGTTATCTTGTCGTATTTTGTGTGGGATGCACAGGATTTTCACCTCTTGGGCCTGTATAGGCATCTCTTCGCGCACTCTCTACATCACATCATCAAGTCATTGAGCCCGTATGGGCTCACTATCCAAATTATGTTCATTATTTAGCCGTATAGCTCCATTCAACATAGGTAATCACGTAATGTATCCACATATTCCAACATCTTCCAATTATGTTCAAACATGCGTCTTTCTGTCATATTTTGTTTGTGTTTGTATCTTCTGACTTTCCCCTAATGCAACCAACTCGGGTCCGCATTCTACTCATCACAACCAACGCGGGTCCGTGATATGGATGTACTTTATCTTCTGGGGCTTCTTTTTCTTGTTTGCTTCGATTTCTTGTTATCTTCTTTTTATCTCTTCCGTCGTCTTTCATCTTCACCCTTCTTCTATTTTGAGGCTTCTACATTTCCCCTTCGGTGATGTCCTCTTCTTCCGTCTGGGCTGCGTAGTGCCTATTCTCCCAAGCTCGCTGCGCATCAAACTCATACAAGAGTATGGTACAAGAAAGGTTGTCTTCGGGCTCCCACGTCATCTCCTCGGTATCCTTCCACTTGACAAGGTATTCTTTCACCCGACGCCCGTTTCTTGTCCACTGTTTCACTCGACAATCCACGATACGTTCCACTTCCCATTCATCGTCTCTGCCAGGTTCATACCAGGAATCTTCCGGAAGTAATGCTTCATCTAACTCTAACGCATCCTTGGTTTAAATCTTTTCACGGGGCCGTATCATCTTACTGATATAAGGCTTCAGCCTAGCAATATGCACTAACGGGAATATCCGACTCTCAGTTGTTGGTATCACCAACCGATATACCATATCATTGACTCGTTCATCCACCACGTATGGGCCATGCCACAAGTGAGCCAACTTTCTCACCAACCCTGTCTTGACCAAATCGTAATACAGCCAGACTAACTCTCCAGGGCGGTAAGCGGTTTTTGTAGTCGACCATAGCTTTGACTCGACTTTATCGTTATGATGTTGTGATCTTTCTTTACTCACTTGTTCCCGAATGATGGATGCCTGCGCTTGAGCCTCCATGTGCCTTTTATTTACAGCTAATCTCCAATCTAATGCATCTTGTTCCGTGACAGACTGGTCCTTTGGCGGTACCATCGCCTCCATCGTGGTTCGGGGTTCCCATCCATGTACCAGATAGAATGGAGTTTGATAGTGCTGTAAATCCACTGAATTGTTTAAAGCAAATTCCAATGGTGCCACATATTCATCCCAATCTCTCTGTTCTGGATCCGTTATATTGCATTTTATTGCCTTAATCACTTTCTTCACCGATCTCTCCTGTTTGCCGTTGGCTTGTGGCCGATATGCCAATGTAGGCCTCTGTTTCTGCTTCAGCATCCGATTAAACCTCCTAAATACCGAACTCATAAACCTTGGGTCTCGGTCATGTCTCAGCATTTCTTGCGCTCCAAATCGCTTGTAGACACCCACCATGTACGCTTCTGCCACATCCTGGGCTGTAGTGGTGCTCATTGGGATAATGATCACATATCCAGAAAACAAACAGATAAAGCACAATAAAGCTTCATGACCCATATTGGTCTGTGGTAGAGGTAACGCAAAATCCATGGCCAGAATCTGAAAAGGTCTTGATGCCACAGTATTGCCACTAGTACTCCCCAGGTATTTCGGCTTTCCTTTAGCCGTGGCACAATCTTCACATGCTGCAATATAATTTTCGATGGGCATACATTCCTCTCCAATAATACTTAGACCTCAAACGAGCATAGACTTTTCCAACTCCTTGATGTGCTCCACTACCAATCTCAACATGGTCGGCATGTAACACATTTTCTTCCAATATAGATGGTACGACCAATCCCCACACTTGGTCTTGAGTTCAGCTTCGTTTGCAGGCGACGTAATATAGAACATTATTACTGTACAATACATACATCATCGCATGCCGAGCCACCCTTTTCCATTCGCTGGCGGAATTTATTTTGTCATCTTCTCCTTTCAGATACGCTATAACCTTCCCACAACAATCGTCATCATTCTGAGTCGATGCTATTCGCTCAAGTCTAATGGCGGGCGCCGTTTCATAGGGGTCCTCTTCTGCATCTTCTCGGCTTTGTTTAGCTTCGACAGTACCGTCTTTCGCAGAGTGCGTCTCTTCTTCTATGTCCGCCGCTTGTTCCACGGTCCCACTTCCTGGGTATTGATGATGTCCTTTCTTCAGTTTACCCATGCTGCGAGTGATTACAAATACTTGTGGTGACTGATGTCCACCATCTCCCCATACACTGACTTCCGTGGTATCCACTTGCGCCTCATCACTTGGATTACCACTACTTATGTCAGACGGTTGAGTAATC
Source organism: Peronosclerospora sorghi (assembly GCA_026184515.1). Taxonomy (NCBI): domain Eukaryota; phylum Oomycota; class Peronosporomycetes; order Peronosporales; family Peronosporaceae; genus Peronosclerospora; species Peronosclerospora sorghi. Next base: position 6,560,536 of record CM047591.1, read on the forward strand.
TCCTCTGGGGTGTCCTCAATCTTATCCCTTTCTGGAGGACCATCTGCATTCGCATACAACAACTCTGGTAGTCGGTTCAACAATTTTAGGTCCATCATTTGTTGATCACTTGTAAATTTCCCTGCTCTTTGTTCTTTCATTGCACACTGCGTGAGGAAATCTGCCGCTTGGTTATACTTGCGTGCCACATGCACTAGACTAATCGCCTCAAAAGTTTCGACCAGCGAGTGCACTCCATTTAGCCAGACCAGTAACGAAGCATGGTTACAGCGTAAATCTCCATTGACTTGTCCAATCACCAACCTCGAGTCTCCACATACTATTGCATTGTTTATATGATGTGCTTGCGCAAGCTGCAATACACCGATCAACCCATGATATTCACTGTCATTCACAGTGAGGTTATCTTGAATTCCGTATTCCGCCGCTATCACCTCCCAGGTGGGTAACTCCCATACTATCATGCCAAACGAGCCTTTGGAATTATTTTTCATCCGTACCGCACCATCAAAAGACAGGACATATCCATTACTTTGGCGACGCAATCCTGGAATTGGTCTAATAATAGGCGTACCCTTCAGTGTCTTTAGTGGAGCAATGTCTTCTAATACTTCATTCATTTTCTCCACAGGCACAATCGATGTGGCCAATAACGCGGGAAGGCCAACACCTTCATGGTCCATTCTAATAATCTCTAACGACCATGGGGATAACATCACCTCCCATTGCACTCCTCTCCCAGTTAAACTTTTAGACGTGAATAGCCATCGCATCGTGGAATACCTTGTGTATACTGTTATTTGCTGTCCGAATAAAATATGACTAGCGTCATGTAACGTCTTCAGAAAAGCTATCACCTCCTGTTCAGCTCCTGTATATCGCGTCTCCGCATCTTTGAACACTTTACTGACGTATCTTACTGGGTGAAAGATCCCATCGTGCTCTTGACATACTGTTGCTCCAAATGCCCACGTATTAGTGTATATAATTACAATTAATGGTTTCGCACGCTCGATATGTCGTAGCAACGGTGCGTGCACAAGCCGATCCTTCAACAATGCAAAAGACTTCTCATCGTGTTCCAATTGAGTTCCATCCCTTAACTGCAGGTCTGTCAATTCATATAGTGATGCCGCTAACGCAGCGAAGTTGTCGATAAACCTAAGATAATAAATCAAACTGCCAGTGAATCTCTGAACCCCCTTTAAAGTCCGTGGAAATGCCATCTTGATAATTGACTCTAAATTTCGCGGGGACGCTTCGATTCCTTTTGCAGATATGCTATGACTCAGAAACTCCACACTGTGCTTCCCAAACGCACTCTTGGGTAAGCTTATAGTGATTCTCCAATACTTGAACGACTCCAAACGGTTCCTAAGCATTAAACACAGTGTATCCCAATTACTTTCCCCGAACGTAATGTCATCAATGTATGAGCTCCTCCCAATGATAGGTCGCTCCTCATTTTCCACCACTTGACCATTATGAAATACATCTTGTGACAGGGGTACGTCTGTCTCCAAAACATATGTGACATCATCATCGATATCCATAGTGGTATCATCGTTCGTGATCTTGCACATCAACCCCATCTGTTGTGAGCGTCGGACCATTGTCCACAAGGCATTGACCACTATACGTTGATATATTTGCGGCGAATTCTTTATTCATTGTGGCATTCGGAGCCATTCAAAGTGTCCTAGCGGGCAAATGAAAGCGGTAATTAACCGAGCCCTTTTTGTCATAGGTATAGCCCAATACCCACTCGCATTATCCATCGAACATAGCCATTTAACTCCTTCAAAGTTATCTAGAAAATCATCTATCAAAGGCATGGCATACACCATCAGTATCGTCTTTTGATTCACAGCTCGATAATCAATGCACAATCGTATGTCTGTTTTATTTTTCTTTAACACGATCACTATTGGTGAGGCCCAAGCTGACTCCGAATACTTAATTAATCCTGCTTGCAACAGGCCTCGTATCAACTCGTACAACTTTGGTAGGAGATGCGCTGGTACTTTGCGCGCTTTCTGAGCTATAGGCGAATTGTCTCCAACATCCACATCACATACCACGCCTTTAGCTGGTGGCGGTAACGCATTACCAGAACTTATGAATCCATCGGCATATTCATACAATAATGCTCGTAACTGATCTTCTTGTTCCCTGGTGGTGATTCCTGGCTCTCCTACATCCGCTTGAGCCATATCGGGTGACATTAACAGACCTTGTTCTACTTCAGGTATAAGTGCCAACTGTTCTTCCATAGCTTCAGCCGACATATCCACCCCTTCATGCAGATATACCTCTCTCTACAACTTCGTCTGGTCTACCTTCAATGGGTCTATAGCATCCATCACATATACCGCGGGAGACTTATCCCCAACCATCCGTACTGCATGCACACTAGTCCAATTAATCATGATACCAGCACTTTCCATAACCCGCTCATATACTTGTATATAATCTTTCGAGAGTCGATCTTCTTGGGTCAGTAACGGTAGCGGATTTTCGTTGGGAATCTGACAACTCTGGTCTTTCATATTCAGGATAACCCCCGCTATCCAAGAAGTCAGTTTTAAGTATTACTAAAGTCAGCGACTCAATGTTTGCTACCCACATCTCACAGTTAAAAATAACCGATGGGACCATCCGAACCTTTACAGTGGCCACACCAATTGCGCCAATGGTACTTTCTGTTACGCCACAAGAACTTTTCGGGGTATCAAACATCCGGACTGCTATATGTAACATCTTCACCACATTGATATGTAATACTGATATGTTTGCACCAGAATCCAACATCAACGGTAACTCCAAATCATCGATTGCTCCCTTCACATACACCTGTGTTGCAGGTTGCGTGGACTTGAGCAACTGTTGCCATCCTTCTCGTTCTCCTTCTCTTTTATCCACCGAAGTGACATACGCTGAGACATCTGCCGTCTCATTATTCTCCGACGTATCTTGTTCTTTTTCTTCTTTATCTTCAAATGCAACTTGTTTTTTCAGTTTTTCTTGTATTTTCTTCTTTCTTGATCTTCGTCCATAGTGAGTGATCTTTCCATGCAAAATGTATCATTTTTCTTGGTTTCTTTTACACCTAAGGGTGAACGCGGTGTCGCTTTCACATTGCTCGACATTGCCCCCCCTTTTCTCTCGACAGTGGTCGCAACGCACTGTGGGGTTAGGCGTTTAACTGCGCAGCCACTTGGTCCTTGGATAGTTCTCCGGACTTCAACTTGCTCCTCATTTCAGCCATCTCTTCTATGAACTTCCGACAATATTTCACATCATGGCCGACTGATTTACAGTGCTCACACGTCTGCAACTTCCAACATTTGTCTTTTTCATGTCCTCTTCGATTGCAATGTTCACACACCACGCCCCCATCATTATTATTAGGCGCACTCGTTCGTGCACCTCTGTCTTCATAATTAAAGAGTGACCGCTGCATAGTCTGTACTTCTCCGCCCATCACATGTACGCGGGGTTGCACATCTTAATATACCACTTCAGCACCCTTGCGTGCAGTCACTTCTTCCAGGCCTTGTCACACGTGCCTCATGCTTCGTTAGAACCCTTTCCAGTTCCTCAATTGTATTGAATGTCATATGCTGATATTGCATTTGTATGGCGCGTTCATGAATGGTGTCAAAAGATTGCTGGATGTGCTCTTCCAACAATGAGGGGTTATAAGCATCTCGGAAATCCAATCCAGCTCGTAATGCCGCGGCATTTAGCCGGTATAGATATGTAGTCGCTAGATCGTCGCGTTTCTGTGTCAATTTGGAATACATGCCCCGTGGCAACACTTTGTCCGCGCAAAACTTCCGTTGAAACAAATCTATTACTGCATCCCAATCATACTTCACTTTATCCGCTAACTGCTCATACCACCAAGACGCCGTATTCGTCAAGCTATCCAGAAACATCACTAGCCGTTGATCGCCATCCCAACGTGAAATTTTTGCCACATGGAGAAATCTTGTTATCGATTCCCTTGCACTTCCCGCGTCTTGTCTATTACCGTCGAATGACTTGATTTCTGTATTCTGGATAATTGCTGTGACAGGCTGACCAGATGATGCCCATATATTATGTCTTCCACTCGACATGCCATATCTTGATGGTTTTGGTGGGTAGGGGTATGCTCTATCCGGAGCTGCCGATTTTCGGTGTGTCGCATTAGTCGCTCCTCTCGTAGTATCTGGCGTGCGACTAGCGGACAGAGATGCGGTAATTTTCGTCAACTCCTCCAAACTTAAATGCCCATCTTGCATCAACTGGACTAAAAAAAAATGTCACCACTGGGTCCTGTTTTTTCAACGTTGGTCGTGGCGGTGACATAATCTCATCTTCATCCGAGGAAAATTCCAACTTCTTCCTTACTCGACGTTCAGTTTTTGATCTCTAATCCACAGTGTTCTCCAACTTATCGTCATTACACAGTTCCTGCATGCCCCGTGGTTTAGACTCTTTTACCGGTGTATGGGTGGTTTCTGCCACAATGTAGTAAGTTGGGCTGATGTCAGTAGCCTCTTTCCGGTACACCATCAGGGATTTTTCCCACTGGTTCTCCGCTAGCAATAGTGACACCATCAAACCGATATCTTTTGCGGTACGATCCATGTCGAAGTCATATGCAGTGTCAAATTCTTCCCGTCGTATGAATTCGTAGCCACAATTTCAAGGCAGCGTTTCTATAGCTTCTATTGATTCTTTCAATCCTCCAAAAGAAGTAAGATCTTCTCTAACTCTAAAGTTAGGGGCAGATTTGCCACCTTGCGGATTTCATATAGTGAAAACCAACTATGTGAGTCCCCAGGCAACTTTAATACATGTCGTTGATACAGTGCCATTTTTTTTTCTTGCAAAGGCATCAGAGAAAGTGTATGTTATCCCATGGTCCTCCTGAGAGCACTGTAACTTAAAGACCAGCTCTTTCTCTCCCTCAGTAGACACTAAAGCCATTTTGTGTGTGAAATTGTATTAAGTCGACGTGAAGTCCCGGGTCGCGGCACCAGTTGTCGTGAAGGAACTTAAATTTTCGAGGTTTCCACTCAAAAACAACACAAAGTAGCGATACAATAAACCTCTCTTGCTTAAACTTCCCCGGCTCTTGATACTTACGTCCGAACCTTAATACAAAGTTACTGAAAATGGACACTTCCTGGTAACACTCAGGCTGACCCTTAACTTAGGTAATCGCAGAGGATCTTTATCACGCTGTAACACGCGTTCAGTTAAAGGTGTCCTCGGGTTGTACTTAGTTTTTGTATAGGTTTGAAAAGGTTTCTTTGGTTGGTAAGACGACTGCTCGTAAGGGGAAAATTTGATTATATTAAAAGTATTAAGAAATCCTATATCTACCTCCAGTATCCGTTCACCTTGTTACTTCTTGGTTACTTCAGCACTGGCTTCAATACCGAAAAGCTCACTTCATGATCGGCTAAAAACACCGTATACTCTTTATGCATATTTTTCGTATACATTCAAACGTAAATTCCAGTCACTTCACCACACTCCACCACTTCGATCAATTGATGAATTTTTGCCACTGTCCTTGACGGATCTCGGATTTTTTGTCTGCTTGCCCTGGACACAGGTAGGACAATTTAATCTCTTGTGATCCGTCAATTTGTTGCCGCTTGATACATCTTTGCCAAGCGTTCAATTGCATCGTAGTTAAGATACCCAAGTCTAGCATCAAAATGCATCAAAGACACCTTTTGAACATTTAACTTTCGGACCGATTCCGAGTCATTTTCTTCTATGATTGTCATAACAGCCGGAAAACCCGTAACATCATCAATGACAACCTTAGCGGCAGCTGTAAGAATTTTGTTGGTCTTTTAGATGTCAAAAATGGGGGAACAGGTCGAAGTTTGCAACATGATTCGGTTACCATCGATGTAATGGGGTGCCATTACATAATAGATATTCAAGTTAGAATATCACAGTTGAATTTCAGACGCGTTGTCTGAAATTCAAATAATAGATTATAAGTTATTATAATCTACGAAGGAAAAGTCGATTCGGTATAAATACCGAATCATGCAGGTTAACTAATAGTACAGTTAGTTTAATACTTGATATTATTATATTAGTTAGGTAATTACTATATTGTTAGCCGCTAACCACCCATTTAATAAACACTCTTAATTTTGCGTTCTAAAGAATAAGTAAATACTTATATTGTATTGCGCGCTTTCTCGCAAAATACAGTGTAAGCCCGTAACAGGATCAGTCCTGTTACACCTGGTAGTACTTCGTGGTCCGTCTTAACGACCACAGTTCCGTTCCGCTAGTCAACTAGCGGAGCGAAGATTAAGAGCCTCTCGGCATCAAGTCGTGAGACATGACGCCTGCCGAGCGAGAGAGAACGCTGGAAGTGGTGACGAAACACTTCCCCCACTTCTCGTCGCGTAGTTAAGACGCGAAGGTAGAAATGGTTCGGTCCATGGGGACCGACATCCTTACGTTCCTCCTGGGTAAGACCCCGGAGGAAGCGATAGAGGTGGTGAATCGCTTTAGGCGAAACCTCCTAGAAAAGACAGCACGGCCCGAGCAAGAGGCAGCGCGGACCGCACCTGCACCTTCAACGCATAGAGTTGAAGTGGTAAAGGCGCGAGTGCCGCCCTTTACCGGTGAAGGGGGCGATCCCCTTCGTAGATGGTTCGCAGAGGTGGAAGATGCCATCTCTGTGCAAAATATTGTTGACGAACGTCAACAGGAGTACTTAGTCACAACATGTATGGGCGGCAGAGCCAGGGCATGGGCGATGAGTCGCAGAGCCACTGATGACTCTGCGTTCCTGACTTATCAGGAGTTAAAAGCTGAGCTAAAGCTCAACTTTGAAGCTCCAGAAATGGAGATAAGTAGTCGGCAGGAGTTCATGGAACTCCGGCAAGGTAAGCTTGACCTTTAAGCTTACGCTCAGAAGACACAATATTTGCTGTCAAATATTGTGTATGAGCCGGTTCCCCCTGCTATGCAGGTCACTGGCTTCATGAAGGGAATCAATGATGGTCCCGTCAAACAGAGTCTTTACCGGCACCCGCCAAAGCCTCTAAGGGATGCCATTGATATGAGCATCCGTGAAGAGTTCAGCATGCGATCAGCGTCATCGCATGCTGGGTACATCCGAAGGGCTCAACAGCCCTTCGCTTTTGACATGCCGCAACAGCATGTCAACAATCAGCAGTCGGGCAGACGACGTTCACACTTCGTCTCAAGAAACAGCCACCCGCGCCAGAGCATGGGCGGTGGAGGTCCAGAGCCGATGGACCTATCGGTTGCGGTTGCTTCGAACCCGAAGCAACCGAAATTTAAGAAGAACATTCGCTTCAATCGATGCGCGAAAATGGGGAATTTTGCCCATGAGTGTATGACACCGCGTCCGGTACCACGCAGTCAGCGGACGGAACCGTCCGCTGCACGGCGACACCAACAGGGACATCACCCTGTTGGTGCAAAAAACGTAAATCACCAGTAGGGGCGGGGCGCCCTACTGGGAATGTTATCCCACATGCCGACATAGGGCATGTGAGGGTAATAGCCCCAGACTGGACTATGTCCTGTCAAAAGGTGCAGGGTGATGGTAAGCCTCTTATCACCCTGGAGGTTAAGCCGCACGGGAGCGATGTCCCCATGCGAGCTTTGTTTGACACAGGAGCATCAAACAATTTCGTTAGAACTCAGAGTCTAACGCTGTTGAGCTTCGTGGAGGTAGAAACCCCACGAAGTATGTTGTCAGTCCGGTTAGCAACCGGTGCAATCGTGACTATTCCAAAGCGTGTGATTAAAACACGCTTCGAGCTTAATAAACTGTCATTCTAGGATGAATTCATCGCCCTCGATTTAGATGACAAGTTCGATGTGATACTTGGAATCCCATGGATGTCCAAGTTTAAACCTTCGGTCGACTGGGTTAACCTATCGATCGACTGCGGCGGACCCACAGGATCTGATCACCCTGTGTGTAATCCGGCTGTATCAGAAGATACAACCGCAGCGTCGGACAGTCTGGTGGATAGCGATGGCACCACCAGTTCTGTTCCGACACGATCAGCGGAAGGTACCTCCGCCGGTGAGAGTCGAGAGGGACTACCACACGCAACAGAAGAGTCGTTGCGTGTTGGAGAGAAACATTCCACGGGTGATAAAGACCACCGTGAGAATGAAGTGATATCCACGGTGGGAAACACCCACCGTGAGAATGAAGTGATATCCACGGTGGGAAACACCCACCGTGAGAATGAAAATGTATCCACAGTGGGAAACACCCACTGTGCGACCGAAGGTTCCAACACGATGAAAGAATTCCGTGTTGATGAGAGTGAACTCACGATCCAGTGCAATCGTGAGCACAACTCTGTGGTGGCCAGTGCCCACCACGTTGCGTTAGACATGCACACGGGTGATAAAGACCACCGTGTCGCAGAAAAGGCGGCCGATCAGACGAGCACATCTGATCGCCAAAAAAATCCATGGTAGGCAGTGGCCACCATGAGGATGCGTATCCGCACACGGTGAATCGTAATCACCGTGTAGCAGTCAATCAGACGAGTGCGTCTGATTGCATGGTCAGTTCCGTCGAGACGATCAACATCTTGACGCAAACGGAGACCGGATTAGCTACCAAGTCTCTGTTGATGGAACACCCTCCGAAAGAAGGTTCGGAGGTGATGGCTCTTCCAGCGCTAAGCTGGAAGAAGTTTATGAGAAACTTGCACGATGTTCAGATCGAACAGATCTGTATTATCGTTGCAACAGATGATGTAGTGGATATTCGTGAACGAATATCCACATTACGAGTGGAAAACATTGGGAAAGAGGTTACCAATGATCAAACCAGAGTTCAGCGCTTTGAAGCGCAGAGCTGGGAGTCGCTTAAAGCGAACTCCCCATTTTATGAGATACTTCGAGAATACGCTGACGTATTCCCAGAAGAAGTACCTAGCGAGCTCCCTAAGGATAAGGGAACTCGTCATGAGATTGACCTCGTGCCAGGCACGAATTATTGTGTTACGCGGCAATGACCGTTGCCGCGTGATCAGGTAAAAGCGATCGACGAGTTTTTCGAAGCTCGTCGTAAATCAGGCCAGGTGCGGGAGTCTATCTCACCGCACTCTACCCCCACCATTTGTGTGAAAAAGTCCACAGGTGGGTGGAGAATCGTTCACGCTTACAACTAGCTGAACGCAGCGACGGTACCAGCACAGACGCCGATACCGCGAAAAGATGTCATCATTGATGGCATGTGCGGGAGAACCATCTTTAGTGCTCTCGATCTAAGAGATGGATTTTATCAAATCCTAATGCGTGAGAAGGATATCCTTCTCACGGCGGTAAGCACCCCAAGCGGCATGCTTTGGGAGTGGCTTGTTATGACGCAGGGGCTTCGAAATGCCCCTGCTACGTTTAACAGATGCGTAACGCATCTATTACGCCCGGTGAGAAAATTCGAACCGAGTTATTTCGATGACGTGTTCATCGATAGTAAGGGTGAACACGATAAAAGCGATGTAGATGTCCATAGGGAACATCTACGTCGAGTGTTAGAGCTTATGCGTAAGCATAAGCTTTATGCAAATCTAAAGAAGTGCACCTTTGGTGCACCTGAGATAATCGTTCTTGTATGCTTTGTGGGCAAGCACGGGGTGCGTCCTGATCCATAAAATATCAGTGATCGTTGAATGGACTACGCCAAACAACGTTAAGGAACTTCGAAAGTTCCTTGGGTTGGCAACATATTTGCACAAGTATTCGTGCAACTATGCTGGGTTAATACGACCTCTTTCTCAATTGCTTAAGAAAGATGTTGAATGGCATTGGGATACCCAATGCCAAGATGCTTTTGATGCAGTCAAGCTTTGCTTGACTGAAGCGCCTGTCTTGGCTATAGCCGATAACGAGCGTCCGTTCCACGTCGTTTGCGACGCGAGCGATTTCGCTATCGGCTGTGCTTTGATGAAGCGTGATCACGATGATCGTGATCGCGTAATCTGCTATCAATCGCGTCAGTTGCGCCCAGCCGAGCGCAACTATCCAGTGCATGACAAGGAACTCCTTGCCATGAAGTATGCACTGGCCAAGTTTCGGATCTATCTCTTGGGAGATAGACCGTTTGTGGTTTACACGGACCATGCGTCGCTACGCACGGCCGTGAATTCACCACACATTTCTCAAAGAATGTCTCGATGGCTGTCATTCTTTGCTGAATACAACTTTACGGTTGAATAAAACCCCGGAAAGTTGAACGTGATAGCGGATGCGCTATGACGAAGGCCCGATTACGAGACGAAACTGTCCGTAACCGAAGGTTCCAGTGCAAACGCGATCCGTTGCACTGCTTTGTCGTCGTCAATTATACGACAAGTACGCGAGGCGTACAAAACAGACGAGGAGACACGTCTGCTGATTGATTACTTAAGTAATCAATCAAGTGAGAAGCGCGACGAACTCCCAGAGTTCCTCCGCGCTTGCGTGCATCGTTATCGACTGCACGATGGTCTGATGCTTTACAGCACAGACCAAAAAGATGAAAGTCGCATCGTCGTTCCAAACGAAGATGATCTCAAACATCAAATTATGTTTGAGTATCATGATGCACCGATTTCGGGGCTTCAAGGTCGAGAGAAGACATACGCTTCTCTCGCACGTGACTTTTACTGGCGAAACCAGTACAATTGGGTACGGAAATACTTACGCGCTTGCGAGATTTGCCAGAGCGTTAAGCCTGCGCAGTCTGCACAGGCTCCGCTGCAATCTCTGCCGGTTCCGACAGAGTGTTGGAAGTCCATTTCAATGGACTTCGTATTCGGTCTTCCACCCGACAATAGTCGGAAGACTGGAATAGTGGTCTTTGTAGACCGTTTCAGTAAGATGGTACATCTTACTGCAGTATCAGCGAATGTAACCGCCGCTCAAACAGCGTGGATATTCGTTGATACGGTATTCCGTTTGCACGGAATTCCGGAAGACATTGTCTCGGATCGAGATCCGAGATTTACAGGACGTTTCTTGCAAGAAACGTTCTCATTGTTGGGAACCCAGTTGAAGATGTCAACTGCGGACCATCCGGAAACGGATGGGCAGACGGAACGGGTTAACCGCGTTCTCGGAGACTTGTTGCGATCATACGCACATGCCTTTGAACAGTGGAGTTACTATCTGCCACTCACTGAATTTGCGATTAACAATTCGGTGCATGCTTCAACTAAGCATACACCGTTCTACGTGAATGCCTTAATGCATCCACGAACCCCAGCTTTACTTGGCGGTACACCAAATCTAAGTGGGGGAGGGACCCGCTCAAATTTTGAGCGAGTCAATGCGCAAGTTGCAACTGCAACTTGTGAACAAAACGATGGCCCTTCTACTGAAATTACAGTAGAAGCGGAAGCAGCTTCAAATGAAAATGAAGCTGCATATGATGAATATGTGTCTGAAGCAATGGCTGCAGACAATGAGGGCAACGCACCTACTGCTGATAAAGCAGTAGATGAATTCGTATTACAGCGCCAAGCTGTAATACGCTATATAAAAGATGCACTTGCTTCTGCTTTTGATAAGAAGAAGCAAAATGCGGACAAGCAAGGAAGGAAGAACAAAAACTCCTTTCTGAAAGGCGAATTGGTATTACTAAGTACTACCAATTCGCCTATACATGAAATAAGCAACTTCCCTACACGGAAGTTTCTTCCTAAGTACATTGGACCTTTCAAGGTCCAAGAGATTCGGGGGAATGCCTTTACTTTAGAAATTCACACAACAATGCGTCTTCACCCAACATTCTATGTTGGGCGGCTCAAAACGTATCATTCGTCTTCGTCTTACGACGAGACGCATAATCACGGAAGATACCGTGCTTCTCCAAGTCTCCGAAGAGAGACTTTTAATCGGCTTCCAGCCGTTGATGAGCAGAGCGGAGAGTCATTACCTCCGCCTTCGACTGCTCAAGATCAGCCTTGTGCCGATCGAGATCTCCCTTATAGCGGGAAAGCTCAATGTACAGAAGATCATTCTTCTGCTGAAGGGCAGTGTGCGCCCCGAGGATGTCGCGGACATTTTCGCGAAGATACCGATATGTCTTCACAGAGTGAGACATATCGCTGCTCAAGGAGGAACAACCCTCCTCGAGTTTGAGGAGCAAAGAACCTTGCTCCGCAACAACAACGGCGAGGGAATTCTCAACCTCCGCCGCCCCTGATCGATAATCAGGGGAATAAGCGATACATTCTCGAGCGCTTGATCTCGAAGCGCTCGGTTCCTTCGAAGAAGGGGCAGCGTACCGAGTACTTAGTACGCTGGCTGGGATATCCCCAAGAGTTCGACTCTTGGGAGCCGATTGAGGTTCTGAGGGCCGACGCCCCAGACCTTTTAACTGAGTTTTAGAAGGAGTTTCAAACTCATAATGCGAAGTAGCATCAACACTAGGTGTTGATGCATTTAGGGCATCGATTAAGCCCTGAATTTCGGCGGGTACGGAAAAACCACCGTACCCCCGCAACTCCTCCTCTGACAGACGAGGAGCGCCCTGCGGACACCGCGGTAAAACGAGGTGAAAAGGGACACCACAGTTCTAGCCTACTTTGATGCAAGCAAAATACATGTATTCCATTTTGCCTGTTCGTGATTGCTTTAAAAAGCGCTCGCGCATTACGTGAACTTTGTTCACGTATCATCGGGGCTTTTGTTGTAGTTGTCAAAAAAAGCGTTCCAACTCTGCGTCAGGGCGTCTTTATCGTCCCTGTTCCTCCTTGACCCTTTCCGGCTCGAATAACATCAAACATGAAAAAAAGAGGTCAATAAATTACAGACGTCTATCGTCTGTACTTCGATCGAATCGACGTGACTGGATGTCTTCGTAGTCATCAAACACGTTGATATCGAACAACGCATATTGGCAGTCCCCCTTACGGTGACCGCCACTGTTGGTGGCAATAGCCCTTCCAGGGGTCCAAAACCCCACTTTGCACGGAACATGTGGTTCCGTACGATGATACGCTTCAGAAGCGACAGGGGCCGCTTCTGTTCGAGCTCTTTTAGCAGGCGGAACACCGCCTGCTTCAACATCACGCGCCGGGGTTAAACCACCCCGACGTGGAGACGTACTTGGTCCAGGTGGGGCTCTGCGTTCCCGCAACCATCTGTGATGATCATTTTCGCTGTCATAGCTGACAGTGACACAAGAGTTATCATCGCTGTTAGGCGATGAGCACCTAGCGAGTTTCGACTCGCTAGATCCTTTCGCGGGGACAGCTGTGCCCCGATCACTTTGTTCGGAGTCATAACTGTCTCCGAACATGGAAGAACCCTTCCTGGCAACACACCATTCGGCGGTTGTCATCGTGCGAGATGTTGCATTAGCAACATCTCCCTGTTTCTTGCCAGATGACGCCTTAGCAGCATCTGTGGTCGAAGACGGTACGTCTTCCGACCTTTGAGTAGTTGACGCTGCATTAGCAGCGTCACTATTGTCACTCAATACCTCAGCACCTAGTGCTGAGGCGGAGGAAGAAGCTCCTTCGATGTTTTCAGCAGCGCTCTTTAAAGTGCCGCCGCGTGCTTCGACCATCGAGTCGATGGTCAATCAGTTGGTAAATGAGAACGACGAACAAGTGCCACCCATTATTGGCCAAAATAAGAATTATTATTGGCCAACCACCTTATGTGGGGGGGGGTGGTGTAATGGGGTGCCATTACATAATTGATATTCAAGTTAGAATATCACAGTTGAATTTCAGACGCGTTGTTTGAAATTTAAATAAGAGATTATAAGTTATTATAATCTACGAAAGAAAAGTCGATTCGGTATAAATACCGAATCATGCAGGTTAACTAATAGTACAGTTAGTTTAATACTTGATATTATTATATTAGTTAGGTAATTACTATACTGTTAGCCGCTAACCACCCATTTAATAAGCACTCTTAGTTTTGCGTTCTAAAGAATAAGTAAATACTTATATTTACTTTTAGTATAGGATTAGTTGTTACCAACTAATGCTACCCTTATTGTATTGCGCGTTTCCTCGCAAAATACAGTGTAAGCCCGTAACAGGATCAGTCCTGTTACAATCGACATACGCAAATTTGAACCCCTTCTCCTCCAAAAGACCATAAGACAAGATGTTCTTGACCAAAATTGTCACACAGTAGGCGTTTTCCACTCGAATGGCGTTCGACTTTCCACTAGCAAAGACTTGGATCAAAATCCAACCTTTTCCAGAAACTTTTAATTTTTGGCCATCAGTCTGAAATCACGTGCCTTCAACCACCCTGAACATCACCCAGGTATCGGTGGTTTTTATCCAGATGCATACTGGCACCAGAGGCAAGAATCCAAGTGCTTCATCCAGTTTGCAGCGCAAAATCGAAAATAGTTAGCGAGAAATCCACTTTTTCATCGGGCTTGTTTGGACATTTAGGTCGAATATGACCAATTTTCACGCAGCCATGGCACTTTACGACTTTTCTTCCACAATTTTACTACATCAGCTCCAAACCGCCTTTGCACTTCTTGATTCGCCTTTAACCGGCTGAGAGAATTGGCGAAGATCTTCGGCGTGGCGTAAAAAGTCAGACCATGTATGGTCAGTTTTTTATAAGATTTGTTTTCAATTCTGGCGATGCCGAGTGAACCACGTTATCCAAAACCAGTGGTTTACTTCCGCCAACACCTTCATAAATGGAAACCAAATATAGGTAATGCTCATTCCAAGAATGCTTTGGGCTCATTTCGCTGGTAAACAGCTTCATCGCCTGTGCAGAGGTGATGGATGTGTGAAACGCGTTTAGCATTTTATTCATCACATGCACTAGGGTTGGTGACTCATTCCACCACGATGCAATTTCTAGGTTATAATACCGTTCGGCTGTACCACTAAGTTAGTGCCCCAGGAGGTCGACTGTGATGTCTTCACTCCAAAAAATCCACAAGCCGATTGGGCTGTAGAAATTTGCCGTATAAAACGGTCCCCCCATTCTTTGAAACCGGCACCAAGGCCTTTATACACTACGTTACCTTAAAAAAACTCTGATCGAAAGCTTTCATTCTTTTGCAGAAGGGATTTGAACACTGGGGGCTGATTTTCCATCGGTGTACCCATGTTTACATTTTTGGTTATTAAGACCAGTATGGTACCACGGTTTTTGCTCGGGCGTACGTTCGAGCGACGCCAACCTCATACGGGTACCCAACTCATGGATAACGCGCGAATTCTTCAACTTGTCTAGTCGGTAGAAAACGTTTTGGAACCTCTCCAAAATCTTCATTCCTTCGGTTCCAAAACCTGCCGATTTTTCTTCCAGGGAACCATTATCAATTAAAACACAATGACCCTTTGGGCTCATAACCTGTTGAATACAGTTCGTATCCATAGTTTCAGATGTAGACGAACACTTGAGTCGTAAGTGCGTGAAAATAATTCAAATATAACGAAGAGTCAGTAAAGTCGATATCTCCACAATCAATCACACGTTAATGGTGAAAAAGGTATCAGCAGACACTTCGTAATGAAGAAAATATCCAAACCAGGGATTAAATCAACGGAATGTATATTGAGAAGTGTTTATCTATCCTAACATGAAAATATATACCAGATGGTGAAGTTATGATAATCTTCCATCTGTTGTGTGGTATACGTTTCTTATGCGTAACAAAAATATGTGTGTACTCAGAAACGAGTACTAATGCACTAATTATGCTACTAATAAGAAAGAAATACAAATTGCTACCTAAAAATAGTCCTACCCAGTTTTAATAAAAATCAAAAATAGACAGACTATTTTAACAGTTTTATGTTTGTCTATTCGACAGCTAGTATGACACCAACCTTGGCACAAACCGTATCGGCATTTGTTGCGGTAGTTCTTTCCAGTTTTACCTTAAATATTTAAATTTATAGCAATTTATTGATCGTTTTAAATTACTTTTTATAAAACCCTTTTCGTTATATCCATTTAAGAAAATATAATTTAAGGCGTTATTTGAATTCTTCTTTCATTGAATACATGAAACCAAGAATTTAAATTTGACTTTTTATTATTCCTATTTCCACATAAAAAAACGATCTTTTTTCCTCGCACACGACGACACCTGCTACTAACAATGCCACTGCATTTAAATAGGCAACACGTTGATCTTGCACCTTCTATTGGCCACCATTATCAACAGACTTGAATTGACAACGTTGTTGATCGGAAGATGTTTTTATTTCATTTTCAAATTTGATATCAACACACCAAGACCTCATGCGTCGATCTTGTCTCCGACTAATTACTTTGGCTACAGTCTTCGCCAGCTATGAGCATGTTCTGGTAACACCGAGCAAGGTTCAAAGTGACTTCACGAAGACGATTCCTGCAAACGCCCGTGCTGCCGGTTCCATAAATCCTGAAACTCCCTTGTTGTCATCTTTTCGTGAAGAAATAACGGGGTAGAAACCAAAAATAGCGGCACAGAGTCCAATCCATGCCTCCTCGGACTCAAGCAGGTATAGCATTGTATACTTTTCTTCGCATCTATCTTGTGGATGATCGTGTGGCTCTGTGCGTACATCACAACGCCAACCTGATTCATTTCATTTAACCGCTACAAGCCCTAAAAGTGACTCCTTTACATATGCGAGAATACTTTGAGAACATTCAAATGAATCTGGACGAATACACAGCGTCTAAAAACCAGCTCAGTTATGCAATCGCTAGATACAGTTCGTGTACACTGGCGGGTAATGAAGTGACGATATTGAAGGTAGCAAATATATCTTCTTCAGTTTTGTTTTTAAGATGAGAGCCGAATAAACTTCTGTCCGACATTATGATATAGTTGCCTAAAATTAGTCGGAGCTCAGCGTTTCCTATTAAACTGGTATCTATGGCTTCATTCTTTGATTCATGTGGCAGCAAACCCGCGGGAAGCAAAACTACGTGGACTAACACGGTGCCGTAAAACGCTCATGCTGCGTCATGGAAACCTTGTGTTAAATTAGAAAGAACGGGCGGGGTCTAGCCAGAAAGATCTCGTATGGATTGCAATGTCATCTTGAGCAATATATCAGTACACACATCGTAGTAAAGTCGGGGTGCAACTACTCGAGAGCTCCAAGCTTAAGAATTGATTCCTTTACATATGCAAGCGCACTTTCAAAAGATGGCATTGGGTTTGACCAAATTAACGCTTCCACATTATTAAGGTAGATGCTGATAAAACAGAAGAAGAAGTAACGTTTTTCTAAGTTGCATCATCGCCGTGTGATCCGCCAGTGCCAGTTGGTTAATTTTTACCGCTTGGTCTGCTCCTACTTTTGGCTTTGGAGTGTCCACGCTGTGGTGGAGCGGCTGATCAAAGTTTTTGACACTTGATCAGGCGGTACCATGGCGCCCGGACTGCCGACTAACGAAGGGGGTCCTCCGGTTGTCCTTGACTGCTTGTGGTTCTGCTCACCTTGTGTAGCCGACGGCTTGGGTGTGGGTCGCCCTCCAAGTGGCGGGGATGGCACACTGCAATGCCTTGTTGCAAGATTGGGTTAACTTGTGATGAAGCGACTGCTTCGATCAGGCTCGATCAGGCGCAATCAAGCTTGAATCAGGTGTGATCAGGTTTGATCAGCAGTGATCAGGCTTGATCAGGCGCTAGAAGTCGTTGATCAGCTGTGATCAGATTTGATCAGGCTTGATCAGGTGCTAAAAGGCGTTGATCAGCTGTGATCAGACTTGATCAGGCTTGATCAGGTGCTAAAAGTCGTTGATCATCTGTGGTCAAACTTAATCAGCCTTGATCAGGTGCTAAAAGTCGCTGATCAGCTAGTTGGCGCGAATTGAGAGAAGATGAACGCGGATCGCGAGTTGCATAGTGTCGATCAGGTATTGATCGGATAAGGGAAGTACTTGATCAGGCAGCGGAAGTCTTCACTGCCTGATCGCGGAGCCTCTGGAGTCTTAAACAGCTAAAGGAACACCCATATATATGTATTCCTAGCCTAGACCTACGAGGGGGGATAAATTTCACCAAATCCACCTAGAGTTCCCATGGGGCGCTTACAGCAGCCGAACTCTAGGGGACAAACGTGAACCAAACGGGGAAGAGGTGAGAGCACTTCTCAATCACGTTCCCGAGACCAAAAAACCTTTAAAAAGAAGAACCGCTGACACAGCGGGCGGAGTTGCGGCAAGTCTCACACTCTACGCCTACCGGTGGGCCAAAAACGCACAAAGTGCTCCCGCCCGGGACGTAGAGGTATTTATTAACGAGGGAGGCGCAAAGGTGCCGTCCCTTAAATGATCCACTCGATCGTACGCAAAAGGAGAACTTTATTATCGCTTAAATCCTAAGAACTACAATTACCTAATATCCACCAATCAGAACCACCCATTCCAGCGTCCTCCGTCGACCAGTCGACCTGATTTTTCCGTCGTTCTTCGATGTTCGTTGAGTACCTGTATGTAATCGTCCCATCTAACCGTGTCTCGTCTAGGTTCTGTCTATGTGCACCACGGTTGTACACGCAACTGTATACACCGTGGTACACACAATCGTACACGATTACGTACCCAATTTGTGCCCGCAGTCAGACCCCTAATTAGGCCCTTAATTAGGCCCAATTTTGTAGCCACTTTACCACAACGCCATGAGGATATTCTTGGCAAAGAGGAAAGACTCGGATGCAAAATTGTTTGAGCATTTTCTAGCTTTTTTTCCTGCGAGATTTGAATGCAAAATTCACGTGTTAAGAACTGATAGAGGTGAATAGTACTTGATTCTGGATTATTTTAAAAAGATCTCTGGTATCACTCGTCAAATAAACGAAGAGAATAACCAAGAGAACAATGGTAAATCCAAGCGCATGCACCGTACGATCATGAACATGGCTCGGTGTATGGTTTTTGCCAGTGAATTTAACTTACCTTTTTTGGGGGGAAGCAGTTGAATATGCTGCCTACGTGTTGAATCGCACCCTAACTTCGACGAACGCAAAGATATGTCGCCTCTCCAACTTTTGACAGGCGCTAAGCCAGATTTGGGCGAAATTGTTTGGTTGGTTTGCCTTGTACGGTGTACAAAAACCCTGGTAAGAATTTTCTAGCAAATGGTGTGATTGTCGGAAAGATCGACGAAACAAAAGTATTCAAGGTATAATTGAAGCGTACAGGAAAGTCGCAGTTACGCAACATGTAAAGAACGGTGAAATTCTTAACGACACCCAGAATATGCAGCTCAGAAGTTTTTCTCAAACGACGAAGACCAAGAGATCGTTGATGAAAGAAATAGAACTTCAGAAGGATCTTTGACGCCTTCGAAGGATCTGATAGCAAAAGCGAGCGCGAAAAGATCCATGAAGAAAATCAAGGTGGACGCGTGAAGGCATAAAATGCGGGTATACACCAAGAAAAAGAGTTGAAAATGGAAAAGAGAGGATACCAGAACGAGGAGGTCGAACCTCAGCGGGATGAAGTGAACACGGTCGTCGAAGGTGATCCAAGAAATTACCATAGCGCGATGAAAAGTTCGAAGAGGTTAAGTTGATCAGTATCAGCTATGAACGAAGATATTGAAGCTTTGGGATGTCATTAGGAAACCAAGCGATGTAACACAACTCCATACGAGGTGGGTCTATAAACCCAAGACGATGCTGATTGAAACCAGGAAAGATAAAGGCTAACAGAGGTTCGGAGTCGACTATGAATGGACGTTCGCCGCGGTGGTGGAAGTTACAACATTGAAGTTCATACTGGCATTGGCGCAAAAATGGAGAGTAAACTTTTTTCATGGAGAAATACCTAATGCTTATGTAACAGGGTTACATTTAGTTATGTTGTGTACGTAAGTACACTACGGTTGGGGTCAGTATTTACCGGTCCGAAAGGTTTGGACCTATTGGTTATTTCAACCAATCAGGGCAGGAGCCCTTGGTGGAGGCGTGGCAGCCTGTCACGTGTTGGTACACAGGTGTGTACATTACATTTTGGCTAGGTACGAATGGAGTAAGTTCTACTTAGTATTACATATAGTTTACATTATTTTAATTAATTTAGGCTAATTCCATATTAAATATATATTCAGTTTACAAATAACACTAAGAATGCTAGGCGCACGACCTCGACCGGTCGCACGAGCAGTGAGTGTAGTAGTGTAAGGGAACACCGTCCCTTACCTACTCCCCCTTTCTAAAGGAAGCCTTGTTTCAAGGCGTTAGTTAACTCTAACTGGTAAAACAAGGGAAATCTTGGCCCCGAGTAAGAGAGAACTCTCTTACTAAGCCCTTTTATAAGGGCGTATCGGCTAAGTAGCGGCACATCGCCGCTTTAGGAAAGTCTTCCTCTGTGCGCTAGCAGCACCGTGCGTATACGCACCGTCTACATCTGGTAGCTCTTCTAGTCAATCCAGCACCTGTGTTGGTAGACGACAACATCCTCTGCAAAGGATGAATCAGGAAGATTGGGATAGGCTAACCCTCGTCCAACAGGAAGCATTTAACAGGCTGTTATACATACTGGGTGACGAAGGCATGCAGCTCCTAGTGGAGCGGGGCCTTGATGCCGTAAAGGCTATTGTCAACGCCCTCATCGCCCATGAGGCAAATTTTTGTGGAAGTCATTCCACGTCCACGGGGGTGCGCCCTCCGTTGTCCTTTAAGATAACGGAATTCACCGGTGAAAAAGGTGACAACCTTTATGTGTGGCTTCGAGAGGTCGAAACGGCCTTCGCCACAGCAAATGTGATCGCGGGTCACTTGCAAGTGGGACTTTCACTGACCCATCTTACGGGTAAAGCCCGTGCATGGGCGTTTACGTGTTCGTACTCGGTCACAAACGTGTTCCCGACCTGGGAAGTCCTTAAGCAAAAGCTTATGGACATGTATGCCACGCCTGATCTGGTTCCAGAATCAGCTGGCGTTTCTGAGGTGCCGTCAGGGCACTAGGGACTTGGAAACATATATCCAAGAACTTAAGATCCTGTTGGCAGGGATGTACGCGAAAGTGTATTCCGACGATATGTCCCTCCACGTATTCATGGGTGGCCTGAAAGAAGGGCCAGCACGTTCGGAACTGTTCCGATGCCGACCCCAATCCCTGGGGAAGGCGTTTAAGATGGCGTTTAACGCCGAGAGGAACTTTCGTTCCTCTAAGGTGGGTCCTGAACCCATGGACCTGAGTCAGGTCGAAGAGGAGGAGAAACCTTACGCTAAGAGTCACTCTGACTCTCTTCGCAGAGCTTCGGGGCAGAGCTCTTAGCTATGTTGCAGTGGCGTGGGCCGCTAAGGTGCTTCCTATGTGGAAGCGTGGATCATCAGCGGAACAGATGTCCACAAAATCCCCAGAGATATAGTCGCTGGAAGGGACCGAGGGCGGCAAAAAGGCCCTCGCCCAAGCCGTCTGGAAACGACGGCTCCCAGTAGGTGCGGGGCGCCCTAATGGGGGACCACTCAGTGCTGTTAAGCCCCAGGGTAGGGGACGACAGCACAAATCCCCGAAGGAAGCGGTGCTTACTAGCACCGAGTTGTTGTACCAGCCAGGGTTGCTGGTAGTCCTTGCGGACGTGAAAGGCTTTGATAAGCCTTGGAGAGTCTTGATAGACTCTGGAGCGTCTGACAATTATGTCAGACGGACTTCTGTTGAGAAGAGTCGGCTGTATGCCGAGACCCTAGAGGCACGTTCTCGTGACGTTGTCACGGTCCGTCTAGCGACGGGCGTATAGGTTTCTGTACCCAAGGTCTCGATTGACCTTAAGCTGAAGCTTGCAAACTTCGATAGCTAAGAACGTTGCCTAGTCCTGGATTTGGACTCGATGTATGACCTCATTCTGGGCATGAAGTGGCTTTAACGCCACGATCCATGGATATACTGGAAGTATAAGTCCATTGGCTCAACGCACCCGCTATCGGGTGAAGCATTGGCGAGTCATGAACCCACCTTTGCTCGATCGCAAAAGCGATACTGGCGTGAGATTCCAGAGATTGGGATGTCGGAAATGATCATTTCCAATGACTTTAAGGAAGAGTTCCTTAACGAGGGGGATTCGGCGGTTAATTCCCACGCCGTTAACGGTGAGACTAGTGAGTTGCCAGTGGTAGAGGTGGATTTCTCTGAGGCGACTCCAGTGGTAGGGGTATAGACCCCTGTAGTTAAGCGCGAGGCGCTTCCACGCGAAACGACCCGTAGTTCGTCTCTTTCGCGCGTCGGAAATGATTCCGACCACGCCGTTATAGGCGAGAGAGGCGAGTCGCCATTGGTAGAGGTGGATTCCTCTGAGGCGACTCCAGTGATAGGGTTAGAGACCCCTGTGGTTAAGCGCGAGACGCTTCCAAGCGAAGAGACCCGTAGTTCGTCTCTTTTTCACGTCGGAAATGATTCCGACCACGCCGTTGTAGGTGAGACCGGAGAGTCACCGGTGGTAGAAGTAGAGACTTATGTGGATGGGCGCGGTGCCCTTCCAATAGATGGGCAATTGACTCCCCCCATTTGGGTCCCGGGATGAGTCCCGAGGCCAGTATTCAGCAGTCCTATAGGATGCTGAATAGTGTGACAGGTGTTGTCACAGAAGGCGTAAGACTTGAAAGGTTGCCTGGGATAGGCGAACTGTTGTCGTTGGAGGAGATGTCCTTCAACGAGTTTGAAACTGCTTTGAAAGCAGATGAAATCGACGAGGTTGTCGTATTACGTCCGGAAGAGGAGTTGAACTCCTCATCCACGATGGACGAGTCAGTTTTGGTGCAAACCAAACAGGCATTGGATGTCCGAAGCGGCCTCAAGATCCTTGCGTATCCTGAGGACCCTTACCATTCCTTATCGAAGGAATTTGGAGATGTAATTAGTGACAACCCGCCGATGGAGTTACCACCGGATCGGGGAGTCCAACATGAAATTGACTTGGTTCCTGGAACCAAATACTGCGTCACTAGGCAGTGTCCTCTACCCAAGGAGCAATGCGACGTTATCGACGCATTCTTTAAGGGGAAAGAAGAGGCAGGGATGGTACGGGAGAGTAAGTCTCCCCATTCTTCTCCCACTTTTTGTGTTCGTAAACCGAACGGAAAGTGGCGCATTGTGCATGCTTACAACAAGCTGAATGCAGCTACAGTCCCCATGCAGACTCCGATTTGTCGGAAGGATGTCCTCCAGAACAATATGGCGGGATGTACGGTGTACATTGCCTTAGATCTGGTGGACGGGTATTATCAGGTGCTCATGTGAGCATCCGATATTCCGGTTACAGCTGTCAGCACGCCTAGTGGCATGCTGTGGGAGTGGCTAATTTTGCCACAGGGGCTTTCGAATGCGCCAGCGACTTTCAATCGCTTGGTGACTCAACTCTTCTGCCCTCATAGAAAGTACGCTCAGACGTACTTCGACGATATATTCGTTCATAGTCGCGCAGAAGGCGATTCGTCTGATGTTCAGACGCACCTTATACACCTTCGAGCTGTGCTCGAATGTATGCGAGAGCATAAACGCTATGCAAACGAATTTAAATGTATTTTTGGTGCTGAGGAAATTCCTTTCCTCGGATGCTTCATCGGTAAAGATAGAGTGCGGGCGGATCCCGCGAAGGTGAAAGCCATTTTGTGGAGTGGCCTTCGCCTGTAAATCTTAGATATTTACGGAAGTGGCTTGGATTAGCAAATTATCTCCACAAATACAGCGAGAACTACGCTGAAATGGCGAATCCATTGATGACCTTCTTAAGAAGGATGTTGACTGGTGTTGGGAAACCAAACACCAAAACGCTTTAGAAGCGGTTAAGGGGA
>CM047591.1:6608446-6620036 GCA_026184515.1 Peronosclerospora sorghi
CCCTCATAGGTCTAGGCTAGGAATACAGATATTTGGGTGTTCCTTTAGCTGTTTAAGGACTCAGAGGATCCGTGATCGGGCAGTGAAGACTTCCGCTGCCTGATCAAGTACCCCCTTAGCCGATCGACACCTGATCGACACTCTGCTACTCGTGACCCGCGATCAACAACTCGCAGATCGCACCAACTTGTACCTGAGCGACTTTTGGCACCTGATCAAGTATGATCACCGCTGATCAACTACTTTTGGTGCCTGATCAAGCCTGATCAAGTCTGATTACAGCTGATCAACTACTTTTGGTGCCTGATCAAGCCTGATCAAGTTGGATCTCAGCTGTTCAACTACTTTTAGTGCCTGATCAAGCCTGATCAAGTCTGATCACAGCTTATCAACGACTTTCGGTGCCTGCCCAAGCCTGATCACTGCTGATCAAGCCTGTTCGCACCTGATTCGAGCTCGATTACACCGGATCGCGTCTGATCAGCACCCCAATCAACTCATTACAAGTTCCCCAATCTTGCATCAAGGAATTGTCGTGTTTACATCCCCGCCACCTGGAGAGCGACCCACGCCCAAGCCGTCGGGTACACAAGGTGAGCAGAAACACAAGCAGTCAAGGACAACCGGAGGACCCCTTCGTTAGTAGGCAGTCCAGGCGCCGTGGTACCGCCTAATCAAGCTTTAAAAACTTTGATCAGCCGCTCCACCACAATGGTGCGCGTGCCCGGATCTTTGGGCGACGCGGGATATCACCGCGATTCTACGCAAGATGACGCTAATGCGGAAGTGAAAACGGAAGCGGAAGCAGAAGTGAAGATAAAGGTGGAAAAGGAGTAGGAGGTTGTGACGATGGAAGGCAGTTCGCCGTCGTCATGCCTTAAGAAGAAAGGAAATGCTGATCATCAGGACCTCGGGATCAATCTTGATGAGATAAAGGAGGAGAAGCCTCAACCACCTCCCGAGGCTCCTTTGGGATCCCATGCGGATCATAACGCAAGTTATGATCCGCCAAAAATATGTGTATATAATGATCCGGATTGGGATCCGGTGGTGAAGTATTACAAGACCGACCAGTCGAAGGTGTTTATGAAGGCGCCTGGGTCGGAGAGCGACGAAAGTCGATCAAGTACACCACCAACGGAGGCCGATATGGTGAGAACGTTTTACCGAAAGGTTTATAAAGGAAAACTGGAAGATTTCTTATTGACGAATTCGATCATGAGCCTACTTGGGGTCATGATCAACGGGAAGCTGAACGGACCAGTCGATCAGCCAGTTACGGATGGGAGGGACAAGCTCACGATCGTACTGAGTCTAACACGCCTGATCAAGCAGGCAGGTCTGACGACAGGCGCCTACGATGCTGAAGATGTGTTTGATCAGGATCCAGAAGATCTGTCAGAAGCTACCCAGCAGTTGTTTCATCTATTGCTACCTATCGTGGGTCAAACCACTAAGTTGGAACCCACGCACTCTCCGTTGAAGATTGAAGCAGGTCCGTAAAACAACGCAGCAGAACACACGGGATCATTGTGCTATGAATCTGCCCCTTCTGAAGGCGATGAATTTGAAGCGGAGTCGAGTAGTGCCGGGAGTATAGATCCCAAGATCACCAGAATGACGGTCTTCCAGAAGGATAAATCCAAGTTTTCGGCTATCAATATGGAACCTCAATCGATCAAAGCAGGAGATGATCAAGTATCGCAAAACCCACAGCTGCAGACATTCTTTGATAAGGCTATGGAGAAGTTTCTGGCTGAAGAAAGACGCAAGCTGACACCGGGAGTCGTCGGCGAAAAAAACCGCCAGATAAAGATTAGAAGAGCGTCTTCGATCAAGGACGTTGACATGGAATCTGTGCATTCACTGCGTCAGCAGCACTCGAAGCCAGAAAGATCGGCAACGGTCAAGGACGTTGACATGGAATCGGTATATTCGTTCCATGATCAACTATCCCAGGGCGAGTACATTGACCCAGTTGAGCCTATCACACTACCACGACAAGCCACCGTTGCGTCCGCACATACTGGGATGCCTGATCAACAGACGATTCCCAGGATTCGAATGTCTGCGATCAGTGATCTAAAAGAATTTTTGGGAAAGTAAGGGGATGAAGATCAAGCGCGGAATCGGATTAGTCGCCTCAAGTCAGCATTTATGCGGGATCAAGCTTCTGATCCTGAAAAGTGTCTAATACTAGGCGATTTACTAAAAGGACCAGCGCGCAATTGGCATCGCCAGCTGAGTAGAAGCACTCGATCATGTTGGAAAAATCTTGTGGATGAGTTTGAAGTCCAATATTGTGGAAGTGGACAATCGGCATCCCGCCACTACTATTATACGAAGCAGCGGTCGGATGAAAGCCCAATCGAATATTTGCACCGGTTTAATGTGGCGGTATTGCGAGCCAAGTTGCCGATCAGGTATGGATCGCCCACGACTTTACGTGAACATGTACAACATTTCTTGGATACATTGGCCAATCGCGAGCTCGCTGATCAACTGGCGATTTTTCGGTTGGACACCGCGGCAGACCTGGAAGAGACATTGCGGGCGTATGCACGTAATAGGTGGTACCAGCCAACGGCGGCCGTAAGTACCAGCCGATTCCGCCAGAAATTTGGCGATGATTGGGCACCGGACCCAGCGCGAAAGCCCAAAGCAGTACGCGCGATCAAGATGTCGTCTGGAAGTGAAGAATCAAGTGCCGACGACAGTGGAAGCGATGGAGATCAGCGCCGTTACATGATTGCTGCTATACGCGACCATCCAGGGGCGCTCGATCAGCCTAGCGAGTCCCGATCGGTTAATCGAAGTGATTCAAGTGCAGTCGATCAAGGGGTGGTGAAGAAATGCAGTCATTGTGGGTCGATCAGGCACGATAATCTTCGTTTCTGGAGCGCCTGACCTTTCTCAAGTGTGGCAAGAAGGGACATCCGACCAATCATTGTTTATACGTCTGTCGAGCCTGTGGCGAAGTTCATGATGCGGGCAAGTGCCCTATGGAAGAGTTTTACAACCGCATCCGCCAGTGGTACAATCTCACCAAGCATGCTGGAATGCTTCCCAAGGAAGCTGAAGATTTGTTAAGCTAGGACGCTCGACAGGTTGGAATCTGGTACGAGACGAGCGTTCTGGTTTGTGTATTTTTGCATATGTGGATAAGAAGAGGGCTGATCAAACAGCAGAAAGAGATAATGATAAATGTGATCAGCCTGATTTACCACGCTTGGCTAATTTCCATATCGATGAGTTTTCTCGATCTCCGGTGATCATGGAGGTTGATCTACTTCCAGGTGAATTGCGCGGATATTGGAAATACCACTAGGTAAAGAAATGGTTTAAACAAGCCAAGGCGATTGGTAAATCAATAACGAACGTGCCACGCTATTATTTTATTCTGGTGCTGAAGTGTAGATCATTGACTCAACCTTTGCTCGTAAGGTGAGCTGTCAGATCGACACGAGTCAAACGCAAGAATGTATATGCATTGGATAAAGTGCATACCTCACGGAAGGGCGCACTAAAATCAAGATTACGTTAGCAGGCTCGTTGGTCTATTATTTCCATGCATGGGTGGGCAGACTTGTTGGTCAAGATGCTATACTGGGTATGGATTTTATGATACCAGCTGGTGTTCGGTTAGACATCGCCCACGGTGCACTAAGTTTGCCTGATGAGGTGATCATCCCATTGGAAGGACGCCGACAGCTGTACGGATCGAGTGGTAATTCAATGAAGCTTAATCAATACGAACAGATCCCAGTAGGTCGATCTGCCGAGGTTCGAATTTATGACCAGCGATATCGAAAGTTGTGGATTACTCGTGGAAAAGATTGGGTCCCCACTATCACTAGGGGCGTGGGAAATTTGAGAACCTGCGTCTTACGAACGTCGTTGATCATCCGATCATCGTGCAAGATGAGACGATATTAGGTATCTGGATGAACAAAGATGATGTGACCCATCAAACTGGATTTGTTTCGATAGGGTCTAATCGTTACAAGGAGTGGCAAAATCTCGCGTATCAATCGTCTACCGATTCCGTGAATAACGATCAAGAAAGTGTCGAACAAGGTCCTCTAGTCGAGAAGAGGGAGTATCCTACTCCTAGAAGTATTTTAGTACGCCCTACGGACCCGATCGCCACATCTGTGGCATTGGTAACCGGAGGTCCGCAAAAGGTGCAAGAGGTGCAAGCGCGGTGCAATCAGGAGCCGGAGATGAAAGGTCCGACCCCGTAGCACGGAGTTGAACAACCTACTGCAAGAGATACGTTTATTCAAGACACGCGCGATCACCCTTTCTCATCCGATCTTAGCGAAGTTGGTGTAATCCCTATCGATGATCAGGTTTGTTACCATGAAGTGGAGATTTGTATGTGGAGTAACTGGAGAAGCAGCTTGCTACGTTTCCGGAAGTATCTGCAAGCACCGAAGAAGTAACTAGGGACGACTTGCTAGTCGGAGACCCCTTGGTCAACTCACCGGAAGAAATTAATCAGCTTCGCGATATAATTTGGGCGAAGAAACATCTGTTGATCGGAAAGGGGAACGCACTACCTCCTGCTGCACGTGGAGTTGTTTGCGATATCGATGTAGGCAATGCTCGCCCGATCGCCCAAAAGTGTCGGAAGGTGGCTCCACAATTTCGCGAGAAGTTATCGGCTTTGATCAAAGGGCTATTGGCTACCAAGATCATTCAACCGTCTACGTCACCCTGGGCATCACCTATAGTGATCATCGTGAAAAAGATCGGGGTTAATATTCGCCTATGTATCGACTATCGCGCGGTGAATCAACTCACGCGCCTGATGGTATATCCAATGCCCCTTATCTCTGATCTACTCGAAGATTTGGATAAAGCGCTGTGGTTTTGCTCTTTGGATATGGCGAGCGGGTTTTGGTTCGTATCTATGACCGATCGAGCGCGTCAGATTTCGGCGTTTGTCACTCCGTTTGGATTGTTCGAATGGAATAGTATGCCTTTTGGCCTAAAGAATGCTCCGCAAATATACCAGCGGTTGATTGATAACGCATTATATGGGTATCTCAAGGTTAAGGACGGTGCTGACGAATCGAATGATGTATTCACGGTTGGAGAGCCCGACCAAACGTCGGGCCCGTCTGCACTGCAGCGGCGATCATATATCGATGATATTTTGATCCCGGCACCTACCTGGGCTACCCTGTGTGACAAGGTGCATCGCTTGTTGGAGAAGTGTGATCAGTGGAACTTATCGATCAGCGTGACCAAATCGTACTGGGGGCGACGCGAAGTTCCCTATTTAGGGCATCATGTCTCTAGCCGAGGTTTGGAAACAAATCCGAAAAATTTGGATGATCTGATTGATCTGCCTTTCCCTGACACCTTACGGGCAATGCAATCGTTTTTGGGGAGTTTGAACTACTACCGTCGGTTTATCGAAGATTTTGCGATCTACGCCGCTGTGCTCTACGAATTAAGGGAAACGGATTATCAAGAGTTAAAAAGCCGATCGTTGAGCTAGGAGAATATGGATCAGGAAGGTGATCGATTAATCAGGGCAAGAGTAGCATTCATCATTCTGAAGGCGAAGATAGCGTCAGCTCCAACCCTTCGCCACTTTAATCAGAACAAAGCGCCAGTAATCGTGGTTTACGCCAGCAAGTGGGCGGTATCCGCCGCGCTGGTACAAGAACATGATAAAGTGTATTACCCCGTGGCATTCGCCAGCCGAACGTTGAAGAACGGTGAGCTGAACTACAGCCCCGTCGAAAAGTAAGTTATGGCGCTTCTACGGGTCTTGGATGTTTACTTCACGATGCTGGTCGGAAAGACGATCACTGTCTTGTCGCGTTTATCCACACTGAGATGGTTACAAACATCCAACGGGTTGGACGGACGATTGGGCCGATGGGCTGCGATCTTATCACAGTGGGACCTCGGTATCAAGAAATGTGTACAGGGAGAAGAGGAGGTACTAGGGGCTTTAGCTGCAAGTATCACTCCTCGCACCGAAATCGATGAGGCTCTGATTGCGATCGCGCCGAAAAAACAACCGCGGCAGATGATTGAAGTACCACCTCCTACGGTCGGAAAAGGCGAAGAACTCTACGTGATTAGTTTCGATGGATCTGCAAGTGTCAAGCGACGTGTAGGTGCGTTCGGCGCTATCGTTTGGAAATTACCGGGATGAAAGATTATGACCGCGGTAGCCGATCATGCGCCTGATATCACGGTGAATAAAGCGGAATACCATGGATTGCTTTTAGGTTTGGACCTACTGTCTAGATACCCCAAAGGAAGGACGATCGTGTGTGGAGATTCGAATTTAGTAATCCGTCAAATTCGCGGCGAAATTAAGTGTAAAGCTCCGCGATTGCAAGTGTTGCAACAGCGTGCGTTCAATCTCCTTCGCGAATGGTCAGATCATGATCTAGTGCATGTCAAAAGAGAGTGGAGTGCAGATCACATCACCACTAGGGCTATGCAGGGTGGAACAAGATTTGAAATCGACGATGTGAAACAGCTGGAGTAATTGACCGATCTCAACAGGTTGCCGGAAGTGATCACGTGGAATGAAGATCCCACTACCCCGCAAGTAATAGTGATGACACGATCACGTAACCTACATCAGCCGTGACCGTCAACATGGCCCGATATATCTATAGCCGGAATAAGGGCGGAACGGGTAAAAAAAGCACAGGACGAAGAGAAATGGATTCATGATTTGCGAAGTTATCTGTATGGTGACGTCTCACGATTGAACGCAGACGAGGTTAAGGACTGCGCGAAAATTGTTGACAGCTACGATGTCGATGAACAAGAATTGCTGATCTACTGTGGAAACATGGCTAAAAGAAAAGCCAACGATGACAGAGATGATCAAGACGATCGTCACCTTTCGATTAAGCTGGTCTTACCCGAGACCCTACATGCAGATGTCCTCCATCACTATCATGTGAGCTTGGAAGGAGGGCACCAAGGCATAGGGCGTACATATCAGAGTATCAGATGATACTTCCATTGGCGTGGTCTATTCCGAAGCGTACAAAGGTTTTGTCGACCAATGCGTAGATTGCGAGACGGGGAAAGGCAAACCTACGATCAAGGGCATGTCGCCGGGGAATATCGAGGCTACGTACCCATTTCAAGTGATAGCCATGGATCATATCCCGTCACTACCCCGATCGACGGATGGACATACTGAACTGCTGATTTGGACGGATTTGTTCATGGGTATGGTGATCGCGAAAGCTGGATCGTCCCGCACAGCGCAGAAAGTCGCCGAAAATTATGAAGAGTGTGTGTTTCGACCATTCGGGGCTAGCGAAGTGATCCGGCACGATCGTGAACCAGGTTTTATGTCGGAAGTATTTTGCGCGTTCAACAAAATCGTGGGACAACGTCAGAGTGCCACTATGGAATACCGTCCACAGGCGAATGGTAAGGCGGAGAGGACGGTGCAGACGATCACGCGAGAAATCAAGATGTATGTAGCAGATGCCGGCCAGAAAGATTGGAGCTTGTATGCAGAGCGGCTGGTATTCGCGCTGAACTCAACCCCCGATCGTATTCGTGGTGAAACACCATTTTATTTGGCGTATGGGTGGGACCCACGATCATCGTTGGAATCGACATTGCAACTGGGCGGAATTCGGCGTAAAGACCGGGATGCTCGTCGGTGGAGATATAAGCTGCAAAAGGACTATCGTTACGCCCGTGATCAAGTGAGCGCTCGACTGCATCAAGCGGTGGCTGAGCGAGCTGAAAAGCACAATGGTCAAGTGACACCACACAAGATCGAAGCTGGATCAAGGGTCTGGTTATACCTTGATCGGGTGAAAGAACGGTTCGCGAAGAAACTGGCGCACATGTGGCATGGACCCTTCAGAGTCGATGGGGTAATCGGTAATCATGCGGCGAGACTGGTTACGGCTGGCACCGACTATCGTATGTTCCCAGTAGTGCACCTTTCCAAGTTGAAATTGGTCAAGGAATTTCCAGATCGCCCTACTACGGCACTAACAGCTGGGATAGAGGAGCGTTTCGACTTTGATGAAGCTTTATTACCTGACGACAGCTGGGAAAGGACGCTAGATACAGATGAATTTGAAGTTGATCGTGTCACCGATGTCCGATCAGGTCGAAAGACTAGATATGGAAGAACGTTACGCGAATATCAAGTTTACTGGAAAGGTTATGCTGAGCCGTCGTGGGTAGACGAGGCAGACTTAAACTGTGATGCTCCGATCAAGGACTTCGAGAGGAAAAGGATCAACAGACATCGGTTTGACGTGATGCAAGTGGACGAAAAGTCCAACTAATGCGTGATCGGCAGACTGGTCATGAACTACGATCGAAGAATTACCGATTGAAGAAAGATGATTGACGAAACTCACAATGGATGAAGAAGCGATAAATGGCTTGATGTGATGTGTTTACGATGGATATTGCGAGACAAGGTGATGGAGTAACGAAGATAAGACGACAAAATACCGGTTTATATCATGCATGGGGAAGTAAAGAAGCACAGTGGAAATGGCATGATCAAGATTGCTTATTGATTAAGGGCGGAACGATAAACGGATTAACTAGACCCAAAGAACTTGCGACGAATCCGAGGGATTTTACGGCCAGGGTGGGTTTCAGGGGAGGAACGATATTGAACCCGCCAAGGTTCAAAAGTATCAACCTCCTTCAAAGCGTCCAATAGGGTCCGGGGTGGCGGGTCCGAGAGGAACCCTGTGTACCACGCCCCATCATCGGCCGGGGCATACTTCAAAGGACGGTTGCGAGCACAATGGGTGATCGACGGGTCCAGGAAAATGTCGAGATCACATCTTCCGTCGATCATCCCCCGCAGGACAAAATCCACGACCCTCTTCCAGGTCGCTCCGGCACGACTTCTGCGTTGGCGGCGACTGTTGTAGTAATTACGGAAGAAGATATCCGTCTCGCGAAGGCCTTTAGAGATAGGGAGATAATGCGTCGACTCCCAGATCGCCAGCGCGTGATGTTCGAGAAACGACCGGCACTTTGTCTCGAAGTCGGCGAACCAGCCGACTGAGCGAAAAGAAAGGGGCGGCAACATGGTCATGAAAACGCCCCAAGGGCATTGAAAATACAGCAGCTACACTTCCGGTTGGGTGATCAAATGAACGGACCATGAATCATTCGGAGGGACGTGCACTGCAGCCGGGAACAACCATCCTTCCGGGCGGGTCAAGTAGTCAAAGTCCACTTGGGCCTTGACGTTACGCAGATCAAACCCACCAAGCTGATCCGGAGTCCACGGCAGGATGTCGGAGTCACTGGCGTCATCAGATATCGCGATCAATATCCGGAAATTACCCGTACGTGGAAACAGAGACCCGGAAGAGACTTGATCAGGTAGACCCTCGCTCCCGAACTCGCTAACTGTAGGAGTGGAAGGAATAGAAGCGATCGGACCAGGAAATCCGCCTTCCTCGTCTTGATCAGGACTTGGGGGATCATCGTCTTCCTTCTTCGCCTCCGAAATAGGAGAAAGGAGGCGTGACCGCTTCAACCGAGAGGAGGATAAAGATCTCCGAGTACGCCTTTTACGCGAAGGGGCGGCGCGGTTGATCGAGCCGTCAGGAGAGGCGGAATGCCAGCTGGCGGTGTAACTTGATCAGAACCCGCCGAAGGGGTGTGGATAACGGGTTCGATCTGCATCCGCAACGACATACCGGCCAACTGAGACTGAAGGTCCGAGTGGAACGAGCGTAACTGTGTGACTTCGCCCTGAACCTCCTGCACTTGA
Organism: Peronosclerospora sorghi; assembly: GCA_026184515.1. Lineage (NCBI taxonomy): Eukaryota > Oomycota > Peronosporomycetes > Peronosporales > Peronosporaceae > Peronosclerospora > Peronosclerospora sorghi. The sequence continues at coordinate 6,618,216 of CM047591.1, forward strand.
TGGCGCAACGTGTCACGTTCTGCGGAAACTTGATCAAAGCGGCACTGCATGGCGGAATTTTCGTTCTCCAGCTGAGAATATGCGGCGTGCAGATCGTCCAGCTCAGCTTGGAGGTCAGACACTCCCTTGACCCGATCAGATATTTCCTGCGCCTGGGCCATGATGGCAGTATACTCGTCCATCTTCAGGCAATTGGATTTGTTTTTCTTTCGAAGGCGATGATACTGGTGTTTGCGCCTATAAACCTCGGCAGTGAGCCTGAGCACCTGTTCGAAAAAGCGCTGATTCCCAGAGGCAGCCCGATCGCGTTCTTCTTGTAACTTGGCTAGGCGCTGTTGAAGTTGATCAAACTCCCGTGTTGGATCAGCGATGGTGTCTTCATGCACCGATTGCAGATACCTATCACGGGCATGACGGCCTTCCAGATCCCGGATCTGTGCGCGTTGATCGACCATGCGTTTTTCTTGATCGGCCATAGCGCTTTGCATGGTCTTCAACTTGGTCTGGAGATCATTGAAGGCGGCGTCGACGAAATCACGCAATGGCTTGAGCTGTTCGAAGGCGTCCCGATTGATCGCGACATCTCGCTCCACCACAGCGCGTTTGGCACGAGCGAGCTGCCGAAGCATCGCGACCGTGTCTTCACTCATCGTGAGCGAGTCAGATAACATGGCGATCTGATCATCACGTGCGTGTAGGGACTCTTGCAAACTGTAAGCCCGATTGATAGCAGTGATCGCCTGATCAGCTGCGGACCGATCCAGGGCAGGAGCATCGGTGGTGTTTGCCGGGGTGCCGTCCGTTATCGCTTGCATGATGGAAATGCAGGAATGCCTGATCGAGAAAGCTTGATCGCAGATGACACGGTTGGTGAAGGGTGATCGTTGGATCGCGAGGGGTGTACCACTAACGGCAACAGCCTGATAGAACGGGACCTGATCGGCGGGAGAAAGGACAGGCAGATTGATGGGTGATTATCACCTGGCCGATGACGTCGTGGTAGACAAGCCGACCAACGGTAACATGAACCACGATATCAAACGGCATGATAGACCCTCGCCCCAACCGCTGTACGGCTGGGACGAGGATCAGGGGATGCTGTCGTAAAGCGTGTTATAATTGGGCCCAATAACGGGCCTTATTATAAGGCCTTATTATATGGCTTATTATAAGGCCTTATTATATGGCCTTATTATAGGGTCTTATTATAGGCCCTTATTTAGGGGGGGGGCGATTACGGTCAGAATCGGTACGTAATCGTATAGGATTGTGGGTACCACGGAGTAAACAGTTGCGTGTACAACCGTGGTGCACATAGTCAGGACATAGACAGGGCATAGGAAGATGGGAAGATTACGTACAGGTACTCCGCGAACATCGACGAGCGGCGATGGACGACGGACAAATCAGGTCGACTGGCTGACGGAGGACGCTGGAACGGGTAGTTCTGATTGGTGGATATTAGGAAATTGGCAGTTCTTAGGATTTAAGCAATAATAAAGTTCTCCTTTTGCGCTCAACCCTTTTGGACCCTACAGGGACGGCACCTTTGCGCCTATCTTATTAGTATACACCTCTACGTCGCGGGCGGGAGCACTTTGTGCATTTTTGGCCCACCGGCAGACGTAGAGTGTTGAGAACTCACTCCACAACTCCGCCCGCTGTGTCAGCGGGTCTTCTATAAATGTTTTTGGTTTTAAGAGTGTGATTGAGCAGTACTCTCACATCTCCACGTTTGGTTCGCGTTTGGCCCCTAGAGTTCGGCTGCTGCAAGCGCCCCACGGGAACTCTAGGTGGATTAAGCGAAATTTACCCCCCCCC
>CM047591.1:6620136-6645500 GCA_026184515.1 Peronosclerospora sorghi
CCCTCATAGGTCTAGGCTAGGAATACAGATATTTGGGTGTTCCTTTATCTGTTTAAAGACTCAGAGGCTCCGTGATCGGGCAGTGAAGAATTCCGCTGCCTGATCAAGTACCCTCTTTGCCGATCGACACCTGATCGACACTCTGCTACTCGTGACCCGCGATCAACAACTCGCAGATTGCACCAACTTGTACCTGAGCGACTTTTGGCACCTGATCAAGTATGATCACCGCTGATCAACTACTTTTGGTGCCTGATCAAGCCTGATCAAGTCTGATCACAGCTGATCAACTACTTTTGGTGCCTGATCAAGCCTGATCAAGTTGGATCTCAGCTGTTCAACTACTTTTAGTGCCTGATCAAGCCTGATCAATTCTGATCACAACTGATCAACGACTTTCGGTGCCTGCCCAAGCCTGATCACTGCTGATCAAGACTGTTTGCACCTGATTCAAGCTCGATTACACCGGATCGCGTCTGATCAGCACCCCAACCAACTCATTACAAGTTCCCCAATCTTGCATCAAGGAATTGCCGTGTTTACATCCCCGCCACGCCTAAGCCTTCGGGTACACAAGGTGAGCAGAAACACAAGCAGTCAAGGACAACCGGAGGACCCCTTCGTTAGTCGGCAGTCCGGGCGCCGTGGTACCGCCTGATCAAGCGTCAAAAACTTTGATCAGCCGCTCCACATCACACATTGGCCGGCTTCTCAAGCTCAAGTTACGCACGTTTGGAACGTGTCATCAAGTTTGGATTATTACGTGGAGATATCGTTCGTGGAGTTTATCACGTTCTCATTTGGATCTCCGTATTGGATTATTGGACTTTTATTCTCATATTGGTTGGGCTCTACGATCGGTTGAGCGATCTGCCCTTTGGAGTATACTTAATCCACGTATAACTGGTCTGCCCATACCCAGGGTGAAGCGTTCCACCCAGGTTACACCACCCAGCTTGGTTTTCCGCATTTTAGACCTCAAGTCGATTCCCAGCACCTATCCACCGAGTGTGAAACTAGCCCATTCCATCGGGTACACAAGGTGAGATGACGAAACAATTAGACCAGGCGTCCTATGCTGATGATCGGTCGTCTGCTAGCAGCGGACTATCAGATCGGATCGTAGGCGAAGGTTTGCGGGGTACCCCCCCCGTCAGTTGGAAGGCTGGGCACGATGGTGGTCAGGTAATCGACACTTCGGTGTTCGATTTTGAACTTGACTCCACCACAAATAAAGCCATGTCCTAGCTGCAGCAAAGCCGCCAGCGCCCTCTGTCTGCGAATGGATCGAGTTGGCCTCCTTCATTACATTTTTTGTGCTCTCATTACACATTATCGCGGTCGTGTAACGTTGCACTACATTAAACAAAGCTGGAGGGTACGCGAGTTCGGCGTTCTGAATGCTTTCTTCTATTTGTCCACGAGTGAAGCCCTTGAGATTATGCGTTCCCATGTGAGGTTCTTAGGTGCTAACTTTCCATCTTGTGCTAATCGAGATGGGTCAATTCTACCGGAATAAGCGTACAACATGATAAGCATGACGGGAGACAGTGTCACGATTGAGAGTGAAGTGGACTTAGCTGGCACATATCCGTCTCCTTCCTGGGGCTTTAAATCGCGGCTATTAAGAACGTTAGATGCTCTCGAGGACGTTTTTGTCATCGAAAATGATATATAACTACACTTTTAAGTTGTTTTGAATATGGGTAAACCTAGATTATTATTCATCATCCTAAACGTTCGATGACTTGGATGAAAGAGTTATTTCTTAACGATATCCCCCACAATATCGACCAGTTGAAGGACCAGGTAGGTGCAGAAGTAATCGGATGAGGCATATTGGGTACTACATATATCCCAATGAGAGCAACCCCAGTCGTTCGTATTTGAAAATTTCTACTACGAATGTGGAGCTACGATAAATGCGTGTTATGGTGTTGGATCATCAAATTTGGTTACGCAGCCCCAATTTTCAATCAGGACGAAGAAATTGAGAATTTTATTTGGAAGGAACTAACATTGGAATCTTAGTCCGTTAAAAGCAGGGTATAAGAGGATTCACGTATTTAGGGCACTTCATTAATTAGTATCTCACGCAAAGTAAAATTAATTCGTTTTATCCACGACCACCATTCAACTTGCCATACAAAAACTAGCGCTATAGACTAGAGCTTATCCTTTGTTTCACCTTCTGTATAAAACGATAGATATATATATATAAAGAAGGTAAATCAATGATTATCCCTTTGAATATGTAGTCATAGGATGGATACTGCTCATTATTTGCTGGCCATCAAGTCCACCACCCAGATATCCCACTAGTACTCCGCAATTGGTGCACACAATCGCACTTCCAGATAGACCAGGATCTGGCAAAGACGAGATAATCATTAGTTTTCTGCTAAACCTAATGAATTTAGCTGGAACGATGGCGTAATGGTGCTCAAATGCCATGATCAGTCGCGCATCTGGATTCTTCGAGAAAAAAACAGACGCAGAGCATTCAGTGTGATCGAGCCCTGGCGCCAGCACAAACGGATGGTTGATGGCTCCAGAGGGGGAGCTCACCCCTTGCGCAAGAGTTACAGAATAATCTAGAACTCCAAGAGAAAACATAGTAAGTTGCATATATAAATATACATGCAAAGACATGCAAAGAAATCCAGTAGCGTAAGACAGATACCTGTAGGTTCCAGCGACAAGTAGGCTCCCTTGGAGCGCCGTTTGCCAGAACCGTTTCAGTTCTCAATTTGTATTGAATACAACAAGCTATTTTTTGTCACATCGTGACATCAAATTATTGAGGTTGAAGAGCGCTAGGAAATCCGAACACGTCCACACTCATCGTGCGACACACTTCAATGCTCATTGTACATGAGGGGAGTTTGTTATTTAGCGGCACAGGAACTTTGAAGACTGCAAAGTCGTACCTCCAACTCCTCCAGCATGTATCCATGTCAATTCTGGATCGGTGGACTACTATCGGCTTCATTTTCATTCTGAAAAAACTGCTCCACCACTTATATGATAAAGATGCCTTTTATTTTTCATCGCTACCATCCGTTAATATTTACTACGTACAACATTGGCGTCCTTTATGTCAGCCTCCTTTCTGTTGTTTCCATTTGTTTTCATGGAGGAACAAAGTCTCTTATACCGTTTGATGTGAAGCTTGAAGTCGTCGTTCAAATAATCTTTGAATGTGTCGTCGATCCACAGGTGCAAGTTTGCCAATAGATACAAGTGCGTCGGAGTTTGGTCTACTAGCAGAGCATTTCCTGAGCACTCACTTTCCCAGGAAACTCTCACAGTTAACTTCCACAAATTCAACTCAACATCACGATCCACGGTGCGTAGCTGCACCTTACCTGATATCGTATAGACTGGAATCTCGCGAACGAATTACTAGGTTTTTGAAAGCGACTGTTGACCTAAAATTGAAGATGGAAGTTCAAGCTGTGGGGTAAAAAGTGTGATGAAATAACTCTCATGGGGTATATTGATGCTAATTTTGGTGGATTTAGGAAATCTGTGACGGGGGGGGCGTTGCAATTATGGATGACGTCGGAACCAAGCACATTGACGTCAGGATTAAGTTCATGTGCTTTAAATGACGTGAAGTGCTGATCGAGTGGTGTATAAGCCGACTGAAAAGATGATGGTGGACATTTTCGCCAAAGGACTGAGCGCTACAAGATTAAAACATACGCAAGAGACTTTCGGAACTGGCTAATTTTGGTTTGCTGGAAATCTGAGAAGGAGTGTTGAGAGTGCGCGACAGTCGAGCTGAAGGAGATGTCGAGCATTTTAGGCGATTACGGCTTTTCGAAAACCAGAAATTTGGTATTAATCAAAATGTAATTGGTTAATACTCAAATATATATATATATATATATATATAAAGTTTTAGGCTTTAATCTGATTTAATCACTTCTTCTTTTCTTTTCTCGTTGACAAGTTCTCTCACTTACGGATAATCGTAGATTACGGTGGATTCGCTTTCTCGTTTTGCATTCTTGAGACATCAGTAGAATTAATGAATATTAATAAATTTAAGTTAGTATTTCGTTACTTGGATTTGTTATTGGAGTTAATCGCGTAGTACGCTAGTATAAAATAGCTGGGAATGCGCAATATTTTCGGGTCATATCGAAAATTCATAAGATCGAAGATATCAGGCTCCTCAAACAGCGGCTGTACCGCGTATAATGTCATCAAGCATAAATACATCCTATAACCACGTCTCTATGAAGACCTAACTGTTGAAAGGTGTTTCCGTCTATAGTTGCACAGAATAGTTAAAAACTCCAAGTCGTAGATGTCCAATAGTAAGTCTAATATAAACGAATCGTCTTAAGTCAATATTCCAACAGTCAGTTATCGCTAGACTGATAAATGACACCGGTAGACAGATCGTAGAGAGTATATGAAAGTGACCGAACCAGGGACTTGATCAATGGAATGTGTATTGAGAAGCGATTAGCTAGCCTAACATGAATATGCATAAGGTGTTGAAGCTATAGTAAACGTCTAACAGCTGTTATGTTACCTACATTACTTTTCCGTGCAAAAATAGGTGTACTCAGAACCGAGTACGAGTATAGTATTTTTAGCTACTAAAAGTACGAAATGCAAATTGCTACCTCAACAAATAGTCCTACCTAATTTTAAAAATTAAAATATAACTAGACTATTTTAACTCTAACATACTCTGAGCTGGATTTAATCCAACTAAACTTTCACATCTCTCAACACTCGGACATTTCTTGGTATATGCGTTTCTTCTTCTCCAGTTCCAAACATTTTAGTGTACATGCGTATAACGTCTACCCCCTCTATTCAAATCCCGTCAATAAGCTCAATTACGGCGCTGGAGTCAATTCCGAAGATGAAAAAGTCGCTTTGCCTTGGAAACTACTCATCAATTCTGTCAGGTCGTGGGGTATGTGATTCTGATACATCACGTACCTAGTAGGTTTAAGGTTAGGATATATATACTTATTTATTTACAAAACTAAGAATCCATGAAGTCATAGGAGTACGACATGGTCGTGACGTCATAGTCTGACTTCATCGTTAAAGTACGCCACTATAGCACGTTCTAGAAAGATAGGCTTAGAAGTAGCCCAGATATCAAACTAAGGACCTAACTCTCAATTTTAATATACCTTGTGCCCCACATCTGGTAGCACGTGATGGTCCCCGCTGCCCACCGCCCGCTGCCGTTACTGCTGTGCTTGCCGTGCTCGCCGTTAAAGAGAAGTGACTAGGAGAACCCACGTCAGTCCCGATCTTTTTGATGGCAGGGACACCTTTCATTGTCTTTAATCTTAACGGGTCATTGATACTGCCGCTTTTATCGAGGCGTTTTCTTCAGACTATATGTCGACTTATTTCGGTAATAATTCAGTTGGGTTAACGGAAGGTCTGCGCTTCAGTCCATGACCCGCCACCCGCACAAGAAACATTCGCAGCTAAACACCGGCGACTCGCTTGTCCTTCTGTCGGTGCAGAAACCAGACTCCGCAGATAAGTTCCGTGCCGACATTATAGAAACGATCCGTCGAACCAGCTGCATTCTCTTCCGGTTCGAGAAACACTTGGATACGTCTCAGCGCACCGACTCGCGCAAGAACATCAAGTCTCGTCTGCTAGCGCACGCCAGTGACCTGCTCAGCTTTGAGAGCACCGTACGCTTACGAATCTCTCGCGAGATTGCTAAGCACAAGTTCGAAAGCATCCCGGTCGCAAGTCGAAGAAGTCCCTGACACCTGGACCAAAGGTTGTCAAGAGAAATATTGGCAAGAAAAAAGAAAGACACAAGAGAAGTATACAAGTCGTTAATATCAATACATAACTGATATTATTTAAATCATGTCTCGGAAACCAAGCTTGAGGGTGTAAAACTTCCGACGTATGGAGGGAGATTGGAAGAATCTTTCCAGCTCTATAAAGAGCAAGTGGAGCAATACTTCTTTGCTAGAGGAGTTGACTGGAAGAACCAAGAGCTTGCACAAAGAATTCTTGCCGTTCTAGTTGGAACACTGAAGCAAGGTGCCTCTCAGTGGTATGTGATGCACAAGCAGTACATCACAAACGTGGATGACTCCGAGCCATGAGCGAGAGTGGACCAGATCATGTACTTCCTACGTACTTTACTGTCGTACAAAGGAAGAGGTTCAGTATCGTCGCTGTGCAACGCTGTCCGAGGCAATTACAGTTGCGTTGGACTTCGAATTTTCTCATTCTCAGATATTTTTGAGAGGAAATTCGCACGACAGACCGAGGTACAGTTCGTATGAAAAAAGTCGATTTCGTTCAAAAAATGGTCCAGAACCTATGGACGTCAGTTACATTATGTTTCGTCTCGTGAAGAATGCTGCCGCAGAAATTTATGCTTTATGTGTGGAAATCCAAATCACCGATCTGCTCAATGTAATCAACGTCGAACGCGCAACGACAGAGGAAATAATCGTTCAGGCTAGAGAAACAAGCAGTATGAGACTTTTCCGCATGCCAAAATTATAGAAAGCTGTAAAGACGAGCAAGAGACGAGCAAGAGACCATTGTGTACTATCGCGTCACAATTAATGCCGCAATTGTTCAAAGAAAGCCCGAGGTTTAGCCTGTTGTCTTAGAGTCAAACAACTCTGAATCGTACACACCATCGCAAGGTCGACTGCTAGTGCTTAATGGAATCATTTTCAAAAAATCCGTTAGGATTTTGTTCGACTCTGGTGCGTCAACAAACCTTATCAAACCTGAATTAGCAACAAAAATATTAAGCACGCAAGAGGTACAAGCACGTCGTTTTTATGGAACGTGTGCATCGAGTCAGCCCACAAGGAACGTGGAGGATACCATTCGTTTAGATGGTATGGGGTTTCCAAAGATGCAGTTTACTGAATGGGTACTACCGGAAACACATGACGTGATATTCGATATTTGATTAACTGGGGTTCACCAAGTACAATCGACTGATAGATTGGCGCACGCAACAGCAGCCTTTACAAAATTCGAAGACATAGATGGTCCAACCTTCCAAGCGAAGATGAAAAGTGGAGCCTGAGATGAGGTATATCATTAGAAGATATCCAACGTCGAACCATCAGAAGTACCTCAGGAGTTGAAACCCGTTCTGGACAAATTCAGGACATATTTTCAGAACTGCTCCCAAATGAAATGCCGCCTAAAAGAGCGTTAACTTCGAGTTGCAAATTAATCCTGACGCAGTGCCGAGTTCCCGTGCTCCCTTCCGTCTCTCGAACGTATAACAGGAATCATTGCAGCAACTCGTGGAACAGAATATACGAAAAGGATAAATAGAGGTATCAAAATCTCCACGGGTCTCAAATATTTTTGGGATTCATTAGAAAGATTCTGCAACAGGACAGTTCCCAAACCGTGCCGAATGGCTTCGAAGTGGAAATTCGAAGATCCCAATTCGTTGGGTAGTTGACTATTCTATGTTAATAGCATGTCAGTCGTGGCAAAAATTAATTTGCTACGAACCTTCCTACTGGTTGTCAAGTCGTTTCCTCGATTCTCCAATGCTGAAACATGAATAAAAGTTGTGTTATTTTGCCAATAACAGAGCGGTAGTTATCAAAAACTCCACTACCACCCTCAAATTGATTCACCTGTCTGGGATCTGTAGTTTGCTCGGCGAGATGCAGTACTGTTGCTCGTTTCAGCATGCACATCTGGTATTGATCGAAGACCTATTCGATCGTATGCAAGTATTTTACGTTGCTTGATCTCGCACAAGGATACCATCAAATGGTAGTGTTGCCGTCAAGTCAACCGTATACGGCTTTTCAAACCCCAAAAAAGGATCAGTGGTGTGCTGTACCAATGGGATTATCATAAATTCCTGGAGGTTGGTCACCGCTTATGAGAACATTGTTCGATAAGCTGGGAGACTTTGTTGTCGTGTATCTCGACGATATATGCATCTTTTCGCGTAAAAATGGAAAACCACGTTAAAAACTTTGGCGCAGTATCAGAATTGTTCGGCAAGGACATCCACAACGCCGAGTTTTACGTGTTACGCGCACATATCAGTGACAAAGTGCAAGAAGTTGTTCAGGAAGGTTATAGCAATGACAAGTTCTTCGAAGATATTTGAAAAACTTAGGGGTCAAATGAAAATTTCATATTCGACAAAAGTCTCATACATATGAGTCAAGATGGAGCAATGCAGCAAATATGCATTCCGGACATACCAGATATTAAGACAAATATACTATACGAGTTTCACGATGCATCCACAGCAGCACATCCAGGATTTCGAAGAACTTACATGAAGTTAAAGCAATGGTAATACTAGCCAAATTTACTCGATACTGTAGCCGGTGCGTACACGCATGGTGCGGCTAGCGCACAGAGGAAGACTTTCCTTAAGCGGCGATGTGCCGCTACTTATCCGATACGCCCTTGTAAAAGGGCTTAGTAGGAGAGTTCTCTCCTACTCGGGGCCAAGATTTCCCTTGGTTTACTTGTTAGACTTAACTAACCCCTTGAGACAAGGCCTCCCTTAGAAAGGGAGTAGCTAAAGGAAGTATTCCTTTTGGCTACAAACACTCACAGCACGCGCGACCGATCGAGGTCGTGCGTCTCGCTGGATTGGCGTGTTTGTAAACTGAATGTATATTTAATATGTAATTAGCCTAAATTAATTTAAACTAATGTAAACTATATGTAATACTAAGTAGAACTTACTAAATGCTTACCTATCCAAAATGTAATGTACACCACCTGTGTACTAACACGTGGCAGGCTGCCACGCCTCCACCAAGGGCTCCTGCCCTGATTTGTTAAAATAACCAATAGGTCCAAACCCTTCGGACCGGTCAATACTGACCCCAACCGTTGTGTACTTACGTGCACAACATAACTAAATGTAACCAGAATGTAACCCTGTTACATCCTCCCCCATCAAGACTATTGCTTACGCAATAAATCAATTTTAGTTGGAGAGCTCCAACTGCCAGAACTTCTGGCTATCCATGATCACCTTTACTGGTGCTGAGGATTCACCTCGAGAAGAGAATGGAAACTATTCCGATAATTCGGAAGCGGGTGCCCTTGGGGATATCTCCCCAAAGGCTGACCGCTCCAAAAACTCCGAACGGCGATGTCGGCAGTCCAATCCGTTCCCCACACATGGGGAGAATGCACTAACTTGTGCGCCACCTCTACCAAATGCTGATGATGCATCCGGGTCGCCGAAGGCGACCATCGCCGATGATCCAGACACGTCGCAAGAAGCCCGACGTGCCGTACCGGCACGGAAGGGTCCTCGTGACCATCAAAAGAAGGCTAAAAACGAGGTTAAGAGAGGTTTAGCCTCCCATATCACTGGCCCTTCGGCTGAACTGCCGCGTGAGCTCGCGCGCCGGAAACAACTCCGGGTAAGTCTGCTAACACCAAAGCAGTTCACTGTGAAATAATACCGAGCACGCCTCGGGAAACAGGCGCGGGGTGCCGTCGTTGAGCCCCTCCACGAGGTTCCCTTCGTCCTTCTGCAAGACGAGGATGTCGAGGATGCCGAGCGGGCATTCCGCGCTTGGGCGGAAGGAGAGAGGCAACTCCCAAGCTTCGACGATCTTTACAACATCTATTTCGAACGCGACGTTCGGATAGAGAGGGCGTTGCGCTTGGCGTATGCGCAGGCCAAAGCTCTGGGGGCAATTACCTGCCTCTGACTACACGCGCCCTGCTCTCGGTGTGGTTCCGGAGAGAAATGCAAACTCTGCATCTGCCTCCGGCAAACTCCCAGCTACTGGGAGTGAAGGGGCTTCTTCCTCCCCTTTAGTCGTTGACTCGCAGCGGGATTTTCCCGCTCGAAAGCGTCAACGACGTCACGGCAATCCTGCCGCAGGGGAGTCTCTACTCCCAAGAACTCTGTGAATGTGGATAGTCTTTCCACTTCACCAGGTACTGGGTCTCACCCCGATGATGGCGTCGTGCCATCCGACGCTCCACATGTTAATGTGGAATACCCTCCGTATCGAGAACTGGCGGAGGAGGTCGCACTATTGCGACGTGAGTTCCACGAGCGCTGTGACCGACACAGCCGGCGCATCCAGGATGTCCAATGGGACTCCGCGACGAGGGGAGTGCGAATAAACGCATCGAGAAGCGGCTTGCCTCTCTCGAATCCGCCGTTGCGGAGTTTCATGGTTGCATTTCGACCCTGTTGGCGCTATTCCGACCTGTCGTGCCTTTCGGTTACCCGACTTCCCAACCTCCTCCAAGAGGGGACCCGCCTCCGGGTTCTGGTATGGTTTGAGCATACCCACATAGAAGATTGGATGCGTACGCATAGCTTCGGGATATCCAAGGTATAAGCCAAGCCCTTTCGGGCTAGCACCTTGAAAGGCCCCACTAACCTGGGGCGCAGTCTGTTCCGTAACACGTTGGAAACTGCATGTTTAGGAAGGTTTTTAGCGTTTAATAAAACACTTTCTCCTACTTTGTACGCCCTATCGTTACGCCGACTCTTGCGGTCGTCCTGTTCCTTTTGCTTGTCTTGTCTTTCCGCCATGGCATCGCAAACGTGTCGTAAGACACTAAGGCGCGTCGATAAAAACTTTTCGATGTGCTTTCGCACAGATACAGGGCTGAAATCAGGGAATCCTCCCCCCTAAAGCCCTGGGCCACACACGCGTGGTGTCAACGGAACCCTCGGATTCACTAATCCGTTCACGTAAAACGGGGTAAACCTCGTAGATGCATGGACCGAATTGTTTATAGCGAATTCGGCCATAGGAAGCATCTCACTCCAACTCTTTGGAGAATCCGGACATAAACTCCGGAGAATATCCTCTACAACGCGGTTAACGCGTTCTGTTTGTCCGTCCGTCTTCGGATGATTCGCAGTGGACGTGAGGAGCTTGGTGCCCAGAATCCTAAAAAACGCTCCCCAAAACTGTTCCGTAAAACGGGGATACCGATCCGACACAACGGAATCGGGTAGACCATGCTGGCGAAAGATACGGTCTAGGAACACTTTTGCTGTTACTTGTCCATCAATGGACTCTGGCACAGCCGCCAGGTGATCCATCTTGCTCAAACGGTCTACAAAGACCAATATGCCGGTATTGCCGGTCTTATCCTTCGGAAAACCGAAGATAAAATCCATACCAATGGATTTTCAACACTCCGTCGGAACGGATAAGCTCACCAAAGGCGCAGCTGACTCTGCAGAGGGTTTGACCCTCTGACACGTTTAACAGGTGCGAATATACGCACCTACCCACTTATACATCTTGGGCCACCAATACAAAGCGCTTAAAGCGCTGTAGGTCTTATCCCGACCTATATGACCCCTGTAGGGGCGTCATGTGCCTCATAGAGGACTTTATACTTCAGTTTCTCATCATGAGGAACAACCATCCGCGGAGAGTCCTCCGCGCTCGTGCTATAATATAGCAAACCGTAACGGTACCTGTAACGGTGTAACCGAGGTTTAGCTCGTCTTGACAGGGTTGGCTCAGACGAGCCAAGTCCCTTTTTCACCCAAGGCGCTGATAAGCGCCGTACATTGTGGGTCTTTCTCATACGCCTGGCGTATGAGATCCACCACAGACGAGGTGACGAATGTCGCGTGAGAGAGCTCGTAATCGGGACGACGCGACAACGCGTCTTCAAGCACGTTCTGCTTGCCAGGTTTATACTTAACCTCAAAGTTGTACTCCGCAAAGAAGGAGAGCCAACGGGCCATCCGTTGCGAGAGATGAGGCGACTTTGTCGCTGTCCGTAAGGACGCGTGGTCTGTATAAACCACGAACGTCTTTGAGCCGAGTAGGTGAACCCTAAATTTTACAAGGGCATACTTCATAGCAAGTATCTCCTTATCATGAACGGGATAATTCCGTTCTGCAGCTTTAAGCTTCCTCGACTCAAACGCAATCACACGCTCCCGTCCCGCGTCGTCTGCTTGTAACAAAGCACATCCGATTGCAAAATCGGAGAGGTCGCAGACGACTCTAAAAGGCTTCCCAGAGTCTGGGAGAGCAAGAACGGGGTCTTTTAACAATCTCCCCTTAACCGCTTCAAAAGCATTTTGGTGTTCGGTTTCCCAACACCAACCAACGTCCTCTTAAGAAGTCCAGTTAATGGCTTCACCATTTCAGCGTAGTTCTCGCTGTACTTGTGGAGATAATTGGCTAATCCAAGCCACTTCCGTAAATCTCTAAGATTTACAGGCGAAGGTCACTCCACAATGGCTTTCACCTTCGCGGGACCCGCCCGCACTCCATCCTTACCTATGAAGCGTCCGAGGAGGAAAGGAATTTCCTCAGCACCAAAAATACATTTGGATGCTTTTGCATATATTTTATGCTCCCGCATACATTCGAGAACAGATCGAAGGTGTATTAGGTGCATCTGAACATCAGACGAGTCGCCTTCCGCGCGACTATGATCGAATATATCGTCGAAGTACGTCTGAGCGTACTTTCTGTGAGGGCGGAAGAATCCACTCCCACAGCATGCCACTAGGCGTGCTGACCGCTGTAAGCGGAATATCTGATGCTCGCATGAGCATCTGATAATACCCGTCCACCAGATCTAAGGCACTGTACACAGTACAGCCCCCATATTGTTCTGGAGGACATCCTTCCGAGGAATCGGAGTCTGCATGGGTAAAGTAGCTGCATTCAGCTTGTTGTACGCATGCACAATGCGCCACTTTCCGTTCTGTTTACGAACACAAAAAGTGGTAGATGAGTGGGGAGACTTGCTCTCCCGTACCATTCCTGCCTCTTCTTTCCCCTTGAAGAATGCGTCGATGACGTCGAATTGCTCCTTGGGGAGAGGCCACTGCCTAGTGACGCAGTATTTGGTTATAGGAACCAAATCGATTTAATGTCGGACCCCCCGATCCGGTGGTAACCCCATCGGCGGGTTGTCACTAATGACATCTCCAAATTCATTCAATAAGGAATGTTAAGGGTCCTCAGGATCCGCAAGGATCTTGAGGTCGCTTCGGGAATTCAATGCCTGTTTGGTTTGCACCAAAACTGACTCGTCCATCGTGGATGATGAGTTCAACTCCTCTTCCGGACGTAATACAACAACCTCGTCGATTTCATCTGCTTTCAAAGCAGTTTTAAACTCGTTGAAGAACCTCTACTCCAACGACAACAGTTAGCCTACCCCAGGCAACCGTTCCAGGCTTATGTCTTCTGTGACAACACCTGTCACACTATTCAGCATCCGATAGGACTGCTGACTACTGGCCTCGGTACTCATCCCGGGACCCAGATGGGGGGAGTCAATTGCCCCATCTATTGGAAGCGCATCGCGCCTATCTACAGAGGTCTTTACCTCTACCACCGGTGACTTGCCGATCTCACCTACAACGGCGGGGTCGGAATCGATTCCGACATGCGGAAGAGACGAACTACGGGTCTCTCCGCTTGTAAGCGCTTCGCGCTTAACCACAGGGGTCTCTAACATTAGTTTAATTAATTTAGGCTAATTACATAATAAATAAAAAACAGTTTACAAAAACACTAAAGAATGCTAGGCGCACGACCTCTACCGGTCGCGCGCAGTGGGTGTTGTAGTGAAAGTGAATACCTTCCCTTAACTACCCCCTTTCTAAGGGAATCATTGTATCAAGGCGTTAGTTTATACTAACTAGTAAACCAAGGGAAATCTTGGTACCGAGTAAGACAGCCATCTCTTACTAATCCCTTTCATAAGGTCGTATCGGCTAAGTAGCGGCGTATCGCCGCTTTAGGAAAGTCTTCCTCTGTGCGCTAGCCGCACCGTGCGTGTACGCACCTTCTACATCTGGTAGCACTTGTAGTCAATCCAACACCTGTGTTGGTAGACGACAACATCCTCTGCAAAGGATGAACCAAGAGGATTGGGGTAAGCACCTACTGGGAGCCGTCGTTTCCCGACGGCTTGGGCGAGGGCTTCTTACCTGCCCTCGACCCCTTAAAGCGAATATCTCGATGGGGATTCCGCGGCATCTGTTCCGCAGATGATCCGCACTTCCACACAGGAAGCATCTCAGCGGCCCCTGCCGCTGCAGCATTGCATGAAGCTCCGCTTCAGAACCCAACGAGATAGAGTCAGCGTTACTCTTAGCGGAAGGTTTATCCTCCGCTTCGACCTGACTCAGGTCCATGGGTTCGGGACCCACCTTAGAGGAACGAAAGTTCCTCTCGGCGTTGAACGCCATCTTAAACGCCTCCCCCAGGGATTGGGGTCGGCATCGGAAGAGCTCCGAACGTGCTGGCCCTTCTCTCTGGCCTCCCATGAACACGGTAATGGACAAATCGTCCGAGTACGCGTTCGCGTACATCCCTGCCAACAGGGTCTTAAGTTCTTGGATATATGTTTCCAAGTCCGTAGTGCCCTAACGGCACCTCTGAAACGCCAGCTGATTCTGGAAAACCAGATCAGGCGTGGCATACATGTCCATAAGCTTTTGCTTAAGGACTTCCCAGGTTGGGAACACGTTCGTGGACGAGTCCGAGCATGTAAAAGCCCATGCACGGGATTTACCCGTAGGATGGGTCAGTGCAAGTCAAACTTGCAAGTGATCAGCTACCACATTCGCTGTGGCGAAGGCCTTTTCGACCTCTCGTAACCACACATAAAGGTTATCACCCTTTTCACCGGTGAATTCCTTTATCTTAAAGGACAATGGGGGACGCACCCCCGTGGAACGACCTCCACCTAAACTCGCCTCATGGGCGATGAGGGCATTGACCCTAGCCTTTACGGCCTCAAGGCCATGCTCCACTAGGAGCTGCATGCCTTCGTCACCCAGTAAGGATAACATCCTGTTAAAGGCTTCCTGCTGTACGAGGGTTAACATTTCCTAATCGTCCTGATTCATCCTTTGCAGAGGATGCCGTAGCCTACCAACACAGGTGTTGGATTGACTACAAGTGCTACCAGATGTAGCCGGTGCGTACACGCACGGTGCGGCTAGCGCACAGAGGAAGACTTTCCTTAAGTGGCGATGTGCCGCTACTTATCCGATACGCCCTTGTAAAAGGGCTTAGTAGGAGAGTTCTCTCCTACTCGGGGCCAAGATTTCCCTTGGTTTACTTGTTAGACTTAACTAACCCCTTGAGACAAGGCCTCCCTTAGAAAGGGAGTAGCTAAAGGAAGTATTCCTTTTGGCTACAAACACTCACAGCACGCGCGACCGGTCGAGGTCGTGCGTCTAGCTGGATTGGCGTGTTTGTAAACTGAATGTATATTTAATATGTAATTAGCCTAAATTAATTTAAACTAATGTAAACTATATGTAATACTAAGTAGAACTTACTAAATTCGTACCTAGCCAAAATGTAATGTACACCACCTGTGTACTAACACGTGGCAGGCTTTCACGCCTCCACCAAGGGCTCCTGCCCTGATTGGTTAAAATCACCAATAGTTCCAAACCTTTCGGACCGGTCAATACTGACCCCAACCGTTGTGTACTTACGTGCACAACATAACTAAATGTAACCAGAATGTAACCCTGTTACAGATACTGTGCAAAAGTAGGTCGACATGCGAAACATGATCTCGGTGGAAGTCAATATTTAGAGAAAGAAAGGATTAATGATCCCTATCCCCATTCCGAAGGAATGCCGGGAAGTTGTGTCGATGGACTTCATTACTGGTCTACCCGTGTCAGAACGGTATGATGCTATTTTTGTGACCGTAGACAAGTTGTCAGAAAAAAAAATTTATGCACCAACGTACACGACTGCCAATTTTCTAAAGACGCTTCAAGTTGTTTTTTGACGCTGTTGTCCGACATAAAGGACTACCGAAAGTCATTATCAGCGATCGAGATCCGAAGTTTACGGAAAAATTCTGGAAGTCACTAATGAGAATAATGAGTTTAAAGCTAAGCATGACGACCGCTCATAGAGAACAAGAAGATGGTCGAGCTGAACGTCAAAAGTTAGTGTTAGAAATCACAAATCATCTCCATATTTTGCCACATATGTGAATTCGATCCTTCAAATAGTTTTACCGATTTTTCAATCTGTTCATGATTAGATCACTCAGCTCAGTTTCGGTTCTTTTTATGTAACTTAAATCTTTTTAAAAAGGGCGCCCTTCCACACACACACGGGGGGGTCACTCGGATAGACTAGTAGACTACAGTATACTAGAGTGACACGGGAATCGACAAGTCATCAGTGTCAAACCACTCCTAATAGTCTACTTAGATGTCTAATAGTCTAGACTACTGTAGTCGACCACTACTCCCGTACCCTCGGTGTGTGTGGAAGGGCGTCCATTTTGAAATCTCTCCCAAAAGCTGATGCCAATCACATGGTGGTTGGCTGTCGGCAAGTCCTCTTATTGTGGCCTTCCATCTTACACCTACTGCACTTGCGACTGCTTGCAACTGCTTCAACCACTTCGAATCCTGAGGTTCCCTGCGTGTGCTGGATGCTGAGATATTGCTACTGTTCTGCACTCATTGGGGTCTTCCTCTGGTTTGTACCTCTGGAGGAGAAAAGAGTGGGAAGTTCTGACGCCCTAGATTCCAATAGATAGAGTTCCCTTTCCATCAGGAGCCTTTGATCTGGGGCATAGATTCGTGTTGCGCCCTTAGGTACCTGATGCTGTCATCAAAACTTGGAGTGCTAGATGGTGGATATAGTTGGATTCCGGGGTCCGCAGCCATCACTGCGGACTCACTTGCTCAAGGCGTATCGGAAGTCCCTCCTTCAACAGCTCCTCAATGTTGTGTTCACATGGAAGACCCATGGTGGTGGTGTTCCACAGAGAAAGTGAGTTTTCTACAACATCCAACGCATCCAATCAAAGTTCACTTACCGGAAGACATTGCGACAGGATGCACTTTCAGCAGTCCTTCTTATTGCGTGCTGGTATTCAGGTTCTGCAATTCATGCTATGGGTTATGAACAAGATATTAGAAAAATAGGAGGACTACGACGTATATTGCCTTTTACTTCTATAATGTTTCAAATTGGTTCATTATCTTTAATTGGTTTTCCCTTTTTAAATGGATTTTATTCTAAAGACCCAATATTAGAAACTGAGCATGCATCTTCTTCAATGCGAAGTGAGAGATCTTCCGTGCCACCGCACGCCACAGCGGGTGAGTATGTGTCGTCAACGATGTTGTCGCATCAGTGTGCATCTCGTGCTTGATAACGCTAATCTGGTTATCACAGCAGAGTTGCAATAGATGGTAGACATCTCGAAGATCCATCATCGATTAATTGATCCACTGCTTCTGTGTGGAATGGGCACCTTCAATGCGCGATGAGACGAGATGGTCGAAATGCAAGACTTGGTTTACCCAATCCTTAAAAAACATTTCACGATGGGGAATCCATGTCGTTTCCAGATATGCAACTGATTGCATCGTATCAGCATGTCTGTGGACGAGATCCCTCTATGCCTTTTCCATAATGCTCGTCGTCCCGGAGTTGATGGTGGCTCTCCAGCATTTGGCGAAATCGTTAAATGCATCTTGGTCGGTAAAAAAATTCCGTGTGTGCTGTAGCACATTCTTCTCAATGTGCCACGAACAGAGGATGTTCTTCGCTCCCGGAAACGTGCACTGGATTTCCGACATAAGCACCAGTTCCCTGTCGGTCACAAATACCTGTGGCGGTGCGCATCCCCATAGATCCCTGGAACGGATTTCATAGCCCATTGGTAGGATGCCTCGGTCTCACGTAGGAGGAAGCAGAAACAGAACGAGAATGTTTTGCTGCATGAAGAGATGCGAACAACATGTAGTAAAGGCATGCGATACTTGTTGGTCTTGTAGGTGGAATCCAGAGTCAGGATGTACCTATGCCTTCTAGCAGGATCCAAAGATTTCTAAGGCGCGAAGTATAGGCGAGTTACCTGATCATCGTCGTTGAACTTCACACGGTGAGTGATGTTGCTCTCGGCCAACTTGCAAAGTAGTGCTTCGATTGGAGTTCGCCCTCGTAATTCGCGGACTCTTGCTTGACGTCCGATGTTATGTATGCCTTGGGCAATCATTCGCACTTCGGGATCCCGTTGCTTCAATGATGTCAAGATCACCCTTGCTTGCGCCTATCACGAGATCGTGTCTTATAATCAATTCCTTTCATCATAGGCTCAAAATAGAGCGACATAGAGCAGAACACGAGATACTGTACATGGCTTACCCCTGCTTTGTCCAGTTCCTCAATGGTTTAACGAGACTTCGAAATGTCCGGGCGTCTTGCTTCTGAATACGCTATCATATCCTCACATCCCATGTGATTATGGTTCGTCCTTGATCTTGATGGACCAGCCGACTAACTAAACTACCTTTCAGCCCAATTGCGCGATATGGTGACTGACCAAGGACAGCCCAGCTTTTTGGTACTAGTTATGCGTCCCCCATCTTGTTCAGACGCGTTTCTCAATGGCAAATAATTGCCCTGATGCTTGCACATGAGCCACACTTTTCTCAAGCTGTTCCCGGACTCATCCTTTTTGGAGCGGCCACGCACAACAGCGTAACCTTCGGAAATAGCATGGAGTTCTACGGCCGTTTTTGTGAAGCTTGCGGTATATTCAAAAGTGAGAGTTAGGTCCTTAGTTCGCTATCTGTGCTACTTCTAAGCCTATCCTTCTAGAACGTACGACGTCATGGCGTACTACTCTATAACATACGACATCATGACGTACTCTATAACGTTCGGCGTCATGGCGTACTCTATAACGTACGACGTCATGACGTAGACATGTAAATATATTATATGTGTATGTTCTAATCTATTAGGTACGTGATATATCACGTACCCCACGATTTGACATCCCCTCTGACTTGACTTCGCGTTGGATGTCTCGAAAGTCCTTCACTAGTTGCTGCCAATGCGAAACGTGGCGGATATCTTTCTCGCGTTCCCAAGTACTTTCACACTCTGGTAGTCCATGCCATTTCACTAGCCATTCGATTTTTTTGTCGGCTGCGCTGACGACGACGAAGCAATTTTTTTCCACGATGTGCAACTCGTTTCCAGTATCAGACTCTAGAATAACCGGAGATGCTTTCGGAATCGGTCGGCCAGCGAACTCAGAGCAATTCGGCCTGTATGGCGAGAGTAGGTCGACGTTGAACTTTGAGTGTAACCTCCTCATATTTCGCGGTAGCTTCAACTTAGCTACATTCATTTTGATCATCTTGATCACTTCAAACACTCCCACTTTTTCGCTGCGAGTTTTGCCTTCTTTAACTCAGTGTGAGAGTTAACTGTCTTGAGTGGTAAGTTCTTGGTGTCCAATAGTACTAAGTCACCAACCTTAAATGTGAGGCTTACTCGTTTCGAGTCGTAGTATTTTTTCTGTCTCTCTTGGGATTGTCTCAGGTTTTCGCGTGCCTTTTTTACTAGTTCTTGACGATCCTTGGCGAACCTCGAGGCGAACTCTTATATTGATTGCGTTTTCAGAATATCGCAATTTCTTTCTTGAGAAATCAGATTGGATACTTTTCTTCCAGTATCAATCTCGATTGGGATGAGCTTGGTAGGCGCATTCACCAATGTGGCATGTGCGTACTCTATAGTTCCAAGTAATTTGGCCCAATTTTCTCCGCTGTATGATACCAGACAGCGTAAAGCGTCTTCTAACACCAAGTTTGGCGTTCCGTTTTACCATCCGCTTGTGCTCTATGAGCGGTCGTCATGCTTAGCTTTACACCCATGATACTCATTAGTGACTTCCAGCAGTTTGCTGTAAACTTCGAATATCGATCGTTGATAATGACTTTCGGTAGTCCATGATGTCGGACTACAGCTTAAAAAGACAACTTTTCAGTGTCTTTCGAGTCGGCAGTCGTGTAAGTTGGTGCATAAATTGGTCTTTTTGACAGTTTGTCCACAACCACAAAAATAGCGTCATACACATCTGACACAGGTAGACCAGTGATGAAGTCCATTGACACCACTTCCCGGAATTCCTTCGGAATGGGGATAGGAATCATTAATCCTTTCTTTCGCTGACTATTTGACTTCCATCGAGCACATGTTTCGCATGTCTCGACGTACTTCTGCACAGTCTCGAGTAACTTTGGCCAGTAGTACCATTGCTTTAAATTCATGTAAGTTATTCGAACTCCTGGATGTGCTGCTGTGGCTGCATCGTGAAACTCGTATAGTATATTCGTCTTTATATCTGGTATGTCCGGAATGCATATTTGCTGCATTGCTTCATCTTGCCTCATACGTGTGAGACCTTTGTCGAATATGAAGTTTTCATTTGACCCCTTCGTTTTGCATATATCTTCGAAGAACATGTCATTGATATAACCTTCCTAAATCTATTTTTGCACTGTCACTGATATGTGCGCGTACCACGTAAAATTCGGCGTTGTATATTTGATCCTGTGCGACTCCTATGGGACGACTCTCCCCCCGCAACTCTACTTCGTCGAGTAAGAGTTGGAAAAAATCCAGCGGGATGTTCTGAATGAGCGTGGAGTGAACCATGTGTCTTTCCAAAAGTTTGGAATGTTGAGCACAGTCTTCGGTACACTCATGTGCTACGTGCGACATATCCGGAACATGGGACGGAGTCACAGCAATTTCTGATGAATCTTCCCCAGACACAGCTGAGCGCGATAATGCGCCAGCCCACGACATTCGAACTTCCTTTAACATGATGTAAGACAAATTCAAACTGGGAAAAGAACGTCAACATGTGTGCCAATTTCGGAGACACTTTTGGATGATGAAGAATCCACTTGCATGCGGAATTCTCGCTATAGAATTAGAAATGCCTTCCATGGAGATACGGACGCCATTTCTACAGAGCGGTCTTGATGGCTAAGAGCTCCTTCTCGTTTGCAGGCCATTTTAATTCATGGGGACCCAAATGTTTCGAGTAAAACGCGATGGCGTGGTCTTTTCCGTTTATACTTTGTGACAGAACTCCACCGATGCAAAACCCAGAAGCATCCGTTATCACAATAAAAGGGTGAATAAAGTCCGGTAACTTCAGATTAGGTGACTGCTGAAGTGCGAATTTCAATGTTGCAAATGCTATTTGCTGATCTGGACCCAATTCCATTGGGTACCTTGCTTGGTTAAATCTCGAAAGGGACGCGAGATCATTGCAAAATTGCAGATGAATTCACGATAATATCCAGATAATCCCAGAAAACTGAGCAACTCCTTGCGACATGTTGGTTCTTGGAACGTTGCGATAGCATCTGTTTTCTTAGGTTCGACTCGTAGACCATCTACGGAAACCATGTGTCCTAAGAACGCGATTTCTTTACGGCCAAATGCACATTTGGAGATTCGAGCATATAGTTTCTCCTTGCGCAACACTTCGCATAATGCGCGAAAGTGTTTAACGTGGTCTTCCATTGTTACGCGAGAAGATGCATATATCGTCGAGATAAACGACAACAAAGTCTCATAACTTATCGAACAATGTTCGCATAAGACGTGACCAACCTCCAGGAATTTCTGATAATCCCATTGGTGCCTCACACCAGTGATACGTTTTTTGGGGGTTCGGAAAACAGTATACGGTCGACTTGATGGCAACACTACCATTTGATGGTATACTTGTGCGAGATCAAGCAACGTTAAATACTTGCATCCAACCAAACAATCGAATAAGTCTTCGATCAATGGCAAGGGAATTTTCGCCATGACTGACATGCTATTCACATAGCGATAGGCAATCACCCAACGAATGGGGATCTTCGAATTCCACTCCAAGCCATTCTGCCATTTTGGGAACCTTCCTGTTGAAGGATCTTTCTTGGGAATCCCAAAAATATTTGAGACCCATGGAGAGTTTGACACTTTTATCCATCATTTACGAATGTTCTGTTCCACGAATGTCTGCAACGCTTTCTTTTCTACCTTCGATAGACGGAAGGGAGCATGGGAACTCGGCATTGCGTCAGAATTCATTTGCAACTCGAAATTAACTGCTCTCTTCGGCGACATTTCGTTCGGGAGCTGTTCTGGAAATACATCCTTGAATTCGTCCAGAACTGGTTTCAACTCCTGCAGCACTTCTGGCGGTTCGACGTTGGATATCTTGAGATGGTATACCTCATCATAGGCTCCACTTTTCATCTTCGCTTGGAAGGTTGACCATCTATGTCTTCGAATTTCTTAAGAGCTGCAACATTAATCTGTTGCGTGCGCCAATCTGTCTGTGGATTGTACTTGGCGAACCACGGTTGACCAAATATCACGTCATGTGTTTCCGGCAGTTCCCATTCAGTAAACTGCATCTTTGGAAACTACATACCATCTACACGAATGATATCTTCGACTTTCTTCGTGGGCTGACTTGATGTCCATGTTCCATCAAAACGACGTGCTTGTACCTCTTGCGTGTTTAATATTTTCGAGGCCAAGCCAGGTTTGATAAGGTTTGTTGACGCACCAGAGTCGACCAAAATCCTAACGGATTTATTGAAAATTATTTCATTACGCACTAGTAGTCGACCTTGCGATGGTGTGTCCAATTCAGAGTTGTTTGACTCTAAGACAACAGGATGAACCTCGGGCTTTCTTCGAACAATTGCGGCATTAGTCGTGACGCGATCGTACACTATTGTGTCTTTCTTGTGTTTAACGTTGTCCATATTGTTGACATGCTGACGATTCACATGCTGCTTATTTCTCCGGAGTGAACGATATTTCCTCTGTCGTTGCGCGTTCGGAGTTGATTACATTGAGCAGATCGGTTAATTGGATTTCCACACTTAAAGCATAAATTTCTGCGGCGGCATTCATCACGAGACGGAATCTGTACGTTAGTTATGTCCATCGGCTCTGGGCCATTGTTTGAGCGACTTTATAGACAGTTGTCATACGACCTGTACCTCGGTCTGTCGTGCGAATTTCCTTTCGAAAATCTTTGAGGATGAGAACGGTCAAAGTCCAACGCAACGGTAATTGCTTCGGAAAACGTTGCACAGCGACGATACTGAACCTCTTTCTTTGTACGACCGGAAAGTCCACGCAGGAAGTACATAATCTGGTCCAACACGCTCATGTCTCGGAATTGGGTGGCTAGGTGTCGAAATTTGCTCACATAATCCGGAAAATCCTTGCAGTCGCGCTCTCGGATATTATTCATATCTTTGCGTAAACGCTCTTGCAAATTAGCAGGCACGAATTCTCGCTCGAGTTTGCTGAAAAAGTCATCTACGGTTGTGATATACTGCTCTTGCATCACATACCACTGAGCGGCACCTTGCTTCAATGTTCCTCCCAAAACGGCAAGAATTCCTTGTGCAATCTCTTGGTTCTTCCAGTCAACTCCTCTAGCAAAGAAGTATGGCTCCACTTGCTCCTTATAGAGCTGGAACGATTCGTCCAATCTCCCTCCATATGTCGGAAGCTTTACACCTTCAAGCTTGATTTCCGATAACTGTTTTGACTTTTGCAGCTGTTCCAGTAAATGTGCTTGTTTTTCCATGGTTGCAACCATAGTAAACATCAATTGGGAATGCTTATCGGAAGTCATCGGAGAAGACATGATTTAGCTAATATCAGTTATAGATTGATATTAACCACTTAATTACTTCTCTTGACAACTTTTGGTCCAGGTTTTAAGGACTTCTTCTACTTGGCGACCGGGGTGTTTTCAGCCTTGTGCTTATCAATCTCGCGAGAGATTCGTAAGCTTACAGTGCTCTCGAAGCTGATCAGGTCACTGGCGTGCGCGAATAGGCTAGCCTTAATGTTTTTGCGTGAGTCGGTGCGCTGAGCCGTATCTAAGTGTTTCTCGAACCGGCGGAGAATGCGGCTGGTTCGACGATCGATTCGATAAGGTCGGCGCGGCACTTATCAGCGGCGTCTGGTTTATGCACCGACAGCGGGGCAACCGAGTCGCCGGTGTTTAGATGCGAAGGTTTCTTGTGCAGGTGGCGGGTCATGGACCGAAGCGCAGACCTTTCCGTTAACCCGACTGACTTATTACCGAAACAAGACGATTTATAGTAGGGCGTGTCAGATATTGTATTTCCTGGCAAAGTTATCCTATTTTGGGTGGATTTTTTGTAAAAAAAACAAAAGTTTGTTACACTTCCCCGTTATTCCCCCTTTCAGAATTTGACAAACCACCAAATAACTTCAGCCAGAGCGCGTGTTTGGTGTAGAGATGGGATCGGGCTGTCGCTTAAGTTGGTTGAAGAGTAAAACAAAGCGGTGGAGCACGCGTCTGCGTTGTAACAGCCGTGGTCTGATGTGCAGGGCGTGGAGGTGCGGTGTGCGTGGTGTTGCGGGGCGTGCTGTGAGGGGTGTTCGGGGTGTTCGGGGTATGGCGGGGCGTGGTGTGGCGGGGCGTGGTGGTGTTAGGGGTGTGGAGGGGCTTGGTGGTGTGTGGTGGCGGGGCGTAGCGTTGTGCAGGTGAGTGGCGTGAAAACCCCGCTTTTACGGACGGGATAAGAGCGTTTTCCTATCACCCACCTCAGGAGGTGGGTGACAAGAGTTATTTGTATAAATAACTGGGTTTTTACGGTTTTGTTTTCCCGGGAATACCTCTTGGTTGTTACATTAAAAACCACCAATTCCGACACCCACTAGTATAAAGATAAAGTCTCGATAACGGCGACAGTATCAATGGCCCGGTAGGATTTACAGCCAACGAAATGGAGTACCTTCCCTCAAAAAGATCGGGACTGACGTGGAATCTCCAATTCAATACTCTTGAGCGGCTAGCACGGCGGTTCAGCGGTGACGGCGGTGCTGCAGGGCCGACAAGCATGGCAAGCTCGGCCGAAACGGCGGTGCTGCGGGGACGGCGGTGCTGTGGTGACGTCAAGAACGGCGGAAACGGCGGTGCTTTCGGCGGAGTTACTGCAGGGATGGCTAGCACGGCGGCAGGGCGGCGGCAGGGCGGCGGCAGGGCGGCGGCAGGGCGGCGGCAGGGCGGCGGCGGGTCGGCGGCGGCGGAGTAGCTGGGAAGCGGCGGGGCGGCGGGGACCAATAAGTGCTGCCAAATGTGAAGCTTGAGGTATATTCAAATGTGAGAGTTAGTTCCTTACTTCGCCATCTGTGCTACTTCAAAGCCTATCCTTCTAGAACGTTCGAAGTCACTCCAAATGAAAAGAAAACTTGGGGAAGAATGTGTTGCTTCGAGAGGTTGAAACCGCATACGCCACCGCGAACGTGATCGAGGATCACCTGCAAGTGGGACTTGCACTGTAGGATGGCGTACTCTATAACGTACGACGTCATGACGCAGACATGTAAATATAATATATGTATGTTCTAATCTATTAGGTACGTGATATCACGTACCCACGATATGACGGTTTGCGCATCCTCTAGACTACTGTAGGTAGCTTCATCGGGTGGCTCAAGAAGAATCTATAGAAATACAGAATAAGATGACGTTCATTTGCACCG
>CM047591.1:6660718-6672897 GCA_026184515.1 Peronosclerospora sorghi
GTGTTGGGAAACCAAACACCAAAACGCTTTAGAAGCGGTTAAGGGGATCTTGTTAAAATCTCCCGTTCTTGCTCTCCCAGAATCTGGGAAACCATTTAGTGTCGTCTGCGACGCCTACGATTTCGCAATCGGATGTGCTTTGTTACAAGCAGACGATGCAGGAAGGGAACGCGTAATTGCGTTTGAGTCGAGGCAGCTTAAAGCTGCGAAACGGAATTATCCCGTTCATGACAAGGATCTACTTGCAATGAAGTATGCTCTTGTCAAATTTAGGGTTCACCTACTCGGCTCAAAGCCGTTCGTGGTTTATACTGACCACGCGTCCTTACGGACAGCGGCAAAGTCGCCTCATCTCTCGCAACGGATGGCCCGTTGGCTCTCCTTCTTTGCGGAGTACAAATTTGAGGTTAAGAATAAACCTGGCAAGCAGAACGTGCTTGCAGACGCGTTGTCGCGTCGTCCCGATTACGAGCTCGCTCACGCGACATTCGTCGCCACGTCTGTGGTGGATCTCATACGCCAGGCGTATGAGAAAGACCCACAGTGTACGGCGCTTATCAGCGCCTTGGGTGAAAAAGGGACTTGGCTCGTCTGAGCCAACCCTGTCAAGTCGAGCTAAAGCTCGTTTACACCGTTACAGGTACTGTGACGGTTTGCTATATTATAGCACGAGCGCGGAGGACACTCCGCGGGTGGTTGTTCCTCATCATGAGAAACTGAAGTATAAAGTCCTGTTTGAGGCACATGACGCCCCTACCGGGGGTCATTTAGGTCGGAATAAGACCTACGGCACTTTAAGCGCTTTTTATTGGTGGCACAAAATGTACAAGCGGGTTGGTGCGTATATTCGCACTTGTGAGTCGTGCTAGAGGGTCAAACCCTCTACAGATTCAACTGCTATAGGAAACAGTTGGAAATTGCCAACAGTTCGTGTGGACCCAGTCAACCTATAGCATACAATTTGAAATTGCCAATTGTTCGTGTGGGCCAAGTCCGTCTATAAAAATGAAGGTGATCCTTTGGCGGGGTAACCGTTCCAACGGCGTGTTGTAAATCCATTAGCATCGGTTTTTATCTTCGGTTTTTCCAAAGGCCGGTTTAACCGCCATTTTGGTCTTTGTAGACCGTTTGAGCAAGATTCTCACCTGGTGGCGGTGCCAGAGTCCATTGATGGACAAGGAACAGCGAAAGTGTTCCTATACCGTGTCTTTCGACAGCATGGTCTACCCGATTCCGTTGTGTCGTATCGGGATCCCCGTTTTACGGGACAGTTCTGGGGAGCGTTGTTTAAGGTGCTGGGCACCAAGCTCCTCATGTCCACTGCGGATCACCCGCAGACGGACGGTCAGAAGTAACACGTTAATCGCGTTGTTGAGGATATTCTCCGGAGTTTATGTCCGGATTCTCCAAAGTATTGGAGTGAGATGATTCCGATGGTCGAATTTGCTATAAACAATTCGGTCCATGCATCTACGGGGCTTACCCCGTTTTACGTGAACGGATTAGTGAATACGAGGGCTCCGTTGACACCACGCGTGTGTGGTACAGGGCTTAAAGGGGGAGGATTCCCTGATTTCAGCCCTGTATCTGTGCGAAAGCACATCGATAAGTTTTTATCGACGCGCCTTAGTGTCTTACGACACTTTTGCGACGCCATGGAGGAAAGCCAATACAATCAAAAGGAACAGGCCAACCGCAAAGGTAGTCGTAACGAAAAAGTGTACAAAGTAGGAGAAAGTGTTTTATTAAACGCTAAAAACCTTCCTACACATGCAGTTTCGAATGTGTTACGAAACAAACTGCGCCCCAGGTTTGTGGGGCTTTTCAAGGTGCTAGCCCGAAAGGGACTAGCGTACACCTTGGATATTCCGAAGGCAATGCTTACGCATCCAACCTTTTATGTGGGTTTTCTTAAGCCATACCAGAACCCGGAGGCGGGTCCCCTCTTGGAGGAGGTTGGGAAGTCGGATAGCCGAAAGGCACGACAGGTCGGAACATCGCGGACAGGGTCGAAATACGACCATGAAGCTCCGCAACGGAAGACTTGACGGAGGCAAGACGCCTCTCGAGGCGTTCATTAGCACTCCCCTCGTCGCGGAGTCCCTCCTGGTCGTCGTGGATGCGACGGCTGTGTCGATCACAGCGCTCGTGGAGCTCAAGTCGGAATTGCGTGACCTCCTCCTCCAGTTCTCTACTCGGAGGGTATTCCACATTACCATGTGGAGCATCTGATGGCGCGACGCCATCATCGGGGTGAGACCCAATATCTGGTGAAGGGGAAAGGTTATCCTCATTCACAGAGTTCTTGGGAGTAGAGACTCCCCTGCGGCAGGATTGCCGTGACGTCGTTGACGCTTTCGAGCGGGAAAATCCCGCTGCGAGTCAACGACTAAAGGGGAGGAAGAAGCCCCTTCACTCCCAGTAGCTGGGAGTTTGCCGGAGGCAGATGCAGAGTTTGCATTTCTCTCCGGAACCACACCGAGAGCAGGGCGCGTGTAGTCAGAGGCAGGTAATTGCCCCCAGAGCTTTGGCCTGCGCATACGCCAAGCGCAACGCCCTCTCTATCCGAACGTCGCGTTCGAAATAGATGTTGTAAAGATCGTCGAAGCTTGGGAGTTGCCTCTCTCCTTCCGCCCAAGCGCGGAATGCCCGCTCGGCATCCTCGACATCCTCGTCTTGCAGAAGGACGAAGGGAACCTCGTGGAGGGGCTCAACGACGGCACCCCGCGCCTGTTTCCCGAGGCGTGCTCGGTATTATTTCACAGTGAACTGCTTTGGTGTTAGCAGACTTACCCGGAGTTGTTTCCGGCGCGCGAGCTCACGCGGCAGTTCAGCCGAAGGGCCAGTGATATGGGAGGCTAAACCTCTCTTAACCTCGTTTTTAGCCTTCTTTTGATGGTCACGAGGACCCTTCCGTGCCGGTACGGCACGTCGGGCTTCTTGCGACGTGTCTGGATCATCGGCGATGGTCGCCTTCGGCGACCCGGATGCATCATCCGCAGTTGGTTGAGGGAGCGCACGAGTTAGTGCATTCTCCCCATGTGTGGGAAAGGATTGGACTGCCGACATCGCCGTTCTGCGTTGTCGGAGCGGTCAGCCTTTGGGGAGATATCCCCAAGGGCATCCACCTCCGAGTTATCGGAATAGTTTCCATCCTCTTCCCGTGGTGAATCCTCAGCACCACTAAAGGTGCTCATGATAAGCCAGAAGTTCTGGCAGTTGGAGTTATCCAGCTATAATTGCTTTATTGCGTAAGCAATAGTCTTAATGGGGAGGATGTAACAGGGTTACATTTTGGTTACATTTAGTTATGTTGTGTACGTAAGTACACTACGGTTAGGGTCAGTATTTACCGGTCCGAAAGGTTTGGATCTATTGGTTATTTTAACCAATTAGGGCAGGAGCCCTTGGTGGAGGCGTGGCAGCCTGTCACGTGCTGGTACACAGGTGTGTACATTACATTTTGGCTAGGTACGAATGGAGTAAGTTCTACTTAGTATTACATATAGTTTACATTAGTTTAATTAATTTAGGCTAATTCCATATTAAATATATATTCAGTTTACAAATAACACTAAGAATGCTAGGCGCACGACCTCGACCGGTCGCACGCGCAGTGAGTGTAGTAGTGTAAGGGAACACCGTCCCTTACCTACTCCCCCTTTCTAAGGGAAGCCTTGTTTCAAGGCGTTAGTTAACTCTAACTGGTAAACCAAGGGAAAAAATCCTGGCCCCGAGTAAGAGAGAACTCTCTTACTAAGCCCTTTTATAAGGGCGTATCGGCTAAGTAGCGGCACATCGCCGCTTTAGGAAAGTCTTCCTCTGTGCGCAAGCTGCACCGTGCGTATACGCACCTGCTACAGCTTATGCAAAAGCTGTAGAAGAAGATCACGACAACGACTTTTACATACCGAGTGGAATTGTTATCGATGAAGCAAAATTGAAGGAAATGGAAGAAAAATGTGTGTGGGACCTCGTTTTGAAATTAAAGAAGACTTTTTACGGTCTAAAACAGGCATTTCGACTATGGAATCCTTTGTTGAACGGAAATTAGTGGAATTTCGATATACACAAAGGTTGTATTACAAGAAGGTTGACATAGAAATTGTTGACGTTGGAATGTATGAGGATGACTTGTTAGTCACTGGCACGGAGAAGGGTTGTGTTAGCAAATTTTTCAACGAACTAGAGGTTTTGGAGATAAATAACCTCAGGGAGGTATCTAAGTTTCTGGTATGAGAGTAACGCACACTGAAGAACACGGATACGTCTTAAGCTAAGAGATAAGGTGAAGTACTTGCTTAAAAGAGCACAAAATGCAAGATGCTAACGGTGTAAGAACAGCAATTGGTGACGAGTTTGTAGACTAATTGCTCAAGGAACATCCATTGTTGACAAAGCATGAAACATGTGGAAATCCAAGTGTAGAGAGTTTTTAGTCACTAACGGGAAATTTACGTTGGATTGTTGAAATGATCAACTGGTTGAATATGTGGCGAAGCGGACTCAAGAATTTTGGCCGCTTTTTGTCAGCAGCACACCGATCGGCTTATCGGCGATCGGATTGGTGGAAATCCAGGAGGCTTTTAAGCCGGTCATGTGCAAGGGGTGTCAAGAACACGGATTGGGTAAGTCACATGAGATTGCGCGTAATACATATTTTCATGTTTGGTACATATTGGGGACTATAGGGGGTAGGTAGTTGAGTTTTTGTTTTGGATTCGTCTAAGAAGAGCGTTTTTGGCTTTACGACTTAATTGTTGGACCTCTAACTCAACCGGGGGTCGTTTCGCATCTGTACATCATTCGCCTCTGCACGCCGCAGAGTGTTTGGGAGCGGAGGGTCGAGTAATCCCCTCTAGCTCATTATACACGGCCGGGACGCGTTACAGACGCACTTGGTCCGCCGGAAGCCCCTCGACGGGAGTACACATTGTCCGGCTTCTCAAGTTTAAGTTACGCACGTTTGGAACGTTTCATCAAGTTTTGGATTATTCCGTGGAGATATCGTTCGTGGAGTTTATCACGTTCTCATTTGGATCTCCGTATTGGATTATTGGACTTTTATTCTCATATTGGTTGGGCTCTACGATCGGTTGAGCAATCTTCCCTTTGGAGTATACTTACTCCAAGTATAACTGGTATGCCCGTACCCAGGGTGAAGAGTTCTGCCCAGGGTACCCCACCAAGCACGGTTTTCCGCATTTTAGACCTCAAGTCGATTCCCAGCACCGATCCACCGAGTGTGAAACTAGCCCATTCCATCGGGTACACAGGGTGAGATGACGAAACAATTGGACCAGGCGTCCTATGCTGATGATCGGTCGTCTGCTAGCAGCGGACGATCAGATCGGATCGTAGGCGAAGGTTTGCGGGGTACCCCCCCCCGTCAGTTGGAAGGCTAGGCACGATGGTGGTCAGGTAATCGACACTTCGGTGTTCGATTTTGAACTTGACTCCACCACAGTGGTGCGCGTGCCCGGATCACTTGGTGATCGTGGATATCACCTAGATGATATCTCGCGAAGAATTGATTATAACGAGTTAAATGTGGAATCGTTCTGGAGAGGACATAAGGAACGGCTATCGCCTTATGTTCTCGTTGTAGATAAGGATGGCGATGTCAGACCTGGCCGGGTGGAGGACCAGATCGGGATTAATAAGTTTTTTCCTCCCCATAAGGCTCCCACCGGAGCCGATCGGGACTATAGCAAGTCTTGCTATAGTTCCGGAAAGTATCAAGACTGTTGTCCTGATCCTATGTATTTGAATGGATGTTTTGATGAAAAGATAAAAAGTGAAAACGACTTGGAGGCTGATCGGGACGATCCAATCCACCCTCCCAAGGTTCCAAAGCAGAGCCTCAGAACATCCGACGAAGACGACTTGGAAGAAAAGTCGCAGGTCGGTGATGGGGTTATCAAAGAAGAAGACCCGACCAGGATGTATTACATCCACGAGTTAAAGCGATTTATTTGTGAAGACCAGGTCATGCAGATTATAGACCCCCAGATCCCCGATCGCCTTCTCGGACCCACCACCGAGCCGTTCCAAAGCGATAGGCCGTTGCTATTGGTGGATAACCTGCTGGCGATGTTGTTGGCTGAGGTCGGCATGAAAGTGCGAAACCTCGACAGCTTACAGAAACTGTTTGATCTGGATACTTGGAGGCTGGAGATGTCGATGTCTACCCTCCATGACCATTTGGTGCCGTTGGTGGGGGCGGTCCGCCTCCCAACTCCCACCGTGGCATTGAAGGTCGCTGAGACCACGGCAGCATACGATGATGTGTGCTCCGACGATAAGTCTTTGTATCAGTCTCCACCCGCCTCTAATAGTTCATCGGAGTTGGAGGTCGGTGTTGAGAGGATGACCATGGGGGAGGACCATACCCCATGGGAGCATAAGAAGGACGTGCGGCAGCAAGGGGCTGCATGACAGTCGGGGCCCCAGGAGCCCCCACAGGCTTCAGTACCTCCAAAGGAGGATACCAACTCGTTGCCCATGACCCAAGATAACGTCCAAGCCATGTTTGAGGCAATGATGGAGCGTTTCATGGGAGACCGATGCCGATCGCCTCCGCGCCTGCATGCCCAGAACCGATCTGCCCGGCAAAATGTCAATACTTGCCGGGATGTTGATATGGAGTCAGTGGCATCAACGGATAAGGCTATCCGAGGTGGTAAAACAGTTGGCAAAGGAAGACGCAAGCCGCAGCCAGCCCGACCGCACCGATCAAGTAAGAACAGCGATTTCGACATGGAGTCGATCGGCGATCCGGATGACCACTATGGGTCAGACGGTGCAGGGGCAGGAAGAACGCG
The DNA here is from genome assembly GCA_026184515.1 of Peronosclerospora sorghi. Lineage (NCBI taxonomy): Eukaryota > Oomycota > Peronosporomycetes > Peronosporales > Peronosporaceae > Peronosclerospora > Peronosclerospora sorghi. The sequence goes on from CM047591.1 coordinate 6,667,543, forward strand.
CAAGGCTAACCTAGCCTCTACGACCACATTTGATTTTGGATCTGCTGCGATCCCACGCATTCGCATTGCTGCGACCACGGATCTCAAGGACTTCACTGGCAAGGACTCCGACGAGGAGCAAGCCAGGTCGTGGTTTGGTCGGGTCAAGTCTGCTTTCTTACGGGATCAGACACCAAAAAAAGGAACGGTTTATGATCTTCAGGGATCTGCTGAAAGGAACGGCTGCGAACTGGATCCAACAGTTGGGTCGGGATGTCCGATCTGACTGGGATCTGCTATGTTCGGAATTTGAGGGGCAGTACTGCAACTCCGGATTCTCTACCGCCCGAAAATACCATCATATGCAGAAGCGGGGCGACGGGACGACGATCTAGTACCTGCACCGTATGAACGTGGATGCAATTAGCGCCGGGATAGTGATCAAGGAAGGCAACCCGCCGACCGGTGCCGCTATGGAGCACGTGGGTCACTATATTAGTACCCTTGATGACCAAGAGCTGGCAGATCCGCTCACTCTGCTGCGCCTAAAAGATGTGGGGGAAGTGGAGCAGACGTTGCGGACGTTGCAGCACTCACGCAGCATGAGGGAGAAGGTCGCCGTTGGATCGGGTCACTACAGATCGAAGACCCAGACCGACCCTGTGAAGAGGCCCCTAATGTAACGGGGTTACATTCGGGTTACATTTAGTGTTGGTGTAGATGAGTACACCACGGTTGAGGTCAGTATTGGCCGGTTTGAAAGGTTTCGAACCTTTGGTTATTTTAACCAATCAGGGCATGGGCCCTTAGGGTGGTGTGTCAGCCAACCACGTGTCAGTACACAGGTGTGTACACTACATTTTAGCTAGGTACGAATTAGGAATATTCTACTTAGTATTACATATAGTTTATATTAGTTTAAATTAATTTAGGCTAATTACATATTAAGTATATTCAGTTTACATTTCACTCTATCTTGCGGACGTGCGACCTCGACCGGTCGCGTGCGCAGTGAGCGTCATAGGTAAGAGAGAGCCCTCCCTTTACCTACATCCCGTAAAGGGAATACAGCCGCTAAGGCTAAGTTGCAAACCAACCCGAGAATCTTGGCCCCGAGTAGGAGAGTTCTCCTACTAAGCCCTTTACAAGGGCGTATCGGATAAGTAGCGGTAGCTACCGCTTTAAGGAAGAGTCTTCCTCTGTGCGCTAGCCGCACCGTGCGTATACGCACCGGCTAATCCTAACCAGATCGGCCCGTGCTGTTAAGGCGATCGTGACTGAAGACAGCTCTGGGTCGGAAGAGGAAAGTAGCGGCCAGCCCAGTCGGAAGTCAGATGAGGAACAGTATCGCCACGTTTTCGTCACGGAACCTTCCCCAAGAACCAGATCGATGCCTAATCAGGCAGATCGGAAGGGAAGGAGTGGAAACAAGTCCGACCCGGACCGACCTCGCAAGAAGTGTTCTCACTGCGGGTCAAGCAAGCACGACGGTGGGGACTGCTGGAAGCAATTGATATGCAAGAAGTGCGAAAGACGCGGTCACCCCACCGATCACTGACTTTTTGTGTGCAAGTCATGTGGAGAGATCCACGAGGCCGGCCAGTGCAAGATCGAAGAGTTCTTCAATCTGATGCGCAAGTGGTATGTGCCGGGTATGTAGCCGGTGCGTATACGCACGGTGCGGCTAGCGCACAGAGGAAGACTTTCCTTTAAGCGGCGTTCGCCGCTACTTAGCCGATACGCCCTTATAAAGGGCTTAATAGGAGAGAGCTATCCTACTCGGGTCCAAGATTCCCGCTTTGGCTTACAATTAGCTTGCGCCAATGCCTTAACGCAAGGATCCATTACTAAGGGTGTAGCTAAAGGGGGGGCTCCCTTTACTCTACTTCACTCACTACACGCGCGACCGTTCGAGGTCGTGCGTCTGTAGTATTTGAGTGAAAATGTAAACTGAATGTATATTTAATATATAATTAACCTAAATTAATTTAAACTAATGTAAACTATATGTAATACTAAGTAGAACTTACCAAATTCGTACCTAGATAAAATGTAGTGTACACCACCTGTGTACCAACACGTGGATGGCTGACACGCCACCCCCAAGGGCTCCTGCCCTGATTGGATAAAATAACCAATGGTTCAAAACCTTTCGTACCGGTCAATACTGACCCCAACCGTAGTGTACTCACGTACACCACCTACTAAATGTGACTCGAATGTAACCCTGTTACATCCTCCCCCATCAAGACTATTTCTTACGCAATAAACAAAATTTTGTTGGAGAACTCCAACTGCCAGAACCTCTGGCTGACCATGTGCACCTTTAGTGGTGCTATGGAAGAAAACTATTTCGATAAATCGGAAGTGAATGCCCTTGGGGAGATCTCCCCAACGGCTGACCACTCCGACAGCGCCGAACGGCGCTCTCGGTCATCCAAACCATTCCCCACACGTGGGGAAAACGCACTAACTCGTGCGCAACCTTTACCCAGTAGGGGTGATGCATCCGGGTCGCCGCAGGCGACCATCACCAATGAACCGGCCTCGGTTCATGAGACCCGACGCGCCGTACGGGCACGGAAGGGACCTCGTGACCCTCAAAAGAGGGCTAAGAACGCGGTCAAGAGGGGTTTAGCCTCCTATACCCCTGGTCCAGCGGCTATACTGCCGCGTGAAATTGCGCGCCGGAAACAACTCCGGGCCAGACTGCTAACGCCTAAGCAGTTTACTGTTAAGTCCTACCGGACGCGCCTCGGGAAACAGGCACGCGGTGCCCTCGTGAATATCCTCCACGAGATTTCCTTTGTTCTCTTACGGGAAGAAAGCGTCGAGGACGCTACAGGCATTCCGCGCTTGGGCGGAAGGGGAGAAGCGCCTCCCCAACTTTGATGCGCTGTAAAACAGCTTTTCCGAACCCGACGTTCGGGTAGAGAGGGCGTTACGCTTGGCCTATACCCAGGCCAAAGCGCAAGGGCAATTACCTGCCTCTTAGTACACGCGCCCTACTATCGATGTGGTGCCGGAGAGCAATGCAAGCTCTTCATCTGCCTCCGGCAAACTCCCAGCAACTGGGAGTGAAGGGGCTTCTTCCGCCCCTTTGGTCGTTGATCTCAGTGGGATTCTCCCGCTCGAAAGCTTCAACGACGTCACAGAAATCCTGCCGCAGGGGAGTCTCGGACTCCCACGAGCTCTGGGAATGTGGATACCTTTCCACTTCACCAGATATTGGGTCTCACCCCGATTATGGCGTCGTGCCATCAGGCGTTCCACATGGTAATGTGGAGTACCCTCCGTATCGAGAACTGGAGGAGGAGGTCGCGCTATTGCGACATGAGTTCCACGAGCGCTGTGATCGACACAGCTGTCGCATCCAAGATTCCCAGGAGGGACTCCGCAACAAGGGGAGTACGAATGAACGCATCGAGGGGCGGCTCGCCTCCCTCGAGGCTCTCTTTGCGGAGCTTCAGGGTCGTATTTTAACCCTGTCGGAGATGTTCCGACCTGTCGTGCCTTTCGGCTATCCAACTTCCCACCCTCCTCCAAGAGGGGACCCGCCTCCGGGTTCTGGTATGGCTTAAGCATAACCACATAGAAGGTTGTATGCGTACGCATCGCCTTCGGGATGTCTAAGGTATACGACAAGCCTTTTCGGTCTAGTACCTTAAAGGGGCCCACAAACCTAGGGCGCAGTTTATTCCGCAACACGTTGGAAACTGCATGTGTAGGAAGGTTTTTAGCGTTTAATAAAGCACTTTCTCCTACTTTGTACACTTTTTCGTTACGCCGCCCCTTGCGGTCAGCTTGGTCCTTCTGCTTGTCTTGGATTTCCGCCATGGCGTCGCAAACGTGTCGTAAGACACTAAGGCGCGTCGATAAAAACTTATCGATGTGCTTTCGCATAGATACAGGGCTGACATCGAGGAATCCTCCCCCCTCAAGCCCTGGGACAAACACACGTGGCGTCAACGGAGCCCTCGGATTCACTAATCCGTTCACGTAAAACGGGGTAAACCCCGTAGATGCATGGGCCGAATTGTTTATGGAAAATTCGACCATCGGAAGCATCTCACTCCAATACTTTGGAGAATCCGGACATAAACTCCGGAGAATATCCTCAACAACGCGATTAACGCGTTACTTCTGACCGTCCGTCTACGGGTGATCCGCAGTGGACATGAGGAGCTTGGTGCCCAGCACCTTAAACAACGCTCCCCAGAACTGTCCCGTAAAACGGGGATCCCGATCCGACACAACGGAATCGGGTAGACCATGCTGTCGAAAGACACGGGCTAGGAACACTTTCGCTGTTCCTTGTCCATCAATGGACTCTGGCACCGCCTCCAGGTGAGCCATCTTGCTCAAACGGTCTACAAAGACCAAAATACCGGTGTTCCCGGCCTTATCCTTCGGAAAACCGAAGATAAAATCCATACTAATGGATTTCCAATACTCCGTTGGAACGAACAAGCTCATCAAAGGCGCAGCTGACTCTGCAGAGGGTTTGACCCTCTGACACGTCTCACAGGTGCGTATACACACACCGACCCACTTATACATGTTGGTCCACCAATACAAAGCGCTTACAGCGCTGTAGGTCTTATCCCGACCTAAATGACCCCGGTAGGGGCGTCATGTGCCTCAAAGAGGACTCTATAATTCAGTTCCTAATCATGAGGACTACCACCCGCGGAGTGTCCTCAGCGCTCGTGCTATAAAATAGCAGACCGTCACAGTACTTGTAACGGTGTAAACGAGCTTTAGCTCGACTTGACAGGGTTGGCTCAGACGAGCCAGGCCTTTTCACCTATCGCGCTGATTAGCGCCGAACACTGTGGGTCTTTCTCATACGCCTGGCGTATGAGATCCACCACAGACGAGGTGACGAATATCGCGTGAGCGAGCTCGTAATCGGGACGACGCGACAACGCGTCTGCAAGCACGTTCTGCTTTCCAGGTTTATACTTAACCTCAAATTTGTACTCCGCAAAGAAGGAGAGCCAACGGGCCATTCGTTGCGAGAGATGAGGCGACTTTGCCGCTGTCCGTAAGGACGCGTGGTCAGTATAAACCACGAACGGCTTTGAGCCGAGTAGGTGAACCCTAAATTTGACAAGAGCATACTTCATTGCAAGTAGATCCTTGTCATGAACGGGATAATTCCGTTTCGCAGCTTTAAGCTGCCTCGACTCAAACGCAATTACGCGTTCCCTTCCTGCATCGTCTGCTTGTAACAAAGCACATCCGATTGCGAAATCGTAGGCGTCGCAGACGACACTAAATGGTTTCCCAGATTCTGGGAGAGCAAGAACGGGAGATTTTAACAAGCTCCCCTTAACCGCTTCTAAAGCGTTTTGGTGTTTGGTTTCCCAACAC
>CM047591.1:6672997-6738056 GCA_026184515.1 Peronosclerospora sorghi
TTAAATAAGAGATTATAAGTTACTATAATCTAAGAAGGAAAAGTCGATTCGGTATAAATACCGAATCTTGCAGGTTAACTAATATTACAGTTAGTTAAAGACTTGATATTATTATATTAATTAGGTAGTTACTATACTATTAGCCTCTAAACCACCCATTAAATAAACACTCTTAATTTTGCGTTCTAGAAAATAAGTGAATATTTATATATTTACTTTTATTATAAGATTAGTTGTTACCAACTAATCCTGCCCTATTGTATTGCGCGCCTCCTCGCAAAATACAGTGTAAGCCTGTAACAGGATCAGTCCTGTTACACAAAACTTAAGACCCTGTTGGAAGGGATGTACGCAAAGGCGTATTCGGACGATGTGTCCATTCCCGTGTTCATGGGAGGCCTGAGAGAAGGGCCAGCACGATCGGAGCTATTCCGAAGCCGACCCCGATCCCTGGAGGAGGCGTTTAAGATGGCGTTCAACGCCGAGAGGAACTTTCGTTCCTAAGGTGGGTCCCGAACCCATGGACCTGAGTCAGGTCGAAGCGGAGGAGAAACCTTCCGCTAAGCGTAACGATGACTCTATCTCGTTGGGTTCTGAATCGGAGCTTCATGCAATGCTGCAGCGGCAGGTGCCGTTGAGATGCTTCCTGTGTGGAAGTGCGGATCATCTGCGGAACAGATGCCGCGGAATCCCCAGCGAGATATTCGCTTTAAGGGGTCGAGCGGTGGGTAAGAAGCCCTCGCCCAAGCCGTCGGGAAACGACGGATCCCAGTAGGTGCTTACCCCCATCCTCTTGGTTCATCCTTTGCAGAGGATGTTGTCGTCTACCAACACAGGTGTTGGACTGGCTACAAGTGCTACCAGATGTAGCAGGTGCGTACACGCACGGTGCGGCTAGCGCACAGAGGAAGACTTTCTTAAAGCGGCGATACGCCGCTACTTAGCCGATACAACCTTATAAAAGGGATTAGTAAGAGATGGCTGTCTTACTCGGTACCAAGATTTCCCTTGGTTTACTAGTTAGTATAAACTAACGCCTTGATACAAGGATTCCCTTAGAAAGGGGGTAGTTAAGGGAAGGTATTCACTTTCACTACAACACTCACTCTGCGCGCGCGACCGGTCGAGGTCGTGCGCAAAGCAGTCTTTAGTGTATTTGTAAACTGATTTTTATTTATTATGTAATTAGACTAAATTAATTAAACTAATGTTAGAGACCCCTGTGGTTACGCGCGAAGCGCTTACAAGCGGAGAGACCCGTAGTTCGTCTCTTCCGCATGTCGGAATTGATTCAGACCCAGCCGTTGTAGATGAGATCGGCAAGTCACCGGTGGTAGAGGTAAAGACCTCTGTAGATAGGCGCGATGCGCTTCCAATAGATGGGGCAATTGACTCCCCCCATCTGGGTCCCGGGATGAGTACCGAGGCCAGTAGTCAGCAGTCCTATCGGATGCTGAATAGTGTGACAGGTGTTGTCACAGAAGACATAAGCCTGGAACGGTTGCCTGGGGTAGGCTAACTGTTGTCGTTGGAGTAGAGGTTCTTCAACGAGTTTAAAACTGCTTTGAAAGCAGATGAAATCGACGAGGTTGTTGTATTACGTCCGGAAGAGGAGTTGAACTCCTCATCCACGATGGACGAGTCAGTTTTGGTGCAAACCAAACAGGCATTGGATGCCCGAAGCGGTCTAAAGATCCTCGCGGATCCTGAGGACCCTTACAATTCCTTACTAAAGTAATTTGGAGATGTCATTAGTGACAACCCGCCGATGGGGTTACCATTGTATCGGGGAGTCCGACATGAAATTGATTTGGTTCCTGGAAGCAAATACTGCGTCACTAGGCAGTGGCCTCTCCCCAAGGAGCAATGCGACGTTATCGACACAATCTTCAAGGGGAAAGAAGAGGCAGGGATGGTACGGGAGAGCAAGTCTTCCCATTCATCTCCCACTTTTGTGTTCGTAAACCGAACGGAAAATCGCGTATTGTGCATGCGTACAATAATCTGAATGCAGCTACTGTACCCATGCAGACTCCGATTCCTCTGAAGGATGTCCTCCAGAACAATATGGCGGGCTGTACGGTGTACAGTGCTGTGGTGGAGTCAAGTTCGAAATCGAAAACATTAGCATAGATAACCTGACTACCACCATCGCGCCCAGCCTTCCAACTTTCGGAGGGGGTACTCCGCGGACCACCACTCGAGATCTGGTCCGATCGTCCGCTGCAAGCAGACGACCGGTCGTCATCAGAACCCACTTGGTCCGATTGTTTAGTGTCCATCTCACCTTGTGTATCCGATGGAATGGGTTAGTTACACAGTCAGTGGATCGGGATCGCAGATTGGATCGAACCGGTCTTGAATATAGAAGACCGATCTGGGTAGGTATCTCTGGGGCGGAACTCTTCACCCCAGACAAAAACAGACCAAAGACACTTCCAAGAGATAACTTCCAATAGGTCGATCGTCCAAACGATCAAGACCTGACCAATACGAAATAATAGAGGGTAGACCGACCGTTCCGGTCTAGCCCCTGACCAATACGAAATAAGACCAAAACCGGTCTAGTTTCCAACCAATATTAAAACAAGCCAATATGTCCGCGTAAATACCCAATATGCTCGTGAAACTCCACAAACGATATCTCCACGCCAATACCAATCCAGTGAATAGCACGTTCCAAACGTACTTGAGTTGAGGTGTTGAGATCGCCAAATCGTACTCCCGTCGAGGGACTTCCGGTGGGCCAAAGTGCGCGTGCGGCGCGTCCAGACCGGTTATAATGGGCGAGAGGGGATAATTCGACACTCTGCCCCCAAACACTCCGCGGCGGGCGGAGGCGACTAGTGTACGAAAAGGGAAGAACGGCGACCCCTAGCTGTGGTGTGAACCAAGACCAGAAGAGGTTTCACTTACTTATCCGAAAGCTAAAAGATTTCCTTACTTAAAGGTATAACCTCTGTCCTAAAAGGTAAAACCACAACCAAAAGCCTCTTACTTGGAAAAACCACAACTAAAATACTACTACCCTATAGTCCCTAAATGTACCCACACAAAAATATGTAAAATACCCAAAGCCGGGTGACTCACCAAAACTTGGGTTCTTGACACTTCTTGAGTCTGATAGGCTGAAAAGCCCCCCTTGTTTAAACCAATCCGAAATTAGACCAAATGCCTTGACGAAACTTGACCAGAAGTGTGCCAAATTTTGGGCACGCTTCTTCACAGCCTCCCCTGAGTCAGACCGTGTCGCACAACGACAACGGTCAGACCTCGTCCATCAAATTCAGTTGAACCTTGGTCATTCATACTTTTCCGACATGGAGCAACCATCTTCTTCATCCGTTCCAGGTACTTGCACTGCTGGACTTGACCTTATTGTGTTTCCTTAACGACCGTTCTTGTAGGCACCTCGCATACCACGTCATCGCATGTCACTTCGCCCGTCCGGTCGGTCCAGTCTGGCAGCTCCCATAGTTCTACTGCACCTCAGACATCGTCAGGGCATCAGACCGGGACCGACGCGCAGTTGCAAGACGCACTTGAAGAGATCGCACGTCTCCAAGAGAAGATTGCTCAACAGGCGACACAACGTAAGCATGCATGTCCGGTCTTCACCTTAGACCTGTTCTAACCTTCGTTTGTCTTCAGCCCGTATATCTCCAGCCCGTATACCTCCTGGCATCAGCAAGGCGATCAATGCCCTGCTTGCCGCCGATCGGCAGTAGAGCACGCATGACCTCCAGCTGCGTCAGATTTTGACCGGACTAATAAACGCGCGCAATAGGTTGACCCGCTTGGAGGCTCATCAGCTTCATCTTCGGGAGCAGCTTGTGCTGGTCCAACAACAGCAAGAGGAAGACCTGCTGTACCAGACCACGTTGAGCATTCAAAGCGACGATCTCGAGAGGCGTCTCACCGAGCTCCGAATTTCGATTCAAGACCAGACCGAGGAGATCCGGTCTTGTGAACGCAAGTCGAACGATTGGACGCAGGCAGCGAACGGTCGTCGGGCGGTATTAAAAGAATGTCATCAGCGCTTGGTTGACCTGTTGCGTCCTAGTCGGCATCCGGTTGCTGCCTCCAGCTTAGACCGGTCTGTGTCGGCCGCCTTGGTGGACCTACACCGGGACCAAGACCAAGGCCGTTCATTGGCCGAAATTCTCCAACCCGAAATTGCACACAAATCAAAGAAGCGCGCGAACGCGCCGGGTAGCTCGAGGGCGCGGGGCATAGCGTGCGACCCTGAACTCGAAGGGAAGCGTGTGGTGCCCCATAAGCGAGCCAAGACGCAGGCGCTTCTCGTGGGCCCAAGCTTGGACGAGGATGACGACAGTAACATCTCCAAAAATCAAGCGCCCTCGACCGCCGGTGCTGACAGTGCCAAGTATTCAGAGGTCTCGTCCTGGGATGACTCCGTCTAAGACTCCGGTGATTCGGAGTTTGCTGTCCCCATCCCAACCAAGTCGCGAACAAGTCCACATGAAAGTTTTGTTCAAGTTGCATCGACTTCGGAGCAGACCAAGAAGACCGGTCCGCATGGTGGCGTTCCACCACCTCATGCGTCGACAAAGTCAACACCTACGGTCTTTCCTGGGACGTCCAAGCTCCACAAAGATGCTTTGTTGGACAACGTGGCAATCGACAGCTCTTCCCTTCCGACACGAACGCGTCAGGATACTTTGCCGTGGTCGCCAGGGAAGATCGGTTGTTTACGCCGGTCTACCCTGACCAAGAAGCTCCTGGCCCGGTCTTTCTCTCGTCCAGACCATTGGCTTTTCCAGCCGGCGAAGAAAGTTCCTGCCGCGTCGGAATGGCAGCCGGACTTGATCACGTCGGCACAGATCTCCTGATTGTACGCTGACGATCCGTGGAAGATTTTCGAGCATCCCAAGCTGGGGTTCATCTTCCACTCGACTCCGTGGGCCAATGCTTTCATGAGTCGGGTGAAATATTTTAACAAGACTCACGCTCAACCCATCTGGGAGGCATCCCACTATCTGGTGCTTCCCCCGGAACGAGTTCGGCAAGACCCTGGCTTGGAGACCATCCAGAACAAGCGCAAGCGGCGTCGGATCAGAGCGGGTGAGGCCTGGCAGTCCCTGTGCCAATATGTCTGGGACGGGATGCTGGCCCACGAGTGCGACATCGATGTGTTCTTATATCCAGTTGTACTTCATATGCCGCGGAGTCGCGTCGAGAGGACCCGGCTGCTGGCTGAACGGTGGCACATGGTACAACGGTCTTGGGTGCACTACACCGGTCTTGGGTGCACTACACCGGTCTTGGACGTCAAGGATGCTTTGGTCCAACTAGACCAACAAGAACCTTGGCGTAACCAGTACCAGTACCAAGTTGAAAAGCATCCGTCGTTGACCGTCGGCCGTCTGTGGGGTGATGGCGAGTGAGGTCGTAAGTAGTCGAACAGATAACACTTAATATATATCATCGTTCTTTTTCACATGTTCGGTCATCAAATCACTTGAGCTAATTCCACCACTTTCTCCAGAGTTGCACTAGACACGTTATCACCAACCGTTCCACTTACATCGCGAGAAACCAATCCACGTTCGTCACTCCACTATTCCAATTCGTCACATATTCACAATACACAATACACGAGGCACAAGACCTTCCACCTCTTCACGTCGGTCGGGAAGACCGATGCTACTGCATGTCTTGGTCTTGGTCTTCATTGGTCTGCATCACTGCGAAACGGTTCCGACTGACTCGGTCCCGTTCGAATTCTCGTAGTAGTGCTCCACAGTTCAGGTCGGACTCATCGATCCAAGTTGTTTCATCATGGTCCTTCCATCGGACCAGATATTCTCGGTGGGTCCGGCCGAACCTGGTCTTCTTGACCGATCGGACATCTAAGACCTTTTCCACTTCAAATTCGTCCTTCCCCAGCGGTCGTTTCCAACTGTCCTCCAGCAGTAATGCTTTATCAAAATCAAACCGTTCTGCCTCGTCTACTAGACAGGGCATTTTGGGACGATCAGGAAATTCTCGGACCAGTTTTAACTTGGACACACGTACGATCGGGAAGACCTTGTAGTCTGTGCCGGTTGTTACTAGACGGGCAGCGTGTTCACCAATCAGCTCGGCAACACGGAAAGGACCGTTCCACATGTGAGCCAGCTTCTTCGCATAGCCCTCCTTCACTCGGTCTCGGTACAACCATACCCTCTCCCCTGGTTCTATACCGTGGGGTCGGACCTGGTCGTTGTTCCGGTCTGCCCGGTCTTGTGTAGCTTGACGTAACTTTTCGTTGACAATTTCTCTTGCATGCTGGTAATGTTTCTGGACCTGCATGCGCCAACGTCGAGCATCACGATAGCGGGTCCGAGTGCAGCCAATAGGTATCGCGGCTTCAAGAGTGGACCGGGGGTCCCATCCATACGCAAGATAAAAAGGCGTTTCTCCTCGGACCCGATCGGTCGTCGAGTTGAGTGCAAACACCAGCCTTTCTGCGTATTCGTCCCAATCGCGCTGGTCTGGATCGGCAACGTACATCTTGATTGCTCTTGTAATATTTTTTACCATACGTTCTGCCGATCCATTCGCTTGCGGACGATATGCCATCGTCGCGCTCTGTTTCTGGCCCAGAATATTGTTAAACGACCGGAACACCTCGGCCATGAAACCGGGTTCTCGGTCGTGTATGATGACCTCGCTGGCGCCGAACCTTCGGAACACGCATTCTTCGTAGCCTTTGGCGATCTGCTCGGCAGACCGGGACGCACTTGCCTTCGCAATAACTAGACCGGTGAACAGGTCTACCAAGATCAACAACTCAGTATTGCCATATGTTAATTTAGGCAGCGACGGTATGTGGTCCATCGCTATGACCTGGAAAGGGTAGGTAGCTTCGATATTTCCGGGCGATCGCCCCTTGATAACCGGCCTACCCTTTCCGGTCTCGCAATCCGTACAACAACCCACATATTTCTGTACACTTCGGAAAAGACCTCTCCAGTGAAAGTGGGACCTGATCTTGTGATACGTTCTGACTATGCCCTGATGTCCCCCTTCTAGACTCACATGGTAGTGATGGAGGACATCCGGCTGCAGCAACTCAGGTATCACCAATTTCGCCAATCGGTCCCGGTCTGCACTGTCTTGGTCGGCATCGCGGCAGTAATATAGTAAACCATCCTCATCCACTTCGTAACTGTCTGCGATCTTGGCACATTCTTTCGCTTGACCATTCGTCAACTTAGACAGTTCACCGCGCAGGTAGGTCTTCAAATTCACAATCCATTCTTCTTCGTCGTGAGCCTTGAGGATCCGTTCTGCCCTTAGTCGTTGCACAACAGATTCACTCAACCGTTCCTTTGGGAACGGTTGGTGGGACCTCCGAGCTTTCGGTCTAGTCGCGACCATCACATGCACCTGGTCCTGAGCGTTCTTGGGTCCGATCACCTCGGGGAGTCTGTTTATATTCATCAATTCATCCAGAACGGCCTTCTCGGTGATCGTAGCCCCGGTCTGGTCTTGCATGGCCTTGGTCGCGAGGTAGTCGGCACTTCTGTTACAGTCCAGTTTCACGTGCAACAGCTCGTGGTTGGGATGGTCTTTCAATGCCGTCATTACCCGATCATTTAGCGTCCTTAGTCGTGGGGCCTTGCAGTCGATCTCTCCGGTGAACTGACTGATCACTAGGTTGGAGTCACCACATATGATGACTCGCCCCTTCTCTTGCGACGACAGCAGGTCCAGACATAGAAGTAGACCTCGGTACTCCGCCTCGTTAACCGTAATATCCGGCGTGAAATCATCAACGGCTGCAACTATAGACCATTGTGGCAACTTCCACACTATGGCACTATAGGCGCCGACCTTCTTCTTCACGCTTGCTGATCCGTCAAAACTTAAGACTAAGAGCTCTTCATCATGGTCGACGGTCGGTGGTGGTCTCGAAACTGACTGCCGAGGTTGTTTCCTCGGGGCAATCACTATCAATGCCTCGTCCACTTCAGACCGAGGGGTGATACTGGCAGCTAATGTGACTAATATATCTTCCTCGCCCCTGGTGCACTTAACGACCTCGAGGGTCCACTGCGACAAGACCGTCTGCCTTGACGTCCGTCCACCCCATTGGCTGATAATAGCCAGGCCAAAGTAGACCGCCTTGACAGGACCTTTATAGGTCGGCCGACGAGCAGGTTGTAACACACATCCAGAATTCGTAGCAACGCCAGAACTTCTTTCTCGACAATTCCATAGTTCACTTCATTTGGCTTCAGCGTTCTGCTCGTGAACGTGACCGGATGGTACACACCATCATGATCTTGTACTAGAGTGGCCGAAATGGCCCACTGACTAGCATATACAATAATGGTCGGGACCTTTTCGGGATCGAAATGCTTCAAATTCGGTGCCGTCACCATCTTAGCCTTCAACATACCAAAAGAAAACTTTGCACGCTTCATATGGTCTTCGGCCTCCACTTGCGGACAATCTGCAGCAAGACCAGAGTCGGCGCCCCCATGTAAAGTTGCCCGGTCTTCTTCGCGCAACATATGGTAGTCTACTTCCCGGAGATCATACAACACAGCCGCGTAGATAGCAAAATCTTCGATGAAGCGGCTGTAGTAGTTTAAACTTCCTAGGAAGGACTGCATTGCCTTCAGAGACTTGGGAAACGGGAGGTTGCTTAACGAATCCAGGTCTTTAGGATTAGCCTTTAGACCATCGTTCGAGACCATATGGCCTAAATAGGCGACCTTGGACATACCCCAAAATCTTTTTATGGCGCTGATAGATAGGTTCCAGCTGTCGCATGTCTCCAATAATCGTTCAACCTTCTTGCACAGATCGTTCCATGACGAGACAGGTATCAGAATGTCGTCGATGTACGACCGCCTCCCTAGAACGGACGGTCTTCTTTCCCGATCGGGTTCACCCTCTGTAAACACATCATAACTTTCGGCAGGGTCCCGATCGATCTTGATCCTGAAGTGTCCGTACAGTGCGTTGTCTATCAACCTTTGATAGATCTGGGGTGCGTTCTTCAGACCGAACGGCATACGGTTCCACTCGAAAAGACCAAACGGTGTCACAAATGCGGAAATATCACGGGCTCGATCAGTCATCGAGACCACCCAAAATCCACTTGCCATGTCCAGCGAACAATACCACAAGGTCTTGTCCAGGTCTTCCAACAAATCATTAATCAGCGGCATCGGGTACACCGTAAGTTTAGTTAACCGATTTACCAGCCGATAGTCGATGCACAACCTAATGTCGACGCCGTTCTTCTTGATAACAATTACGATCGGCGAGGCCCATGGCGAGGTCGACGGTCTAATAATCTTGGTAGCCAACAGTCCTTTGATAAGATCAGAAAGCTTTTCCCGGTACTGTGGCGCCACGCGTCGACATCGCTGAGCAATCGGCTTGGCATCTCCAACGTCAATATCGCAAATCGCACCACGGGCTGCAGGTGGTAAGGCATTGCCCTTTCCGATCAGCAGATGTCTTTTCTTCCATAAGATATTCTTCAACTGCTCGATCTGGTCTGGACTGTTAAGGTCTTGATCACCCACTTGTAAATCATCCATTGTAACTTCGGGAGAGTCGGCAGAAACTTCAGGGAGGATTGCCATTTGGCTTTCCAGCTCCTGAATGTACTGTTCCCCGCCTTGATGTATACAGACTTGTTCATCTTCTGGGGCGATATCACCTAGACCATCTGGACCGGCTGAACGCCCCTGGTCTTGATCGACGGGCTGTCCTTCACTGATATCGGTCTGATTAGGAATACCGTCATGGTCCGACCTAGCAACTTCATGTTCCCCTTCTTCCGTTTCTTGCTCCGCTGTCGCCTGGCTTGTGCTGACACCACGTTGACTATCCTCGGCTCGTCTACTTGATGGTCCACCGTTCCTGGTGACTGCGGCGCCTTTCTTCGGACCAACATCTTTTTTGGGGTGACATAACTTGGTCTTTCCACTAAAGGTGAGGTATCCTCTTCCACCGACCCATCATCGCTGATAAGATCGGTGGTCGATTGGTACGCCAGGTTTTGCCACTCGACATACCGCCTCGACCCAATCGATACGAACCCCATCTTCCTTGGTACCTTCCCTTCTGCTAACCACATGCCGACAATAGTGTTATTGTCCAGTGTCAGCGGCTTGTCACCGATATTGGTAACACGGACAAAATCACGTCGACCAGCACTCTTTACGAAGGTCGAGACCCACCGATCGCTCCTGGTCAACCACAACTTCCTCGAAGGAAAACCTTTCTCAACCGGGGTATCGGCAGACCGACCAACTGGGATAGTGAGGTCTTGGTCCCACCGGACCAGATCGGTATACGAACCATAGAGAGGTCTTCGACCATCCAACTGGAGCTGGACATCACCCGGGAGCGTAAGCACTCCATGTGACAGGTCTAGGCGAATACCAGCTGGGACCATGAAATCCATTCCTAGTAAAGCGTCTTGACCAGCCAACTTGCCAACCCAAGCGCTGAAAAAGTAGACCAGCGATCCCGACAAAGTAATTTTCACACGCGTTCTTCCTTCGGTCATATAAGAGTTTTCGCCGATCCCGACGCATTCTTGTCTCTGGGTATCGTCTATACGACATCCGACCTTACGAGAAAAGGAGGAGTCGATTATCGATACTTCAGCTCCAGAGTCGAACAACATCGTCGCTTTCTGGTTATTAATCTTGCCACAGGCTTTCGCCTGCTTGAACCATTTATCAGGCGCGTGATACTTCCAGTATCCGCGGGATTCTCCAGGCAGCAAGTCCAACTGCATAACCACCTTAGTCCGGGAATACTCATCGGTCTTCAGACTGTAGACCGGATGGTCTCGGTCGACGAAATTTGGAATAGAACGTGTATTGTCGGTCTTATCCTCCTTGCCGACATATGCATAGATGTGAACCGTAGAACGCTCGACTCGATCCAGATTCCAACCTGGCGAGCGTTCTAGTTTAACATCTTTTCTGCGTCCGGCGGCAGCATCCCCGCGTGCTTGTCCGGCACGTACCACTTGCGCATCATGTTAAAAAATTCTTCAATCTTGCAGTGGACGACCTCGTGGATATCTCCACATGACTTTCATACGAAGAGGCAGTGGTCCATCGGGTGGCCGCGTCTCTCGCACTTCTTGCACACCATATTCTTCCAGCAGTTTGGACCATCATGTTTGCTCGACCCACAGTGGGAGCACTTCTGACGAGGTCGGTCTGGATCGGACTTGCTTCCGTTCCTTCCCTTCCGGTCCACCTGGTCGGACTTCGACTTGGTCTTCGGGGCAGGTCCCGCAACATAGACGTAACGATACTGGTCTTCATCCGATGACTCCTGGCTGGATGGACTTCTACTTTCCCCTTCTTACCCCGTGCTGTCATCAGCTACAATTGCCTTGACCGCTCGGGTCGGTCTGGTCCAAGGTCTCTTGACCGGATCGGTCTGGGTCTTGGAACGATAGCGACCGGATCCACCAGCGGTCTTCGCTCTCATACTACGCGACTGTTGTAACGTCCGCAGGGTCTGTTCGACTTCGCCCGCATCCTTAAGACGCAGCAGAGTAATCTGGTCCTCCAGTTCTTGATCGTCAAGGGTACTAATATAGTGACCCACATGTTCTAAGGCGGCACCGTTCGGCGGGTTATTCTCTTTGATTGTTATGCCGGCGCGAAGTGCAGCCACGTTCAACCGATGCAAATACTCGATCGGTGTTTCGTCGGCCCGCTTCTGCATTTGGTGGTACTTACGGGCTCTTGAAAATCCGGAGTTACAATATTGACCTTCAAACTCCGCACATAACAGGTCCCAGTCAGACCGGACGCCCCGACCCAACTGTTGATTCCAGTTCGCAGCCGTTCCTTTTAACAAATCCCGGAAGATTAAACAACGTTTGCTTTTTGGGGTCTGGTCTCGCAGGAACGCAGTCTTGACCCGACTTAACCAAGACCGGGCCTGGTCTTCATCAGCATCCTTGCCGGTGAAGTCCTTGAGGTCGGTCGTCGCGGCCATACGGATGCGCGGAATCGCAGCAGATCCAAAGTCGTAGGCAGTATTGGAGGCTAGGTTAGCCTTGCGCACCTTGCCTGCGCCTGTACCATCTGACCCACCATGGTCGTCAAGACCGCCGACCGACTCCATATCACAGTCACTTGTCTTGCTTGGTCTACGCGGTCTTGCCAGTTGCGGCTTGCGCCTTCCCTTTCCGGTTGGTTTATCACTTCTAATAGGCTTATCAATAGATGTTACCGATTCCATATCCACATCTTTTCAAACATTGACACCTTGACAGGTAGACCGGTCTTGGACATGTGGGCGCATAGGTGGTCTAACCCGTTCTTCCATGAAACGTTGCATCATCGTCTCAAACATGGCTTGGACGTTGGCCGGCGTCATGGGCAACGTGTTGATACCCTCCTTTTGCGGAACTGAGGCCTGTGGGGCTTGCTGGAGCCCCGACTGGCAAACAGCCCCTTGCTGCCGCATGTCCCTTTTTTGTTCAGACCGGGCATGGTCCACCCCCATGGTCATCCGCTCGACACCGGTCTCCAACTCTGATGAGCTGTTGGAAGCCGGTGGAGACTGGTAGATAGATTCATCATCGGAACCAATGTCAACAAGCTCTGTGGAGGATTCGGCGACCTTCATTGCCGTGGTGGGAGTTGGGCGGCGAACCGCCCCCACCAGTGGCACCAAGCGGTCGTGGAGGTCAGACATCGACGCCTCCAGTATCCAAGCATCAAATTCAAACAATTTATTGACACCGGCGGGGTTCTGAATTTTAATGCCAACCTCCGCCAACATCGCCACCAAATTCTTGAGGAGCAGTAATGGTCGATCACTCTGGATCGGCTCGGTAGTGGGACCGAGAAGACGGTCGGGGATATGGAGGTCCAACACCCGAAAGACCTGGTTTTGGCGAACAAATCGCTTCAATTCAAAAACATAATACATCTTGTCCAGGTCTTGTTCGGTGATAGCCTCATCCCTGACCTTCGACTTTTCTTCGAAGTCGTCTTCGTCGGGTGGCATTCCCAGCCCTTTTCTGGGCACCTTGGGTACTTTGGGGACTTTAGGGAGGTAGACCGGATCGTTCCAGTCAGCCTCCAAGTAATTTTCATCTTTTAGTTTTCCATAAATTTTTTCATTCATACACATAGGATCAGGACCAAGGTCCTGATCTTTTCCGGAACTATAGCAAGACCTGCTATAGTCCCGATCGGCTCCGGTGGGAGCCTTTTGGGGAGGAAAAAACTTATTAATCCCGATCTGGTCCTCCACCAGGCCAGATCGGACATCGCCATCTTTATCAACAACGAGAACGTAAGGCGATAGCCTTTCCTTACGTCCTCTCCAGAACGACTCCATATTCAAATCATTCAAATCTTCGAATCCAATTTTTGATGGAATATCAGCACGGTGATATCCACTATCACCAAGTGATCCGGGCACGCGCACCATTGTGGTGGAGTCAAGTTCGAAATCGAAAACATTAGCATCGATAACCTGACTACCACCATCACGCCCAGCCTTCCAACTTTCGGAGGGGGTACTCCGCGGACCACCACTCGAGATCTGGTCCGATCGTCCGCTGCAAGCAGACGACCGGTCGTCATCAGAACCCACTTGGTCCGATTGTTTAGTGTCCATCTCACCTTGTGTACCCGATGGAATGGGCTAGTTACACACTCGGTGGATCGGGATCGCAGATTGGATCGAACCGGTCTTGAATATAGAAGACCGATCTGGGTAGGTATCTCTGGGGCGGAACTCTTCACCCCAGACACAAACAGACCAAAAACACTTCCAAGAGATAACTTCTAATAGGTCTATCGTCCAAACGATCAAGACCTGACCAATACGAAATAATAGAGGGTAGACCGACCGTTCCGGTCTAGCCCCTGACCAATACGAAATAAGACCAAAACCGGTCTAGTTTCCAACCAATATTAAAACAAGCCAATATGTCCGCGTAAAGACCCAATATGCTCGTGAAACTCCACAAACGATATCTCCACGCCAAGACCAATCCAGTGAATAGCACGTTCCAAACGTACTTGAGTTGAGGTGTTGAGATCGCCAAATCGTACTCCCGTCGAGGGACTTCCGGTGGGCCAAAGTGCGCGTGCGGCGCGTCCAGACCGGGTATAATGGGCAAGAGGGGATCATTCGACCCTCTGCCCCCAAACACTCCGCGGCGGGCGGAGGAGACTAGTGTACGAAAAGGGAAGAACGGCGACCCCTAGCTGTGGTGTGAACCAAGACCAGAAGAGGTTTCACTTACTTATCCGAAAGCTAAAAGATTTCCTTACTTAAAGGTATAACCTCTGTCCTAAAAGGTAAAACCACAACCAAAAGCCTCTTACTTGGAAAAACCACACCTAAAATACTACTACCCTATAGTCCCTAAATGTACCCACACAAAAATATGTAAAATACCCAAAGTCGGGTGACTCACCCAAACTTGGGTTCTTGACACTTCTTGAGTCTGATAGGCTGAAAAGCCCCCCTTGTTTAACCAATCCGAAATTAGACCAAATGCCTTGACGAAACTTGACCAGAAGTGTGCCAAATTTTGGGCACGCTTCTCCACAGTGCCTTAGATCTGGTGGACGGGTATTATCAGGTGCTCATGCGAGCGTCCGATATTCCGCTTACAGCGGTTAGCACGCCTAGTGGAATGCCGTGGGAGTGGCTTGTTATGCCACAGGGGCTTTCGAATGCGCCAGCGACTTTTAATCGTTTGGTGACTCAACTCTTCCGCCCTCATAGAAAGTACGCTCAGACGTACTTCGACGATATATTCGTTCATAGTCGCGCGGAAGGCGACTCGTCTGATGTTCAGACGCACCTAATACACCTTCGACTGTGCTTGAATGTATGCGAGAGTATAAACTCTATGCAAACGCATCCAAATGTATTTTTGGTGCTGAGGAAATTCCTTTCCTCGGATGCTTCATCGGTAAGGATGGAGTGCGGGCGGATCCCGCGAAGGTGAAAGCCATTGTGGAGTGGCCTTCGCCTGTAAATCTTAGAGATTTACGGAAGTGGCTTGGATTAGACAATTATCTCCACAAGTACAGCGAGAACTACGCTGAAATGGCGAAGCCATTAACCGACCTTCTTAAGAAGGACGTTGATTGGTGTTGGGAAACCAAACACCAAAACGCTTTTGAAGCGTTAAAGGGGAGCTTGTTGAAAGATCCCGTTCTTGCTCTCCCAGATTCTGGGAAACCATTCAGTGTCGTCTGCGACGCCTCCGATTTCGCAATCGGATGTGCTTTGTAACAAGCAGATGATGCAGGAAGGGAACGCGTGATCGCGTTTGAGTCGAGGCAGCTTAAAGCTGCGAAACGGAATCATCCCGTTCATGACAAGGAGCTACTTGCAATGAAGTATGACCTTGTCAAGTTTAGGGTTCACCTACTCGGCTCAAAGCCTTTCGTGGCTTATACTGACCACGCGTCCATACGTAAAGCGACGTAGTCACCTCATCTCTCCCAACGGATGGACCGTTGGCTCTCCTTCTTTGCGGAGTATAACTTTGAGGTTAAGTATAAACCTGGCAAGCAGAACGTGCTTGCAGACGCGTTGTCGCGTCGTCCCAATTACGAGCTCGCTCACGCGACATTCATCACCTCGTCCGTGGTGGCTCTCATACGCCAGGCGTATGAGAAAGACCCTTAGTGTACGGCGCTTATCAGCGCGTTGGGTAGAAAGGCCTGGATTGTCTGAGCCAACCCTGTCAAGTCGAGCTAAAGCTCGTTTACACCGTTACAAGTACTGTGACGGTTTGCTATATTATAGCACGAGCGCGGAGGACACTCCGCTGGTGGTTGATCCTCATGATGAGGAACTGAAGTATAAAGTCCTCTTTGAGGCACTTGACGCCCCTAACGGGGGTCATTTAGGTAGGGATAAGACCTACAGTGCTTTAAGCGCTTTGTATTGGTGGCCCAAGATGTATAAGTGGGTAGGTGCGTATATTCGCACCTGTTAAACGTGTCAGAGGGTCAAACCCTCTGCAGAGTCAGCTGCGCCTTTGGTGAGCTTATCCGTTCCGACGGAGTGTTGAAAATCCATTGGTATGGATTTTATCTTCGGTTTTACGAAGGATAAGTCCGGCAATACCGGCATGTTGGTCTTTGTAGACCGTTTGAGCAAGATGGATCACCTGGCGGCGGTGAAAGAGTCCATTGATGGACAAGGAACAGCAAAAGTGTTCCTAGACCGTGCCTTTCGGCAGCATGCTCTACCCGATTCCATTGTGTCGGATCGGGATCCCCGTTTTACGGGACAGTTTTGGAGAGCGTTGTTTAGGGTGCTGGGAAACAAGCTCCTCATGTCCACTGCGGATCACCCGCAGACGGACGGACAAATGGAACTCGTCAATAGCGTTATTGAAGATATTCTCCGGAGTTTATGTCCGGATTATCCAAAGAGTTGGAGTGAGATGCTTCCTATGGCCGAATTTGCTATTAACAATTCGGTCCATGCATCTACGGGGTTTACCCCGTTTTACGTGAACGGATTAGTGAATCCGAGGGTTCCGTTGACGCCACGTGTGTGTGGCCCAGGGCTTGAGGGGGAGGATTCCCTGATGTCAACCCTGTATCTGTTCGAAGGCACATCGATAAGTTCTTATCGACGCGCCTAAGTGTCTTACGACACGTCTGCGGTGCCATGGCGGAAATCTAAGACAAGCAGAAGGAGAAGGCTGACCGCAAGGGGCGGCGTAACGAAAAGGTGTACAAAGTAGGAGAAAGTGTTTTATTAAACGCTAAAAATCTTCCTACACATGCAGTTTCCAACGTGTTACGAAATAAACTTCGCCCCAGGTTTGTGGAGCCTTTTAAGGTACTAGACCGAAAGGGCTTGTCGTATACCTTGGATATACCGAAGGCGATGCGTACGCATCCAACATTCTATGTGGGTATGCTTAAGCCATACCAGAACCCGGAGGCGGGTCCCCTCTTGGAGGAAGAAGGGAAGTCGGATAGCCGAAAGGCACGACAGGTCGGAACATCTTCGATAGGGTTGAAATACGACCCTGAATCTCCGCAACGAGAGACTCGAGGGAGGCAAGCCGCCCCTCGATACGTTCATTCACACTCCTCTCGTCGTGGAGTCCCTCCTGGGCATCTAGGATGCGACGGCCGTGTCGATCACAGCGATCGTGGAACTCACGTCGCAATAGCGCGACCTCCGCGGCCAGCCCTTGATACGGAGTGTACTCCACATTACCATGTGGAACGCCTGATGGATCGACTCCATCACCGGGGTGAGACCCAATATCTGGTGAAGTGGAAAGGTATCCACATTCCCAGAGCTCGTGGGAGTCCGAGACTCCCCTGCGGCAGGATTTCCGTGACGTCGTTGAAGCTTTGGAGCGGGATAATCCCGCTGAGAGCCATCGAAAAAAGGGGCGGAAGAAGACCCTTCACTCCCAGTAGCTGGCAGTTTGACGGAGGAAGATGCAGAGTTGGCATTGCTCTCCGGCACCACATCGAGAGCAGGGCGAGTATAATAGGAGGCAGGTAATTGCCCTTGCGCTTTGGCCTGGGCATAGGCCAAGCGTAACGCCCTCTTTACCCGAACGTCGGGTTCGTAAAAGCTGTTGTACAGCGCATCAAAGTTGGGGAGGAGCTTCTCCCCTTCCGCCCGAGCGCGGAATGCCCGTTCTGCGTCCTCGACGCTTTCGTCCCGTAGGAGAACGAAGGGAACCTTGCGGAGGATCTCTACGAGGGCACCGCGTGCCTGTTTCCCGAGGCGCGTTCGGTAGGACTTGGCAGTGAACTGCTTGGGCATTAGCAGTTTGGCCCGGAATTTTTTCCGGCGCGCGATTTCTAGCGGCAGTATAGCCGCTGGAACAGGGGTATAGGAGGCTAAACCCCTGTTGACCGCGTTCTTAGCCTTCTTTCGAGGGTCACGAGGTCCCTTCCGTACCGGTACGGAATGTCGGGCTTCATGAACCGAGGCCGGTTCATTGGTGATGGTCGCCTTCGGCGACCCGGATGCATCAACCGTAGTTGGTAAATGTGGCGCTCGAGTTAGCGCGTTTTACCCACGTGTAGAGAATGGATTGGATGACCGACATTGCCGTTCGGCGCTGTCGGAGTGGTCAGCCGTTGGGGAGATATCCCCAGGGGCATCCACCTCCGAGTTATCGGAATAGTTTCCTTCCATAGCACCACTAAAGGTGCTCATGGTTACCCATAGATTCTGGAAGTTGGAGTTCTACAACAAAAATTGATTTATTGCGTAAGAAATAGTCTTGATGGGGGAAGATGGAACAGGGTTACATTCGGGTCACATTTAGTAGGTGGTGTACGTGAGTACACTACGGTTGGGGTCAGTATTGACCGGTCCGAAAGGTTTTGGACCATTGGTTATTTTAACCAATCAGAGCAGAAGCCTTTGGTGGTGGCGTGGCATCCAGCCACGTGTTGGTACACAGGTAGTGTATACTACATTTTAGATAGGTACAAATTTAGTAAGTTCTACTTACTATTACATATAGTTTACATTAGTTTAAATTAATATAGGCTAATTATATATTAAATATACATTCAGTTTAAAAAAATACTTAAGACTGCTAGACGCGCGACCACGCCCGGTCGCGCGCGCAGTGAGTATTGTGGTGTAAGGGAGTTCTTCCTTACGCTACCTCCCTTTATAATGGAAGCCTTGTTACAAGGGGTAGCGAAAGATAACTGTAAACCACCCCGGGAATCTTGGCCCCGAGCAAGAGAGTGATCTCTTGCTAAGCCCTTATACAAGGGCGTATCGGCTAAGTAGCGGCGAACGCCGCTTAAAGGAAAGTCTTCCTCTGTGCGCTATCCGCACCGTGCGTTTACGCACCGGCTACAACATCGGCCACGGTGCGTTAAGTTTGCCTGATGAGGTGATCATCCCATTAGAGGGGCGCCGACAGCTGTACGGATCGAGTGGTAATTATATGAAACTCAATCAGTACGAACAGATCCCAGTAGGTAGATCTGCTGAGGTTCGGATTTATGACCAGCGATCTCGAAAGTTGTGGATTACTCGTGGAAAAGATTGGGTCCCCACTATCACTAGGGGAGTGGGTAATTTGCGATATCTGCTTATTACGAACGTCGTTGATCATCCGATCATTGTGCAAGACGATACGATTCTAGGTATCTGGATGAACAAAGATGATCTCCCCCATCAAACTGGATTTGTTTCAATAGAGTCTAATCGTTAGAAGGAGTGGCAAAATCTCGCGTATCAAGCGTCTACCGATTCTGTGAATGACAATCAAGAAAGTGTCGATCAAGGTCCCCTAGTCGAGAAGAGGGAGTATCCCACTCCTCGAAGTATTCTAGTGCGTCCTACGGACCCGATCATCCCATCTGTGGCATTGGTAACCGGATGGTCGCAAAAGGTGCAAGAGGTGCAACCGCGGTGCAATCAGGAGCCGGGGACGAAAGGTCCGACCTTGGATCACGGAGTCGAACAACATGTTACAAGAGATACGCCGAGTCAAGATACGCGTGATCACCCTGTCTCAGCCTATCCTAGCGAATTTGGTGTAATCCCTATCGATGATCAAGTTTGCTACCACGAAGGTGGAGATTTGTATGTGGAAGAACTAGATAAGCAGCTTGCTACGTTGCCCGAAGTATCTGCAAGCACCGAAGAGGTGACTAAAGATGATTTGCTATTCTGATACCCCTTGGTCAACACGGCAGAAGAAATTAATCAGCTTCGCGATATAATTTGGGCGAAGAAACATCTGTTGATCGGGAAAGGGAACGCGCTACCTCCTGATGCACGTGGAGTTGTTTGCGATATCGATGTAGGCAATGCGCGCCCGATCGCCCAAAAGTGTCGAAAGGTGGCTCCGCAATTTCGCGAGAAGTTATCGGCTTTGATCAAGGGGCTATTGGCGACTAAGATCATTCAGCCGTCTACGTCACCCTGGGCATCACCTATAGTGATCATCGTGAAAAAGAATGGGGTTGATATTCGCTTATGTATCGATTATCGCGCGGTGAATCAACTCACACGTTTGATGGTATACCCAATGCCCCTGATCTCTGATCTACTCGAAGATTTGGATAAAGTGTTGTGGTTTTTCTCTTTGGTTATGGAAAGCGGTTTTTGGGTCGTGTCTATGACCGATCGAGCACGTCAGATTTCCGCGTTTGTCACTCCGTTTGGATTGTTTGAATGGAATAGGATGCCCTTTGGCCTAAAGAATGCTCCGCAAATCTACCAGCGGCTGATTGATAATACATTATATGGGTATCTCAAGGTTAAGGACAGTGCTGACGAATCGGCTGATGTATTTACTGTGGGAGAGCCCGACCAAACACCGGGCCCGTCTGTGCTGCAGCGGCGGTCATATATCGATGATATTTTGATCCCTGCACCTACATGGGATACCCTGTGTGACAAGGTGCGGCAACTGTTGGAAAAGTGCGATCAGTGGAACTTGTCGATCAGTGTGGATAAATCTTACTGGGGGCGAAGTGAAGTTCCTTATTTAGGGCATCATGTCTCTAGCTGCGGCTTGGAAACAAATCCCAAAAATTTGAATGAGCTTATCGATTTTCCTTTCCCTGGCACCTTACGTGCTATGCAATCGTTTTTGGGAAGCTTGAACTGCTACCGTCGATTTATTGAAGATTTCGCGATCTTTGCCGCTGTACTCTACGAATTAAGGGAGATAGATTATCAAGAATTAAAGAGCCGATCATTGAGCAAGGAGAATTCGTATCATGAGGGCGATCGATTAATCAGGGCAAAAGCAGCATTCAGCATGCCGAAAGAGAAGATTGCGTCAGCCCCAACCCTGCGCCACTTTGATCAGAACAAAACGCCGGTGATCGTGGTTTACGCCAGAAAATGGGCGGTATCCGCCGCGCTGGTACAAGAACATGATCAAGTGTGTTGTCCCGTCGCATTCGCCAGCCGAACATTGAAGAACGGTGAGCTGAGTTAAAGCCCCGTCGAAAAGGAAGTTCTGGCGCTTCTACGGATTTTGGATGTTTACTTCACGATGATGGTCGGAAAGACGATTACTGTCTTGTCACGTTTATCCACGTTGAAATGGTTACTAACATCGAACGGGCTAGACGGACGATTGGGTACATGGGCTGTGATCTTATCACAATGGGAACTCGAACTCAAGAAATGTGTACATGGAGAAGAGGAGGTACTAGGGGCGTTATCTGCAAGCATCACCCCTCGCACCGAAATCGATGAAGCACTGATTGCGATCGCGCCGAAAAAGCAACCGCGGCAGATGATTGAAGTACCACCTCCTACTGTTGAGAAAGGCGAAGAACTCTACGTGAGTAGTTTCGATGGATATCTGCAAGTGTCAAGCGACGTGTAGGTGCGTTCGGCGCTATCGTTTGGAAATTACCGGAGTGGAATATTATGACCGCGTTAGCCGAGCATGTACCTGATATCACGGTGAACGAAGCGGAATACCATGGATTGCTTTTAAGTTTGGACCTACTGTCGCGATATCCCAAAGGAAGGATGATCGTGTGTGGAGATTCGAATTTGGTAATCCGGCAAATGCGCGGTTAAATAGAGTGTAAAGCTCCGCGATTGGAAGTGTTGCAACAGCGTGCGTTTAACCTCCTTTGCGAATGGACTGATCATGATCTGGTGCATGTTAAAAGAGAGTGGAATAAGAGTTCAGATCATATCACCACTATGGTCATGCAGGGTGGAACAAGATTTGAGATTGATGACGAGAAACAGCTGGAGGAATTGGCCGATCTCAACAGATTGTCGGAAGTGATCACGTGAAATGAAGATCCCACTGCCCCACAAGTGCTAGTGACGACACGATCACGTAATCTCCGTCAGCCGCGACCGTCAACGTGGCCCGATATATCCATAGCCGGGATAAGGGCGGAACGGGTGAAAAAGGCGCAGGACGAATAGAAATGGATTCGTGATTTGCGAAGTTATCTGTATGGTGACGTCTCACAATTGAGCGCAGATGAGGTAAAGGATTGCGCGAAAATTGCCGACAACTACGATGTCGATGAACAAGGATTGCTGATTTACTGTGGGAATATGGCTAAAAGAAAAGCCATCGATGACAAAGATGATCAAGACGATCGAAACTCTTCGATTAAGCTGGTCTTACCCGAGACCCTACATGCGGATGTCCTCCACCATTATCATGTGAGCTTGGAAGGAGGACACCAAGGCATAGGGCGTACATATCAGCGGATCAGACGATACTTCCATTGGCGTGGTCTATTCGGAAGTGTACGAATGTTTGTTGGACAATGCGTAGTTTCAAGACGGGGAAGGGCCAGCCTACAATCAAGAGCATGTCGCCGGGGGATATCGAGGCTACATACCCATTCCAAGTGATATCCATGGATCATATCCCGTCACTGCCCCGATCGACTCATGGACATACGGAACTGCTGATTTGGACTGATTTGTTCACGGGTATGGTGATCGCGAAAGCTGGATCGTCCCGCACAGCGCCGAAAGTTGCCGAAAATTATGAAGAATGTGTATTTCGACGATTTGGGGCTAGTGATGTGATCCGGCATGATCGGGAACTGGGTTTTATGTCGGAAGTATTTCGTGCGTTCAACAAAATCGTGGGACAACGTCAGAGTTTCACTATGGCATACCGTCCACAGGCGAACGGCAAGGCGGAAAGGACGGTTCAAACGATTACACGGGCAATCCAGATGTATGTATCAGATGTCGGCCAGAGAGATTGGAGCTTGTATGCAGAGCGTCTGGTATTCGCGCTGAACTCGACCCCTGATCGCATTCGCGGAGAGACACCATTTTATTTGGCGTATGGGTGTGATCCGCGATCGTCGTTGGAATCGGCATTACAACTGGGTGGAAATCAGCGTAAAGACCGAGATGCTCGTAGATAGAGATATAAGGTGCAGAAATATTACAGATACGCCCTTGACCAAGTGAGCACCCGTTTGCACCAAGCGATGGCTGATCGAGCTGAAAAGCACAATGATCAAGTAATACCACACAAGATCGAAGTGGATCAAGGGTCTGGTTATATCTCGATAGGGTGAAAGAAGGGTTCGCGAAGAAACTGGCGCATATGTGGCATGGACCCTTCAGAGTCGATGAGGTGATCGGTTATCATGCGGCGAGATTAGTTATAGCTGGCAACAATTATCGTATGTTCCCAATGGTGCACCTGTCCAAGTTGAAATTGGTCAAGGACTTTCCAGATCGCCCTACTGTTGTGCCAACAGCCTGAGTAGAAGATCGTGTTGACTTCTACGAAGCTTTGCTACCCGAAAACAGCTGGGAAAGGACGCTAGACCCAGATGAATTTGAAGTTGATCGGATCACCGATGTCCGATCCGGTCGAAAGACTAGGTATGGAAGAACGTTACGCGAATACCAAGTCTACTGGAAAGGTCATGCTGAGCCGTCGTGGGTAGACGAGGCAGATCTGAACTGTGATGATCTGATCAAGGATTTTGAAAGGAAGATAGTCAACAGACATCGGTTTGATGTAATGCAAGTGGACGAAGAGTCCAACTAATGCGTGATCGATGAACCGATCGTGGGATTATGATCGAAGAACCTCCGATTGAAGAAAATGATTGATGAAACCCACAATGGATGAAAAAATTATGAATGACTTGAAGTGGTGTGTTTACGATGGATATTGCGAAGTAAGGTGGTGGAACGGCGGCAGATGAGCCGATGTAAAGCCGATCTATGTTATGCATGAAAAAGGTGACGAAGCAACGGTTGGAAATTACATGATCAAGAGTATATATTGATTAAAGGGAAACGATCGACCAACTAACCAGGCCAATAGAACTTACGACGGATGCGGGAATTTTGCGGCCAGGGTGGTCGTCTGGGGGAAAACGATACTGAACCCGCCAAGGCTCAAAGTCATCAGCCTCTCTCAACGCGTCTGATAGGGTCCGAGGTGGCGGGTCCGATAGGAATCCGGGGTACCACGCCCCATCGTCGGCCGGGGAAAATATCAAGGGACGGTTTCGGGCACAATGGGTGATCGACGGGTCCAGGATAATGTCGCTTTCTGCATAAACTTGATCGAAGCGACATTGCGCGGTGGAAAGCTCCTGCTCCAGCTGAGAATATGCGGCGTGTAGATCATCCAGCTCAGCCTGAAGGTCAGACACTCCCTCGACCCGCTCACATATCTCCTGCGTCTGGGCTATGACGGCGGTATAGTCATCCATCCGCATGCGGTTGGCCTTATTCTTCTTCCGGAGACGATCGCACTGATCTTTGCGCCTGTCAATCTCGGCGGTTAGTTTGAACGCCTGCTCGACCAAGCGCTGATTCTTGGAAGCATCCCGATCGTACTCTTCTTGTAACTTGCCCATACGCCGCTGAAGTTGATCCAGCTCTCGCGCTTGTTCAGCAATAGTATCTTCATGCACCGATCGCAGATAACGATCGAGATATGACTGCTCTCCAGATAGCGGATCCGGGCGCGTTGATCGACCATGGTTCTCTCGTGATCAGCTATGGTGTTTTTAGCGGTCTTCAACTTAGACTTGAGGTCGCTGACTGATGTGTCGATGAAACCACGCAGTGTTACAAGCTGTTTAAGGGCGGTTCACATGATCACAGCATCTAGGTCCGACACAGTGCGATTGGCACTAGTGAGCTGCTGTCGAAGCATCGCAATATTGTCTTCGCTCATCGCGAGCGAGTTGGATAACACGGTGATCCGTTCATCGCGGGCGTGGAGGGCCTCCTGTAGTCTGTAAGCCTGATTGATTGCGGCGATCGCCTGATCGGCCGCGGCCCGATCCAGGGCAGGATCGTTGGTGGTGCTCTCTGGGGTGTCGTCCGTTATCGCTTGCATGATGGAAATGCAGAAATGCCTGATCGGGAGGGTCTGATCCCAGATGCCACGGTTGGTGGAGGATGAACGTTTGATCGCGAAGGGCATACCACTAACGGTAACGGCCTGATCGGTTGGGACCCGATCGGCGGGAGAAAGGGCAGATTGATGGATGCTGATCACCTGATCGATGATGTCACGATTGATGGGTGTGGACCACCCGACCAACGGTGGTATGATCTATGGAGGCCAACGGCATGATCGACCCTCGCCCCAAACGCTGTATGGCTGGTACGAGGCTCAGAGGCGGCTGTGGTAAAGTGCGCTATAAATTGGGCCTAATTAGGGGCCTAATTAGGGGCATAATTACTGGTCTGAATGCGGGCACAAATTCGGTACGTAATCGTGTACGATTGTGTGTACCACGGTGTATACAGTTGCGTGTACAACCGTGGTGCACATAGACAGAACATAGACGAGACACGGGGAGATGGGATGATTACATACAGGTACTCAACGAACATCGTAGAACGACGGATAAATCAGGCCGACTGGTCGACGGAGGACGCTGGAATGGGTGGTTCTGATTGGTGGATATTAGGTAATGGGTAGTTCTAAGGCTATAAGCAATAATAAAGTTCTCCTTTTGCGTACGATCGAACAGATCGCTTCAGGGACGGCACCCTTTGCGCTTCCCCTACTAATAAATACCTGTACGTCCCGGGAGGGAGCACTTAGTGCCTTTTTGGCCCACGGGTAGGCGTAGAGTGTAAGGACTCACCCCGCAACTCCGCCCGCTGTGTCAGAGGTTCTTCTGTAAAGGTTTTTTTGGTCTTGAGAGCGTGATTGAGAAGTGCTCTCACCTCTCCCCGTTTGGTTCACGTTTGGTCCCTAGAGTTCGGCTGCTGTAATCTCCCCACGGGAACTCTAGGTGGATTAAGTGAAATTTACCCCCCTCGTAGGTCTAGGCTAGGAATACAGATATTTGGGTGTTTCTTTAGCTTTTTAAGACTCCAGAGGCTCCGTAATCGGGCAGTGAAGACTTCCGCTGCCTGATCAAGTACCCCTTTTGCCGATCAACACCTGATCGACACTCTGCAGCTCGCGACCCGCGCTCAACAACTCGCAGATCGTGCCAGCTCGTGCCTGAACGACTTTTAGCACTTGATCAAGCCTGATCAAGTCTGATCACGGCTAATTAACGACTTGGAGCATCTGATCAAGTCTGATCAAGTCTGATCAGAGCTGATCAACGTCTTTCAGTACCCGATCAAGTCTGATCACAGCGGATCAACGGCTTTTAGCGCCTGCCCAAGCCTGATCACTGCTGATCAAGACTGATCACACCTGATTCGAGTTTGATTGTACCTGATCACGCCTAATCAGCACATAGGTCAACTCGTTACAAGTTTCCCCAATCTTGCATCAAGGAATTGTCGTGTTTACATCCCCTCCACCTGGAGAGCGACCCACGACCAAGCCGTCGGGTACACAAGGTGATCAGAAACACAAGCAGTCAAGCACAACCGGAGGACCCCCTTCGTTAGTCGGCAGTCCGGGCGACGTGGTACCGCCTGATCAAGCCTCAAAAACTTTGATCAGCCGCTCCACCACATTGATACTGGAAGCAAAGTATCCAATCTTATTTCTCAAGAAAGAAATTGCGATAGTCTGGAAACGCAATCAATATCAGAGTTCGCCTCGAGGTTCGCCAAGTATTGTCAAGAACTAGTAAGAAAGGCACGCGAAAACCTGAGACAAGCCCAAGAGAGACAGAAGAAATACTACGACTCGAAACGAGTAAGCCTCACATTTAAGGATGGTGACTTAGTATTATTGGACACCAAGAACTTACCACTCAAGACATTTAACTCTCACACTGAGTTAAAGAAGGCAAAGTTCGCAGCAAAAAAAGTGGGACCGTTTGAAGTGATCAACATGATCAACCCGAATGTAGCTAAGTTGAAGCTACCGCGAAATATGAAGAGGTTGCACTCATAGTTCAATGTCGACCTACTTTTGCCATACCAACCGAATTGCTCTGAGCTCGCTGGACGACCGATTCCTAAAGCATCTCCGGTTATTCTCGAATCCGATACTGGAGACGAGTTGCACATCGTGGAAAAATTGCATCGTCGTCGTCAGCGCAGCCGCCAAAATCGAATGGCTAGTGAAATGGCATGGGCTACCAGAGTGTGAAAGTACTTGGGAACGCGAGAAAGATATCCGCCACGTTTCGCATTGGCAGCAACTAGTAAAGGACTTTCGAGACAGCCAACGCGAAGTCAAGTCAGCGGGATGTCAGATCGCTGGGTACGTGATATAGAACGTACCTAATAGATTAGAACATACATATATTATATTACATGTCTAAGTGATAACGTTGTACGATATAGAGTACGTCATGACGTCGTACGTTATAGAGTACACCATGACGTTGTACGTTATAGAGTACGTCATGACGTCGTACGTTATAGAGTACGTCATGACGTCGTACGTTATAGAGTACCTTCTAGAAGGATAGGCTTAGAAGTAGCACATATAGAGAACTAAGGACCTAGCTCTCACTTTTGAATATACCTCAAGCTTCAAAATCTTGATCACTTCAAACGGTCCCACTTTTTCGCTGCGAGCTTGCCTTCGTTAACTCGGTGTGACAGTTAACTGTCTTGAGCGGTAAGTTCTAACCTTTAAGGTGAGGCTTGCTCGTTTCAAGTCGCAGTATTTCTTCTGTCTTTCTTGGGCTTGTCTCAGGTTTTCGCGTGCCTTATTTACTAGGTCTTAACGATCTTTGGCGAAACTCGAGGCGAACTCTGATATTGGTTTCGTTACCAGACTATCGTAGTCTCTCTCTTGAGAAATCAGTTTGGATCCTTTTCTTCCTGTATCATCTCGAACGGGGTGAACTTGCTAGACGCGCTCATCGATGTGGCATGCGCGTACTATAGTTCCAAGTAGTTTGTCCCAATTGTTTCCGCTGTATGGTACCAGGCAGCGTAAAGTAGGCGTAGATAAATAAAGTTTAAAAAAGTTTAAAGTTAAATAAATAAGACCCGAAACTGAGTGATCTAGACATGAACAGATTGAAAAATAGGTAAAACTATTTGAAGGATCGACCTCACGTATGTGGCGAAATATGGAGATGATTTGTGATTTCTAACACCAAATGTTTGGCGTTCAGTTGACCATCTGCTTGTGCTCTATGAGCTGTCGTCATGCTTAGCTTTACACTCATTATGCTCATTACTGACTTCCAGAAGTTTGCCGTAAACTTCGTATATCGATCGCTGATAATGACTTCGGTAGTCCTTGTTGTAGAACTACAGCGTCAAAAAAACAACTTTGCAGTGTCTTTAGAATTGGCAGTCGTGTACGTTGGTGCATAAATCGGTCTTTTTGACAACTTGTGTACGGCCACAAAAATAGCGTCATACCCTTCTGACACGGGTAGAACAGTAATGAAGTCCATCGACACAACTTCCCAGTATTCCTTCGGAATGGGGATAGTAATCATTAATCCTTTCTTTCGATGGATATTGGCTTCCCACCGAACTCATGTTTCTCATGTCTCGACGTACTTCTGCACAGTCTCGAGGAACTTTGGCCAGTAGTATGATTTCTTTAACTTCATATAAGTTATTCGAACTCCTGGATGTGCTGCTGTGGCTGCACCTTAAAACTCGTATAGTATCTTTGTCTTAATATCGGGTATGTCCGGAATGCATATTTGCTGCATTGCTTCATCTTGCCCTAGATATATGAGTCCTTTCTCGAATATGAAGTTTTCATTCGGCTCCTTTGTTTTGTAAATATTCTTGAAGAACTTGTCCTTGCTATAACATTGCTGAATCGCTGTTCGCACTTTGTCACTGATATGTGCGCGTACCACGTAAAATTCGGCGTTGTGGATTTGCTCCTGTGCGACTCCTATGGACGAATCTCCCCCCGCAACTCTACTTCGTCGAGTAAGAGTTGGAAAACATACAGCGAAAGTTCTGGATGAGGGTGGAGTGAACCATGTGTCTTTCCAAAGTTTGGAATGTTGAGCACAGTCTTCGGCACACTCATGCATGACGTGCGACATATCCGGAACATGGGACGGAGTCACAGCAATTTCTGCTGAATCTTCCCCAGACACAGCTGAGTGCGATAATGCGTCAGCCCACTACATTCGAACTTCCTTTGACATGATGAAAGACAAAGTCAAACTGGGAAAAGAACGTCAACATGCGTGCCAATTTCGGAGACACTTTTGGATGATGAAGCATCCACTTGCATGTGGAATTGTCGGTATATACTGAAAAATGCCTTCCATGGAGATACGGACGCCATTTCTCCAGAGCGGTCTTGATGGCTAAGAGCTCCTTCTCTTGTGCACGCCATTTTAATTCATGGGAACCCAAATGTTTTGAGTAAAACGCGATAGCGTGGTATTTTCCATTTATACTTTGTGACAGAACTCCACCGATGCAAAACCCAGAAGCATCCGTTGTCACAATGAAAGGGTGATTAAATTCCGGTAACTTCAGAGTAGGTGAATGATGAAGTTCGACTTTCAATGTTGCAAATGCTCTTTGCTGATCTGGACCCCAATTCCATTGGGTACCTTGCTTGGTTAAATCTCGAAGGTGACGCGAGATCATTGCAAAATTGCAGATGAATTTACGATAATATCCAGCTAATCCCAGAAAACTGAGCAACTCCTTGCGACATGTTGGTGCTTGGAACGTTGCGATGGCATCTGTTTTCTTAGGGTCGACTCGTAGACCATCTTCGGAAACCATGTGTCCTAAGAATGCGATTTCTTTACAGCCAAATGCACATTTGGAGAGTCGAGCATATAGTTTCTCCTTGCGCAACACTTTGCATACTGTGCAAAAAATGTTTAACTTGGTCTTCCATAGTACGCGAGAAGATGCATATATCGTCGAGATAAACGACAACAAAGTCTCCTAACTTAACGAACAATATTAGCATAAGACGTGACCAACCTCCAGGCATTTCTGATAATCCCATTGGTGCAACACATCACTGATACGTTTCCTTTTGGGTTCTCAAATCCGTATACGGTCGACTTGATGGCAGCACTACCATTTGATGGTATCCTTGTGCGAGATAAAGCAACGTAAAATACTTGCATCCAACCATACGATCGAATAAGTCTTCGATCAATGGCAAGGGATTTTTTGCCACGACTGACATGCTATTCACATAGCGATAGTCAATCACCCAACGAATGGGGATCTTCGAATTTCCACTTCGAAGCCATTCTGCCATTTTGGGAACCTTCCTGTTGCAGGATCTTTCTTGGGAATCCCAAAAATATTTGAGACCCATGGAGAGTTTGACACTTTTATCCATCATTTACGAATGTTCTGTTCCACGAATTGCTGCAACGCTTTCTTTTCTACCTTCGATAGACGGAAGGGAGCATGGGAACTCGGCATTGCGTCAGAATTCATTTGCAGCTCGAAATTAACTGCTCTCTTCGGCGGCATTTCGTTCGGGAGCTGTTCTGGAAATACATCCTTGAATTCGTCCAGAACTGGTTTCGGCTCCTGCGGCACTTCTGGCGGTTCGACGTTGGATATCTTGAAATGGTATACCTCATCGTAGGCTCCACTTTTCATCTTCGCTTGGAAGGTTGACCATCTATGTCTTCGAATTTCTTAAGAGCTGCAACATTAATCTGTTGCGTGCGCCAATCTGTCTGTGGATTGTACTTGGCGAACCACGGTTGACCAAATATCACGTCATGTGTTTCCGGCAGTTCCCATTCAGTAAACTTCATCTTTGGAAACTACATACCATCTACACGAATGATATCTTCGACTTTCTTCGTGGGCTGACTTGATGTCCATGTTCCATCAAAACGACGTGCTTGTACCTCTTGCGTGTTTAATATTTTCGAGGTCAAGCCAGGTTTGATAAGGTTTGTTGACGCACCAGAGTCGATTGAAATCTTAACTGATTTATTGCCAATGATTTCATTACGAACTAGAAGTCGACCTTGCGATGGGTGTCTGATTCAGAGTTGTTTCACTCTAAGACAACAGGCTGAATCTCGGGCTTTCTTTGGACAATTGCGGCATTAATCGTGACGCGATCGTACACTATTGTGTCTTGCTTGTGTTTACGGTTATCCATATTGTTGACATGCTGCTTATTTCTCCGGCCTGAACGATTATTTCCTCTATCGTTGCGCGTTCGGCGTTGATTACATTGAGCAGATTGGTTAATTGGATTTCCACACTTAAAGCATAAATTTCTGCGGCGGCATTCGTCACGAGACGAAATCTGTACGTTACTTATGTCCATCGGTTCTGGAACATTGTTTGAGCGACTTCGCCGACTGTTTTCATACGACCTGTACCTCTGTCTGTCGTGCGATTTTCCTCTCGAAAATCTCTGATGATGAGAGCGGTCAAAGTCCAACTCAACGGTAGTTGCTTCGGCCAAGGTTACACAGCGACGATACTGAACCTCTTCCTTCGTACGATCGGAAGTACACGAAGCAAGTACATGATCTGGTCCAAATCTCTCATGTCTTGGATTGGTGGCTAGGTGCCGAAATCTGCTCACATAATCCGGCAAATCTTTGCAGTCGCGCTCTCGGATATTATTCATATCTTCGCGTAAACGCTCTTGCAAATTAGCAGGCACGAATTCTCGCTCGAGTTTGCTGAAAAAGTCATATACGGTTGTGATATACTGCTTTTGCATCACATACCACTGAGCGGCACCTTGCTTCAGTGTCCCATCTAGAACGGCAAGAATTCTTTGTGCAAGCTCTTGGTTCTTCCAGTCAACTCCTCTAGCAAAGAAGTATTGATCCACTTTCTCTTTATAGAGCTGGAAAGATTCGTCCAATCTCCCTCCATACGTCGAAAGATTTACACCCTCAAGCTTAATTTCCGAGACATGATTTAACTAATATCAGTTACCGTAGACTGTGAGTCCTAGCTTGGCCGATTTTGCCAGGAGCAGTCGAAAAGATGACATTCGAGCTACCGGCGCGAACGTTTCCACGAAGTCGATCCAAGGGCGCTGCCAATTTCCGAGTGCGACAAGTCTTGCCTTGATTTTAATAATGAACCCTTGCGCATCCGTTTTATACGAGTACACCCACATTTTCCTGATTGACTGAACACCATCGGTCATCATCGTGTCCTCGATCTCTTCTAATACACCCTTGGCTCTCAGTGCCGCCATCTCTTCTAGCTCGGCCATGCGCCACAAATCAGCGAACTTGGAGCGCATCGCCTCGCGCCGGCACCTTGGTATATTGACGTTTGCTGCTGGGATTGGTTGTCCGTCCTTACCGATGATTCTGGATGTCATGTTCGCAAACAACACGTAGTCCTTGTACCTTCCAGGCGGCCGCCGTGTTGAATACTCACGTAGACCGGTTCGACGCATCTTCACTGCTTCTCCAAGCTGTAATCTTTCAGCTTCTGATTGTGTTTCATCGCGTGTAGGGAGCTTGCCCAGACCTTCAGGTACCACAACACGCTCCGGCTCTGGGGTATCTGCCATAGCTCAATCAGCCGATGGATCATCAGCCTCTGAATCAGCCGCCGTAGCTGTAGATGGCTTTTCTTCATCCTTTACGCCACATTCGTCGTCTGCGGTGGAATGATTGTCGTCTAAACCAACATTTGAACCTCATTCGACTGAAACGGATCCGTGGTCACTTGAGCTGTCGGACGCGTCGTACTCTTCACCGGTGGCGCCTATGACCTCGGAGCTACTGGAATCATCTCGCTCGCTGTGATTACCATCCTGGATGCTGACAGCTCTGTGGACAGAAAGAATCGAATCCATCTCGCTGCATTCACGGAACACAGACGCGTTGATGTCCCCGAACTCGCCCACCAACTCGGCAGTGGGCACCATGGAGACATTTGAGGACGAGGAATTGTCTTCCGAGTCATCGCAATCGTCGTCACCGTCTGTGTCACTGTTTAAAGGGTAGATACCACCTGGCGGTTCAGTCGAGAAGCGTATCCACGACGCTTGGTCCTCATCTTCAGGCTCGATATGGTGACGATCGCCGTAAGTCACCTCTTCACGCACTCTCAACTCAGGCACAAATTTTACCGTGTTCTCGCTGGGGATGAACGCCTCGCAGCCGAACTTGTCTTCCGAGTAGCCAAGTAAGAACTCGACGATCGCGTTGTGTCGTGCTTCTGGCGTTCTGGCGACACGGAAACGTGCACGTAGGCGAGGGTGCCGAACTTACGGATGTGATGGATGTCAGGCTCGACACCAAAGAGTCGCTGGTACGGGATCCCTTCAATTGTCTTATTGTAGACGCGGTTCTTTATGTACACTGCGTTCTTCAGTGCATACGGCAAGAAAGAACGGGGATAACCAGTCGCTTGAATCGGTGTCTTCACCATTTCGATCAAAGACTGGTGAGCTCGTTCGCATGGGTTTAGGTGAGAACCTTTCGGCCCAACTGCCACGTGCTCGATTCCACGCGCCGCGCACCAGGATTCGATTTATTTGTTGGAGAACTCGCCGCCTTAGTCAGTGAGAACACGCTGTAGCGTGAACGTCTCGTTCGCCTCGGGCTGGTACTCACGCTTTACGATATTTTTGATGCCTCTGTCAGCCTATCGTTCGGCCCAGACAAAAGTATTGCTGCATATGCCGGTTCACGGTCGCACCTTTCTTGTCTTTCAGCAAGTGTACAGTGAGAAACTTACTCCACCCATCAATAATCACTAGGACCGCTAAGTATTTGGTTACATTGTTCTAAGCTGAGAACAAAAAGTCAGCATAGACGATCTGGTTGGGGGCTGTGATGTCACGATCCATTTTTTGCTGACGCCGCCTCTGCTTCTGCTTGCCGATATGGCAGGCGTCACAAGTCTTCAGCTTTCTTTGGGTGAGCATCATGCCCTTGACGTGACCACAGTCGACCATCACCTTCAGGTACTGCCCATTGACGTGCGCCAGCCGCTCGTGCCACACGTGAAGACTTCCAACGCCATCTACTGCGGCGTAGTTCACGACAGCCCGCTCTGCTGTCGGAATCGACTTCTTACGCGCGTTGCCCTTTGTGTGGAACAACCACATGCCGTGCTCACGCACAGCGTGGATAACGTGTTGACCATCCTTTTGCACGCTGTACGCGTTCGTCTTACTATCGTAGTCGATCTCGAAGCCTTTATCCATGGCGATACTATTCTAGAGCAGACCGTGTTTTGCGTCCGGCACATAGAAAACATCATCGATGAAGAGCTCGACTTCTTGAACATTCACTTCAGTGACAATTTTGACTGTTCCGGTCTCAGACGCCTTGGTGAGTGTGGTGGCCGCCACACTATGCACCTTCGCATCGAAATAATCCGGACTGATCTCCTCGAAATGAACAAACAGGTCCTTGTCGCCAACGATATGAAAAGTCGAACCGGTGTCGAAACACCACCAATCCGACGAGAGCGTGAAATTATCCGTCTGATCGGCTTCTCCCACGAGCTTCATTGAAGCGTCTTCCTCCTCAACGACTCCAGTCGTAACACCAGGCTCCACACGCACTGGAAAGGCTGTTGGATCGTGGCCCCGAGTGAAATTCGTTCGTTGGCCTGGGAGCTGGCCACCGAAGCCTGTAGCTTTGCCGCGTCCGCTGCTATCACCTCCTTGGGTCTGCTGCGGGCAGGCGACCTTCAAGTGACCGTTCTGGCCGCAATTAAAACACTTTCTCTGGTGGGAGCTTCCACCGCCACATGCTCGTCCCTGACGGCCTTCACCACCGTCATCGCGCTCCTTGCGACCTCTTTCATTCTTCGACGTCGACCGCCCGCCACCATCAGATCCTTGGGCACTGCGTTCCTTGCGTCTCGATTGACGATCAGTCACCTGTTCGATAAGTGCGCGGAGGCTCTCCGGCGTCATGGACCCACCAGAGCCACCGTACTTAACTGCACCACGTAGTTGCTCAAATTCGTACTGGTCTGGCAGACTGTCCAACATCATGGACTTCATGTTTATACTGTTCACTTCGTACCCGTAGCTCGACAACTCCATACGAAGTTGGAACATCTTAGCCATGTGAACTTCGATGTCTCCAGACGGTGGACACTTCATGGCCCGCAACTTCTCCGACCTTCGCAGAATGATGCTCCCCTTAATCGTAGGATCCTGACGTCTCTCGTAGATTTCACACAACGCCGCCCACATATCCGACCCGAGCTTATACCGGTCGAGTTGTTGCAATCGGTGCGACGGGATAGTCGTACCGATCATACGCTAGACCTTCCACTGTTTCTTGTCGTGGACTTCATTCGACGCGCTCCTCAAGCAGGTGGCATCTATCTTGCCTTCAGCAAGATCCAGAAGCCCGTTTTCACGGAAGATGTCCCGCAACGTCCACTTGTACGTGCGCCAATATTTGCCGTCCCACTCGTAGGGGAGTCCTTCTGTCTTCTGTTCGCCGTTCATGATTCTTAAATCTCTAGCGCAGTCTTGGGCTCATAACCCTGTTAGACAGGGGAGCAAGTGGTCAGTAGATGAACTTTCGAGAAGTGTTATAATCATAGCTGTGGTTCTGCCTACTCCTGATCTACATACAACCTCATATGCATGTGACCCTTCGCCACGAAACTCCTCGCCCAACGGACAATTCAACTTACCAACCGCCATCCGGATAACATCCAGATCCAGCTTCCAACAAATCGAGCGCAATTATCTCGTAAAATCGTAGAACTTGTCTGAAGGAGAGATATCGGACAGTAATCCATAGCATTTGTCGAAATACATCTCTTGCAGAGCGGGATAATTATCCTTCGTAAAGGAGTCCGGCGGTTATGAACCGATCAAAGTGTTGTTCCATACATCCAATAAATCCGGTAATATATCTTTAACGTTATCGCTACAAACCGCCCATCTTGCCCACTTTCTTTGCG
Organism: Peronosclerospora sorghi; assembly: GCA_026184515.1. Classification (NCBI taxonomy): domain Eukaryota; phylum Oomycota; class Peronosporomycetes; order Peronosporales; family Peronosporaceae; genus Peronosclerospora; species Peronosclerospora sorghi. Next base: position 6,708,731 of record CM047591.1, read on the forward strand.
TCGCTTAAGTCTACGTATAGTAAAACGTACATCGTCTTCATCGATCGGTGCAATAAACATTGCGTTTTCCTGTACTGATACCTGTTTTGACGAAGGAATATCTACAAAAGCGTCCATCTGTTTCGATGAATTATTGTACATGAAAAGATCCCCAGACCTTCAGCCATGCCGTTTCGAAATTGATCGGAACACTGAGTTACATTCGATCATATCGAGCTCGTTTTATACCTATTGCTGAAACGAACTAATATTTCTCCCAAATAGCGTGCGATGAAACAACCACCGGACGTCTGTTGGTGAATGTTGAAGCTGTTGCCCCGTCCTCCTCCAATTGTCTTCTTGTAACCCATTACGAGCAGTCTACGGATTTGAGAACTCCATTGTCCTTATCTGCTGGCTAGGCTTCCCCAGATGGTGAAACTATCATCCTGGCCGATGTCAGGAATTTTTTTATTCCTCAGGTTTGTGGCCGGTTAATATATGAATAAGAAAACGCTTAGCTGCTGCTATTACCTTGCGCACGAGTCCCAGATCCTTACTTGCTTGGTAGCAAAACGGGACTGAATTTGACAAGATATACATAACAACAGAATTCATGTCGCAGGGCGAAACTTAGACGTCTATAAGGAGCGATCTATCGGCATGAAGATCGTTATTATTTTCGATAATACCCCCCAACAACATCCAAAAAGAGATTCCTGGGATTGAGAGCATTCATGAAGTGTTAACGAGATCGTTATCGATAATGCTAATCGCACGGGCTGTGGCGGAATCCGGCGGGAGCTTGCGCTACTATGTCAGCGTGGTCGCGCTACGGATGACATGGTCGAATATTTGGTTGTTGTGCACGCGTAGATATGGCTTCACTCTTTTTGCTTAAAACACTAAAAAAGGTGTCTGTACATAGTAAAAGTTAAATCAACCTCTGCTCAATGCATCGTCATATGTAGGTTCGTTACCCTACTTTTAATTGGTTTAGATGAGTTCAAGCCGAAGCAGCTACAGGTCTCGACGTCACGGTATAATACACATATAATATTTTTTGCTGAATCGTTCATTATATATTGCACTCACTTTGGTAGCAATACAATGAAATCTTCACAACCAATTTCACGTTCATTGCAAATCATTTCACGTTCGACGGGAAAAGGAGTAGTTATATGCATGAAGAGGTCAATATTATGAGTTTCCCCGGTCCGAAAGGTGATGATCTCAGTGACCGGGCAGGTTGGTATTCACTTATTGGTTTGGTTTAGGGTAAACCATAAGCCCTAGTACCCCCTCTGATAGTAAGTCGTCTAGGTCCAGAGTATCAAACTCAGAAAGAAAATTTCTGCAGTTGACTATGTCACACTATCTTGTATAAAGGTTGAAGAACATATAATGTTGTAATTAGTATCCCTCCAAAGAAACCCGTATTTTATTCGGAACGCCTTTTAGATCTAAGTACTCCAAGTATCGTTAACAACCATCTCGTCGAACTCATCGATGAGTTATTCTACATTCCGGGACCGGGTCATGCACCGCGCGACAGCCAAGCCTCACGAAATCGACATGCGTACATGTCAGTCGTGCTAAAAAAAATCTTCAAATTGTTAGCAAAGCCTTTCCCGAGGGTTATTTCTGGACGATACGGGGTCATCTTACCAGATAGTGTAGTAATGTGTCAATTTCGAGTCAAAATCGAGAATGATATTGAGAATTAAAGACAAAAGCAGAGAATATGCGGCACGCTACTGAGTAGCTGACCTCTCAGTTGAACTTTAGCGTTGAGCTTGCAGTTGAACTTGAACGTTGAGCTTGCAGTTGAACTTGAACGTTGAGCTGTTTTGGCAGATTGTGTGGTCGGGTGTCTTGGATCTGGAGAAGCTATAGAGAGCTGGCGACATTACATCCTCCCCCATTTAGTTGCGCGCTCGTCCTCGAAGCGAACCCCTCTTGATGGCCTTACGTTCACGGTAACGTTGTTCAATATATCCCAATGTGAGACGTGTTGAATGTCGCTCTCGAACTCCCATGAGTTTTGTTCCACGGGGAGATCAACCCAAGAACACAACCAATGTCGTTGGCCACTACGGCGTTGTTGCTGAAGCAACTCCTTGATCACATACACTCGTTGGCCTTCGTTGTCGAACATCCGTGGAGCACTGCGTGTAGTTTCACGGGAACGGAAGATCTCAGGCACATCAGGAGATAGTTTGAGCTGATCGACATTGAACGTTGGATGGAAGCCACGATCTACGTAGCGCCGTGGTAACTTCAGCCGATACGCATTGTTGCTAATACGTTTCTTCACTTTGAACGGCCCGTACCATCGCGGTAAACTTGTTACGAGTCGGATCACGATCTGGATCGTAATCTGGTTGACCCAAATCGGTGCTGAGAACTCGAGCGTCAACGTAAACCATGTCACCGACTCGAAACTCGACCAATCGTCTACATTGATTGTAGTAATGCGCTTGTCGCTCTTGATCCTTGTGTATATTGGTCTGTGCGAACTCAACGACTCGCTCTCGATCGCGTGTGAAATTCCCGGCGGCGGTTACACTTGCCACTGCTGCTGGCAACAGAATCGGAGACCGTGGTTTGCGGCCACAGTCGACTTCAAATGGCGACACTCGTGTGGAAGTGGATACCCGAGTAGCATGGTCGTACTCAACGGTAGGCAGGAGTCAATCCCAATCATCGCCATAATGAGACACGACACAACGTAAACCATCTTCCAGCGTTCGCACCTGATGTTCATTCGGCCCATCCGCATGTTCTCGCCTGGACACTGTCATTCAAGCCTTGACCTTCATGATCGTCATGAGTTCTTGCCGAAATTCGTTCGTGAAACGAGGATCGCGGTCGGACACAATTGACTCTGGAAATGAGTAGTACCGCACCACATTGTCGAAGAAGATTATGGCCGTGGTCTTGGCGTCGACTTCCTTCGTGGTGGGAATGTAGCACGGGTGATTGGAGAGACGACACACCACCACATCAACTTCGTCGAAGCCGTCGCTTGGAGGTAGTGCAGTAACAAAGTCCATCGTCACGTGTTGCCAACAGTACTCGGGTACTGGTAGGGACTGGAGCAGACCTACACGGCGTCGATGCCCAGATTGTGGCGTACGCATGCTTCTCAAGTTCCAACGTACTGATCAATGTGTTCTCGCATAATGGGCCACCAAAAAAAGTACTGTCGAATCGCTGAGAATGTGCGCTGGATACCAGGATGGAAGACTACGGCCGAATCATGGAAGTCGTGTAGGACTCGTAGTAGCACTGCTTCCACTTGTGGTATTCGTATGACTGGTACAGCATCTTTCGATAGAACACGTAGAAGGCCGTCCTTGACTTCATATCGTGCCATCACTGACTGGTTACTTTGACGCAAGGCTTGAAGAACCTCCACACAGTCACGGTCGTTGTTGTACGAGCTCTGAATCAGTTGTATGAACTCATCATCCTCCCCAACAGTGAGAAAGGTGGACGACGCAATTGCCACGTGCTTGGGCATCGAAAAAGGATCAAAACAACTTGCAACTTCTATCAGAACCTTGGCGTAGCGTGTGGGAAAGCGAGCCGTAAACACGAAGCTGCCCGCAGTCGTGGAGAAAACAGGAGGGCTAGAGAGCGCGTCAGCAACGACGTTGGAGACACCAGTCTTGAACTTCAGCTCGAAGCAGAACTGACCAAAGAATGTGAGCCAGCGAGTCATCCTAGGAGACATATTTGGATGGTGCTGGAACCAACGGCTGGCGGTGTTATCCGTGTACACGAAGAACTTGTCGCCGATCAGGTAGCAACTCCAACCACCCAAAACACTTCTTGATGCATACAATTCTTGTTCTTGTGACGGCCACTTCGACTCCATGCTGGACAATTTCTTGCTGTAAAAACTCACGGGGTGATCGAACCCTTTTATGACCTGGCTGAGGACACCACCGATACACCACTTGGATGCATCTGTCGTTACTTGGAACGGCAAATCAATATCCGGCAACCGGAGTACCGGCGCCGCGAGCAGCTTGGTCTTGATAGAGTTGAAGGTGACTTCTTCGATGGCCGTCCAGCGCCATTCTTCAGCACCACGAGTCAAGTTGGAGAGTGAGAGCACCAGAGCCGCAAAGCCCTCTACAAATCATCGCTAGTAGCCGGAAAATCCGAGGAAATGCTGGACGTCCCTGGTAGTGTTTGGTGTCGGCCAGATAGCCAGCGTAGCAGTCTTATCTGGGTCAACTCGCACGCTGTTGGCACCAATGATATGGCCAAGAAACGGATCTCCTTCTGGGCGAAGTGGCACTTTCTCGGACGCGCATACAAACGTTCTGCTCAGAGAATCTCGAAAACACGATGCAAATAGACGAGGTAATCGACCATCGATCACAAAAACACACATATATCATCAAGGTATACGACCACGAAGGAGGACAACTCACGGGTCTCGAAAATGCGTCTCATCAGACGCGACCAGGTGCCTGGTATACCCTCTTACCCCATTGGAGCCACCGTCCACTGGTAGATCTCCGAACCGGCACGAAGGCTGTATACGGACGCGATGCAGGTTACATGCGCATATGGTGATAGCAAGCTGGACAAGTCAACGAGTGTGAACACAACACCACCGGCGATAAGATCGAAGATCTCGTCGATTCGGGGAATGGGGATGAGTGGCACATCAGTGAGAGAGTTCACGTAGCGGTATTCGATGACCCAACGTACCGGAAGCGTCGGATCACCTCCTCGGACCCACTGTACTTTGCTTGGAAGCTTACCGGTGACTGGATCACGTTTTGGTACAGCAAAAATATTTGAGACCCACTGTGAGTTACTCCACTAAATCCATTTCTTCTGAAGGAGTTTCTGCAAACCGGCATCAGTGCTGTACATTCCACATGGGCATGCCGAAACATATTTCGAGTCGACGCACGAGCGTCTTACTTCATCTGCAGCGAATGTTCAATGTCTCGTTCAGGTGACAACCCATCGGGGAGCTCCTCGCACAACATGTCACCGAACTCGGCGACCAGAAGGTGGACAGCTTTGTTGTCGATGGAGGACCCATGGTCAGTGAGAACGTTGAGGTGGAATACCTTGGCGTACTCCCCATTCTGAAACTTCTTCTTAAACTCAACAGCATCAATCCACTCCACTTCTGGATCCCACTGAGCAACGGTAACCTCTACTGGCAGCTTTTTGGTTAGCACAGTGGTGGTGACCACAGCAGCTCTCGCTGATTGGTTTGACATGGCCGGTATGACGGAGATTGCACCAGCGAGCCATTCAATGCATAAATTGGTCAGCTTAAACCAAGACTGACCAAAAATACCATCAAACGGTTGCTCAGCGGCCACTCCACAACTGGAACCTCGTGGACCACACCAATCGGCACCTGGTACTCACGGCACAGCAATGAGCGTACCTGACCTTCATAGTTCCTCATCTTCACCGTTGTCGTCCTGGAACTTTCGGGTGGGGCCCAGAGCCCCAGCTTGACTATACTGTGAGAGGCACCCGAGACGACCAACAGTCTCACAGACCGACCGAACACTGTCGCTTACACAAATAGCAACAATTCTGATTGGTCGGCGGCCACATCAATGCTAATCTCCACCACACACATACCGGACCCAACCACCCCGGGCTTCGGTCACATCTTCCATTTTCAAATTCGACTACCTGACTTGTCTCAATTTGATGTAGATATTCTTCAGATTTTTCGAGAACTGGCTCAACGGATACTCCATTTACATCCGCTAAGCGTCGGCGTTTCCCTGGAGGCGTTTTGGACACTTGGAGATGCGATAACCCGCCTCACGACAGTAGAAGCACAAGTTCTGCTGGCGGCACACATCCTTGGTCGGCTTGACGACACCAGCATAAGAGAGGTCCATCGGCTCAGGCCCTGAGTCACCGGCGTTTCTTGGTCGGCGTGGCGGGCGTTCTCCACCAAAGTGAGCTCGCTCATGCGCTTGCGCAGCGGGGATGGCCTCTGTTAACGCGGTGCAGCGCAGGTAGTTCACCTCCTTCTTATTTTCGGATTTAATCCCCTTCACAAAACGATCAACCTTGTTGTCCAGCCGCGACATCTCTCGTACTTGAGCGATGATCTTGCGAAAACGCGCCACATAGTCATCCATATGGCCTGTCTGGCGGCAAGCCTGAAGTGCAGCGCGCAGGCGCTGCTGTTGGTCCAGTGGGATGAAATCAGCAGCGAGGACCCTCTCAAACTCATCGATGTCCATGATTGGTCGTTGGGCGACCATTACACGACTATGGTACCACGAGGCGGACCCAGAGCGAAGGTTTCTGTCCAACATTGCCACTACGCGATTATGATTCTCATATCCATTATAATCAATATTCTTGCCACTCAGAACAACTTGGCCTCGAAGATGAACTCGCCAACGCTCTCATCCGGACGACCATGGTACGTAGGCATATATGCCCCTTCAATTTTAAATTTTCGATTATTGTGCTGTTATTGGAGCTTTTCCATCATCAACGAGCGGAATTCGTGATTCTGATTTGCCATGTTATACGAGGGTTCGTGGATTGATCGCGTCAGACCCTCGAGGAGCGTTATAACTGGATAATCGCCTTACATATTTGACTTGCTGCAGTGGTTACTAATTTACCAAAATATGAACTTTTGGTGATTGGTCAAAAATACGAAGTGAAACTGGTTGGCAGGTGTGGTATAGAGTCGGTAATAGGTACTGAGAGGCGTTGGACCAACAAGTGCTACCAAATGTAGTACTGTGTCAAGTTCGAGTCAAAATCGAGAATGAGATTGAGAATTAAGGACAAAAGCTGAGAATATGCAGCAAGCTACTGAGTAGTTGAACTTGCAGTTGAACTTGAACGTTGAGCTTGAACGTTGAGCTGTTTTGGAAGATTGTGTGGTCGGGTGTCTTGGATCTGGAGAAGCTATGGAGAGCTGGCGACATTATGGATAGTTACCTGTATCATCGTTTTGGTACTACACTCCTTGACATCCTTGGCAACATGAGCTCGCAAAGAGTCCCACATAATCGTCTTTTTCCCAGAGTTGGCATTGAGGTCCGACGGAAGCCGCTTGGTAATAAAAGTACTGTTAACACTTCCTTTCTCTTGCAGTATCACATAGATCTTACAGATCCTTTGGCAACCCGCTAAAGACTCGACCTTCCATATGACAATGGAATTCAACTTCCGTGACCGCAACGATCGCCGTAATGTGCATGGAGGCAATCCCCATTTACTTCAGAAACATGTCTCGCCCTATAAGTCCACAGTTTTCATGTGTGGGTCCTCAAAGTACACAGCAGTATCATCTATCAGTACCGTACACATGGTATCCAACATGGATCGATTGATCGTGAGGAAGATATAGCTGCTCTCGACATGAGCACGTCTTGCTTCCGTGTCATGAGGAATGGCGTTCACTGGAACAAGAGAACCAAAACCAAATCGCCTCTTAAACAAGCTAAGCCATGTTTTGAGGCGACACACCTGGCGTGCTTTCAATCACTCCCTGGTGACATTGAGCTTCCCACAAGATGGTATTGAACGAATCTCTTCGATCCCATCGAGCCTCACGAGTGGACCGGTTTCAACTCAAATACCGATCTATATCTTGTGGACAACCAATTTTTATGATTTTTCGTTTTTCGAACAACGGTGTCGTGCTTTTTAATTTCAGTTTCTTCAGGAAGAATTCCATCGGAACTATAGCTAAGTCCTTAAAATTTAATTATTTATTTTATAAAAACCATTATACTATAATTTAAACTAATCTATATATATATATATATAAAAGAATTCATGTCACTCTGCTCGACCGTCGGAGCGTTCTGACTGGCCAAATCTATATATATAAAAAAACTTCCAGGAACTCCCAGGAACCATGATGAAGGTTGTCTGTCGCTAGGGCTAGGAGCGTGAGAAGCATCAGCCGGAGGAAAGGGTGGTCTATTGAACAAACATGACTTGAATAAAACCGCGCTGACGCTAGATCGACGATCGTGCATACCGTCTGTGTAATTCTTGAAAAGAGTACTTGAGATGTGGCAGTAGAAATCGCCAGCATCTTAAACACCGAGCAGCAAATTGGGACCCCAAGGTTTTTGACCCTGTAGATGGCGCGGAAAGAGAGTGACGTTGCTGCATGGTGGCCTACTGCGCTGTGCGGTGGACACTGAATGGCCGCATCGTGGAAGTTTAAGAAGAAGTTGTTGGGTCGAGTTTCATGCCGCCTGAGTGTTGTCATTTGAAATACGTGGCGCCCGAGCCATCCAAGTGCATTGTCCCTAATTCAACTGAAGTGGATGTGTTTTTCTTGAAACAGGCAAATCGAGAGACTCGACCGCCCAACAAAGCGCGGGCATCGTCCTTGACGCGAGATGCACGGGGCGCGGTTTGTTTCGCAAGATTGAGGAATTGCGACTTGGCCGTGCCGGGATTGCCCTAAATCAAGACATTGAGGTCGCCACGGACACAGGAATTCTTGATAAACTTGGCTTTGCCGCCAAAGAGCGCGAGCGCCAAGGCGTCTTGACCTGCTGGTGCCCATAGATGGACGGCTCGATGCTATTGATCAGTCTCTGGGCAATATCCGGCTGCTTGGCGAGTCGTAGGATCTGTTTCTTTTCGTCCGCTGTGAGCAATTGACACCCGAGCACATCTGCGCGTCGTTCGATATGATTGGCTTCAATGACAGTACGAAAGACTGGAAAGTCGTCGCGTAGATTCAGCGTCGGATCCGGCGTATTCGTGTAAATGGCCTCACGGAAATTTCATCCCCCGGTCGAGCTTTGTCAATGATGTCTCCCACGAGAATCACGTCTTTCGAACGCGGGACGCGACCAGGGGGACACTCCCCGGCGATTCTTGCAACGTAATCTTTATGAAAGTTCCGGTAGACTGTCTGCGCCGTGTTGACGGAGAACTGGCCTCGAAAGTGACACTCGGGGCAAGCACTGGGCTTGCGTTAGTGGTGAGACTGTTGCGTAAAGGGACCCAGCACAGCCCCACAGCCGAGACAATTGACTTTCACGAGCTGGAGCTGCGGAAACACGGACGACGTCGCGTGACGACCCCCGATACTTTGATGAGGAAATTCAAGTGGGCTGTGCGTAAGTCCCGAAGGCACTCGGTCCCGGGCAGATCGAGGATCTGGACGTAGAGTTGCTGGTGAATTTTTGAACAGTACGTCCGTCTTCGCGACACTTTTCACCTTTTTGCGGACAACTTCGGCCCCGCGGTGGCAAAGTTCGCCTTGATGTCGTCCGGCACGCGGGGACATTTGCGGTCGTCCAGCACCAACAATAGCTTCCGCAGCACTGCATCCCTATACGGATGCACAAGTTCATAGGGAATCGTTGCCAGCTTCGCTAAACACTCTAATGCAGCATATTGATCTTTAGCACCAGACCTGTTCCAGACATCATTTACACATTAGTTGCTCACAATATTGAAAGACCTTGGCTGACACATATGAAATAACGCACCGCTCAGCACAACAAGTTACTTCTGCAAAGGACTCAGTCGCCAATGTTCGCCAATGTAAATCAGCAAGGGATGATCATTGACCCCCGCTTTGCTGTGTACTTAACAAAAGTGCTACGCTAATTGTATAAAGAACTGTAACATTATAGTAACATTTGCGCAACACTGTCGCACACCCTTTTATTGCGATAGAGAACGCCTTCATCCACCGGCCTCATTGCATATCATTGGATGAAAAACGAATTCACAACGAAAGACGAATATAGTGTATATCTATTTGCCGTGACTTAGCATTTTTCTAAGGTTAACCCCAATTTACATTTTGCAGTGTTACAAATATTAGATTAATTGCCCCGTTGGTACAATGGGCCACTATGCTAGTATTTCTTATAATATATATATATAAGAATAAAGCCACTGCCCAGATCCAGATCCATATTCATGGATCTCAGTCGTGTGCTATCACTTAATCTGTAAAATGCACTGATCTTTGTGTATATTTTTCTGAACAAAAACTTACTGTTTCGAAACAACTACCCACATACCAAAAAAGAAAATAAAAACAACACACCCCAACTTCTTCCTGTAAATACTGACGCAATCACATATGGTTCAGAGACACGGAAGGTTGCTCGTCTCTTGAATCAGTGTAAAAAGTTCCATATTCCCAATTCTAGACTCTTCGACTCTGTAACATTAAAACTAGATTAGGGTCTCTGTATTTTAATCCCACCTTTAATTTTTTTCACCGCATCATCAAGTCTGTGATCAAGCTCTTACACTCCCCAGCAACAGCAGACACCCACTGTACCTCTGTCTGAACCTTCTAACCAAGGAAAGAGGTATTGAGCAGGATATTACTCCTTTGGACAGTGCCAGTCAACTGAGACAGGTGTGAACAGAGACAGAAGTGACACCAGTCACGCTCAGCACTGTTATCCAGTAGACCGACCACCAGCTATGTTTGGAACTACCTTGAGCTTGTCATCCAGACGACCAGGGCCGACGGCGAAGAAGAAAAGACGTACAGGTGTACTCCCACCAAGTCTTGCAGCAAACATTTCAGGTAGCAGACAAAGGAACTGCCAACCTAAACGGACATTTGATAATACCCACCAAATTAATAATGAGGGGAGAGCTGTGTCGCTGGGCAGCCAGTCTCTTGACTCTTTCTGGTAAAAAAACGCAAAGATTGATCTGGTAAGATAAAGTGATTCGTTGACCATACTTGTAAAATGGTGGTCTGTATGGCAAAAAAAAATTACATCCACGTTCAGGAGATCAACGCGAGGACTCTGAAAACAGCAGTCTGGAAGTCAACACGGACTTAGATATACCGTTTGAGGCGGTGGAAAGAACGTCATTTATCATTTTTTTTGGCTTTGGCAAGCAACGGCAAGACTACCCCGCTGATGTTCAAGGCCGATGCTATGAAAGGGGGGCCCATAAACTCTGGTGAATCTAAAACACTGGACGGCCCACATTCATGAAGACATAAAATATATTCGTGTCATTCATTTCACCACTGATTGCGAGCACGCCCACAAGAAAAGTTCTTGCATGAGCTTGACCGGACATTGGATCACTCGTGAATTCAAAATGAAGATTTGACACCCAAAGCATTACGGATGTACTACTAGAAGATAGGCATGGAAATTTTTGTCTTTTGAATGTATGTGAATGACTTGGGGACGTATCTAAATTTCTGGTATGAGAGTAACCCACACTGAAGAATATGTATACGTTTTAAATCAAGAGATTAAGGTGAAGGAATTGCTTAAAAGAGCACAAAATGCAAGATGTTAACGGTGTAAGAACACCAAATGGTGACGAGTTTGAAGACGAATTGCTCAAGGAACATCCATTGCCTCCAAAGCACGAATCAAGTGAAAATCCAAGTGTAAATAATTTTTAGTCACTAACGGGAAGTTTAATTTGTATTGCCGAAATGATCAACCGGTTGAATAAAGCCATGCTATGGCCGCCAGCGTCTTCTGTCCGCAAATGGTTCGAGTTGACCCCTTTGCTTACACTCTTTGTGCTCACATTACACATATCTCGGTCGTCTAACCTTGCACTTCATTAAAGAAAGCTGTAGGGTGCGCAAGACCGGCGGTCTAAGTGCTTTCTCTTGTCCATGAGTGAAGCCATTGACATATGCGTTCCCATGTGCGGTGGTTTGGTGGAAATACCTAGCTAACTTTCCATCTTGTGCCGATAGAGACGCGTCAACTGTACCGGATCAAGCGTACAACAGGATATGCAACACGGGAGACATTGTCATGATTGAGAGTGAAGTGGCCTCAGCTGGTGCAGATCCATCGCCGTTCTGGGGCTCGAAATCGCCGATCTTAGGAGCGTTAGATGCTCTCGAGAACGGTTTTTGCCACCCTCAATGATATACGACTACTAGTTTAAGTTGTTTTGAAGATGGGTTAAACCTACATTATTATTCATCATCCTAAAGTTTGATGTATAGGATGAAAAAGTTATTTTTAACGGTATCCCCCACAATATCGACCAGTTGAAGGACCAAGCAGGTGCAGAAGTAATCAGATGAAGCATATTGGGTACTACATATATCCCAATGTAAATGTGGAGCTACGATGAATGCGCGTTATGGAGTTGGATCATCAAAGTCGGTCACGCCAGCCCCAAATTGGCAATCAAGGCAAAGAAATGGAGAAGTTACTTTGGAAGGAACGAACACTGGAATCTGGGTCCGTTAAATGCAGGGTATGAGAAGATTCAAGTATTTAGGGCACTTCATCAATTAGTATCTCACGCAAAAGTAACTTAATTCCTTTTATCCACGACCACCATTGCAAATTGCCATACAAACGCTGGCGTTACAGAATAGAGCTTATCCTTTGTTTCACCTTCTGTACCAAACAAAACTAAAGAAGGTAAATTAAGTTGAAAGGAACAAATTATAGCCCAACTTCATACATTTTTTTCAAAAACTAATAAACTTGGTATAAACAGAGGATAATAGAATTGTATTAGAGTGATAAAATACGTTGACAACAGGAGGAAGACCTATGGCGAAGTGAGTTTGTCTCTCTTGAGTATTTTCTCAACCAAGTACCCGCTAGCGACGAACAACCTCTGGGTATATACTGACACTAAGAAACGAAATCTTGGGTAGCGAACGGGATTAGAGACCCCTGTAGTCAATGCTGTAAACGGCGAGTGCTAATAATTAGATTTTTTAGATATAACAGCTAACGCGTCAAGCACTCCGCCTGAAAAGTATAATCGGAAAATTGAAATTCAAAGGATTATTTGGTTTAATTCTAAATAGATAAAATATTATAATTGGTTGAATGTATATTGAATTATTATTATCAATAAATTTAGAAAAATCTTAAAACGACGGCCGGCGTGCCAAACTTAAAACGACCCCCCATTAAAATTCACCAAATAAAGCCAAATTTGGCAGAATAGGCCGAACCTAACCGTTTTGAATGCTCTGTCATGCAATATGATGCGCGTGCCATTTTATTTAAGGGACAAACAGGAACAGGAACAAATATGAAGTGAAATTCCAACTAGAGACGACGACAGACTCTGGGGATCTCAAACAAGGCACGTACACACAAGATAAGCTCTACCACTCTACTCTTCACGGCTAGTTCCAGGTCGACTGGAACAGTTCGGGCTGTTAGGTTTAGGGTTTAATCTCGCACGCCGGGCGTCGTCTTACCAACGTCGTAAATTTATTTTTTTTTAGTTATTTTCAGTTTTAATTGATGATATAATATGAAAAGTTTTTTCATTACTAATTTTAACAGTAGCAGCGGCATAATCTGCAATTGGATTGTCTATTATGATAGTTTTTTTAAATTATATGGAAATATTTCAAATACGGGAGTCTACACAAGCGGTGGAGCAAAAAACACATGCTCCACTGCTTGTGTAGACTCCCGTCAATTCAGCCGTAGCTCATTTTCTTACACACCCGTCGCTGTCCTGAGAGGGAAGCGTAGTTTGCCACGTTTGGGTATTCTACCATGTTCAATAACTGCTGAATAGCAATTTTGATTAGGAAATATTGTGTGTCCAAGTACCGTGTCTTTTATGCCATATCCCATACTCGCGATCACTCGATCCATTCTAAAAGTACGTTTCGACTTCATCTGTATTTCAACCTTCTTTTTAGTTCATCATTGCGTGATTGCACTTAGTATGCGAATCGTTCGCTGCAGCATCTGTGGCATTAATGGGTACCAGAGATGTTATTCGCAACCATTGAACCTATTGCCAGTCTTGTCATGGTAGGAAAAGAACGTTTCTCCAGGATCGTGTTTGTCATCAGCGGAGGAAAGGACTGGTGATATCAATGACACACTTGTATCGGACGCGTTGCCATTTCTCGAGTACGAGGTGTATCGACAGAAATGTTCTAACAGTTTAATGATTGGGAAGCGCCACAACTCGCGTGAGGCTATACAAATTTCAAGTGAAACTCGACCACAGTAGCAAAATATGCATCTTTCCTACTTAAAGAATTTGACTGTGTCTTTTGCCTTTATTAGGATCGGATTCTTAAGTGCGCTTGGTGATTATTACTTGAAATGTGTAACCATAGGATGGATACTGCTCACTATTTGCTGAGCCATCAAGCCCGCCACCTAGAGGTCCGATTACTACTCCACTTTTGGTGCACACAATCGCACTTCCAGATAGACCAGGAGCTAACAAAGATGAGAGAATCATTTGTTTTCTACTAAACCTAATAAATTTAGCTGGAACGATGACGTAATGGTGCTCAGATGTCATGATCAGCTGCGCGTTTGGATTCTTCGAGAAAAAAACAGACGCACAGCAGAGAATTAAGTTTGCGCAAGCCCTGGCGCCAGCACGAGCGAATGGTTGATAGCGCTCGAGGGAGAGCTCACCCCTTGCACTAGAGTTACATAATGCTCTAGAACTCCAAGATAAAACATAGTAAGTTGCATATATATATGCAATGATATGCCAATAAGTCCAGTAGCGTAAGACATATACCTATAGGGGCCAGCGGCAAGTAGGCTCCCTTGGAGCGCCGCTGACCAATACCATTCCAGTTCTCAATTTGCATTAAATATAACAAGCACATTGTTGCCACATTCGTGACATCAAATTATTGAGGTTGAAGAGCGCTAGGAAATCCGAACACGTCCACACTCATCGTGCGACACACTTCCATGATCATTGTACATGGGACGAGTTTGTTATTTTGTGACACAAGAGCTTAGAAGACTGCAAATTCGGACGCACGCGAACTCCTCCAGCATGTATCCATGTCAAATCTGGATCGGTGGACTACTATAGGCTTCATTTCATTGGGAAAGAACTGCTCCACCACTTATCTGATAAGGATGCGTTTTATTTTTAATTGCTACATACCGTCGAGATTTACAACGTCCAACATTGGCGTCCTTTATATCAGCATCCTTTCTGCTGTTTCCATTTGTTTGCATGGAGGAACAAAGGCTCTTATACCGTTTGATTTGAAGCTTGAAGTTGTCGTTCAAATAATCATGAATGTGCAGTCGACCCAAAGGTGCAACTTCGTCAATATATACAAGTGCGTCGGAGTTTGGTCTACAACCAGAGCCTTTCCTAAGCACTCACTTTCCGAGGAAACTCTCACAGTTGACTTCCACACTTCAACTCAACATCACAATCCACTGTGCGTAGGTGTACCAGATCATATATCGTATTGGCGGTACACAAGGCTACTCGTAGAGCGTATGCTCCGACGAAACTAGACTGGAATCTAGCGAAACGAATTTTATGTTTTTGAAAGAGACTATTGACCTAAAGTTGAAGATGAAAGTTCAAGCTGTGGGGTAAAAGTTGTGATGAAATAACTTTCATGGGGTATAGTGGTAGTAATTTGGGTGGATTATTGGCACTTTCCCGTCCGCCAGCCACATGCCAACAATAGTATTGTTGTCGAGCGTTGAAAGTGGATAGGAAATCGGTAACGGGGTGGGGTGTGGCAATTATGATGACGTCATAACCAAGCACATTGACGTCAGGGTTATGTTCGTTGTTTTTAAAGGACGTGAAGTGCTGATCAAAGTGGTGTACAAGCCGACTGAAAAGATAATTATGAACATTTTCACCAATGGACTCAGCGCTACAAGATTAAAACATACGAAAAAGACTTTTGGAGCTGGCTGCTCAATTGTGGTTTGCTGGAAATCTGAAAAGGAGTGTTGAATGTGCGCGACAGCTGAAGGAGTATCGAGCATTTTAGGTGATTAAGACTTTTCAGAAACCAGACATTGGGCATTACCCTAAGTTTAATTGGGTAATAATCAACTGAATATATGTAGTTATATTAAGTTTTAGGTTTAATCTGATTTAATCACTTTTACTTTTATTTTCTCGTTGACAAGTTCTATCACTTACGTATAATCGTAGATTACGGTGAATTCGCTTTCTCGTTTCGCATTCTTGAAGTGGTTCCAATTTTGCACTGCATTGTGCTAGAAGACATCAGTGGAACTAATGAATATTAATAAAGTTAAGTTAGTATTTCGTTACTTGGTTTTGTTTATTGGAGTTAATCGCGTAGTACGCTAGTATAAATAGCTAAAAATTCGCAATATTATCGCGTAATAATGAAAATGCATAAGATCTAAAAGCTCAGGCTCCTCAAACAGCGGCTGTACCGCGTATGATTTCACCAAACATAAATATATTCTCTAACCACGTCTCTCTGAAGACGTAACAACACTCTGAGCAGGAATTTATCCAACCAAACTCGCACATCTCTCAACACTCGGACATTTCTTTGATATATGCGTTTCTTCTTTCCAGTTCCAAACATTTTAATGTCCATGCGTATAAAGACTACTCCCTCTATTCTATACCCTGTCAATGAGCTAAATACCGGCACTGGAGTCAATCCCGAACATGAAAAAGCCGCTTCGCCTTGGAAACTCCTTATGAATTCTGTCAGGTAGTGGGGTACGTGATTCTGATATATCACGTACTAGTATGTTTAAGGTTAGGATATATATACCTAAGAAGCCATGGCATCTAAGGAGTAAGCCATGGTCGTGACGTCATAGTCTGACGTCGTCGTTGAAGTACGCCACTATAGCACCTTCTACAAGGATAGGCTTAGAAGTAGCCCAGATATCGAAATAAGGATCTAACTCTTACTTTTTAAGATACCTCGTGCCCACATCTGGTATCACGTGTTGGTACCCGCTGCTGTCCACGCCGCCCGCTGCCGCCGTTATCGAGGCATTGGCTTTAGACTATCAGTCGTCTTATTTCGGTAATAAGTCAGATGGATTAACGGAAGGTCTGCTTTTCGGTCCATGACCCGCCACCCGCACAAAATACCTTCGCAGCTAAACACCGGCGACTCGCTTGCCCTGCTTTCAGTGCAAAAACCAGAGGCCGCAGATAAGTTCCGTTCCGACATTATAGAAGCGATCCGTCGAACCAGCCACATTCTCTTCCGGTTCGAGAAACACTTGGATACGGCTCAGCGCACCGACTCGCGCAAGAACATCAAGGCTCGTCTGCTAGCGCACGCCAGTGACCTGTTTAGCTTTGAGAGCACCGTACGCTTACGAAGCTCTCGCGAGATTGCTAAGCACAAGGTCGAAAGCACCCCGGTCGCAAGGCGAAGAATTCCTTGACACCTGGACCAAAGGTTGTCAAGATAAATATTGTCGAGCAAAAGAAAGACACAAGAGAAGTATATAAGTCGTTAATATCAATGTGGAGATGTCAACACGGCGTACCTAAACTCCAAGCTCGAGATCGAGAAGTATGTTCGGCAGGTTGAAGGGTTCCCGTATGAAAGCCAAGGTCATGTCTACTTGGTGAAAAAGGCCTTCTATGGGTTGCGTCAGTATGGCCGCGAGTGGAACTCGGAGATCAATGGTTGGCTCCTCGAACGTGACTTCCAGAGGTGCTCCACATAGCTCTCTCTCTATTAGCAGATAGTCGACAAGCGCATCGTGTCGTCTTACTTTATGTCGATGACATAGTCTGTGCTACCAAATACGAAGCCTTCAAGATCCAGCTCTTCAGGAACCTCGATAATTCCTACGGCTTGAAGGACCAAGGGGAACTGCGTGAGTACCTCGGTGTAGAAGCTACACAAACTGCTGAGGCCATCAGCATTTCTCAGCAAAAGTACGATCACGAGATTCTCGGCAAATATGTACACGACGACACCAAACCGACTGGAAACCCGATGGAAACAAATGACAGACTCGATCCAGCCACTGAAGACGACAATATGACTCAAGTTTTGACTATCGTGGGGAGATGGGCATGTTGATGTACCTGGCTTCCTGTACCAGGCCGGATCTTGCCTACTCACTCGGCCAATTGAGTCGATTCGTGGCCAATCCCTCGTCGAAGCACGTCGGAGCGATCAAACGCGTCCTCCGCTACTTGATCGGCATATGCGACTACGGGATCAAGTACACCATACGTGAGAGACTTGAGTCGGATCGTGTCATTATGCTGAGTGGATTCTGCGATAGTGACTGGCGGAGCGACCCTGAGACGCGGAAGAGCACAAGTGGATCAGTGTTTACGCTGGCGATTGGTGCTGTGGCGTGAATGTCGCGCCGTCAACCGATCATAGCGTTATCGACTGCAGAGGCCGAGTATGTCGCATTGTAACGGGGTTACATTAGAGTTACATATAATGTTGATGTACATGAGTACACCACGGTTGAGGTCAGTATTGAACGGTTTGAAAGGTTTTGAACCTTTGGTTATTTTAACCAATCAGGGCAGGGGACCTAGGTGTAGTGGTGTGTCAGCCATCTACGTGTCAGTACACAGGTGTGTACACTACATTTTAGCTAGGTACGAATTAGGAATATTCTACTTAGTATTACATATGGTTTATATTAGTTTAAATTAATTTAGGCTAATTACATATTAAATATATTCAGTTTACATTTCACTCTATTTTGCGGACGTGCGACCTCGACCGGTCGCGCGCGCAGTGAGGGTCGTAGGTAAGAGGGAGCCCTCTTTTTACTTACATCCCGTAAAGGGAATACAGCCGTTAAGGCTAAGTCGTAAACCAACCCGGGAATCTTAGCCCCGAGTAGGAGAACTCTCCTACTAAGCCCTTTACAAGGGCGTATCGGCTAAGTAGCGGTAGCTACCGCTTTAAGGAAGAGTCTTCCTCTGTACGCCAGCCGCACCGTGCGTATACGAACCAGCTACAATCCCTGCCTCTTCTTTCCCCTTGAAGAATGCGTCTATGACGTCGCATTGTTCCTTGGCGAGAGGCCACTGCCTAGTGACGCAGTATTTGGTTCCAGGAACCAAATCAATTTCATGTCGGACTCCCCGATCCGGTGGTAACCCCATCGGTGGGTTGATACTAATGAAATCTGCAAATTCCCTTAAAAAGGAATGGTAAGGGTCCTCCGGATACGCGAGGATCTTGAGGCCGCTTCGGGCATTCAATGCCTGTTTGGTTTGCACCAAAACTGACTCGTTCATCGTGGATGAGGAGTTCAGCTCCTCTTCCGGACGTAATACGACAACCTCGTCGATTTCATCTGCTTTTCAAAGCAGCTTCAAATTCGTTGAAGGACATCTCCTCCAACGACAACAGTTCGCCTACCCCAGGCAACCGTTCCAGGCTTACGCCTTCTGTGAAAACACCTGTCACACTATTCAGCATCCTGTAGGACTGCTGAATACTGGCCTCGGGACTCATCCCGAGACCCAGATGGGGGGAGTCAATTGACCCATCTATTGGGAGCGCCACGCGCCTATCCACAGAGGTCTCTACCTCTACCACCGGTGACTCGCCGTTCTCACCTATAATGGAGTAGTAGGAATCATTTCCGACGTGCGAAAGAGACAAACTTCGGGTCTCTTCGCTTGGAAGCGCCTCGCGCTTAACCACAGGGGTCTATAACCCTACCACTGGAGTCGCAACTTGTTCGCCGGACACGGCGTGGTCGGAACCTGTTCCGACCTGCAGAAGAGACGAACTTCGGGTCTCTTCTCTAAGCGCCTCACGCTTAACTTCAGAGAAATCCACCTCTATCACTGGCGACTCACCAGTCTCGCCTATAACGGCGTGGGGACTAACCGCCGAATCCCCCTCGTTAAGGAACTCTTCCTTAACGCCATTGGGAATAATCATTTCAGACATCCCGATCTCTGGCATCTCACGCCAGAATCGCTTTTGCGATCGAGCAAAGGTGGGTTCATGACTCGCCAATGCTTCACCCGACCGCGGGTGCGTTGATCCAATGGACTTAGACTTCCAGTCTATCCATGGCTCGTGGCGTTCCAGCCACTTCATGCCCAGAATGAGGTCAGACCTCGAGTCCAAATCCAGGACTAGGCAACGTTCTAAGCTGTCGAAGTCTGCAAACTTCAGCTTAAGGTCAATCGAGACCTTGGGTACAGAAACCTGTACGCCCGTCGCAAGACGGACCGTGACAACGTCACGAGAACGTGCCTCTAGGGCCTCGGCATACAGCCGACTCTTCACAAAAGAAGCCCGTCTGACATAATTGTCAGACGCTCCAGAGTCTATCACGACTCTCCAAGGCTTATCAAAGCCTTTCACGTCCGCAAGGACTACCAGCAAACCTGGATGGTACACCAACTCGGTGCTAGAAAGCCCCGCTTCCCTCGGGGCTTTGTGCTGTCGTCCCCTACCCTGGGGCTTAACAACACTGAGGGGTCCCCCAGTAGGGCGCCCCGCACCTACTGGTAGCCGTCGTTTCCCGACGGCTTGGACAAGGGCTTTTTCCCCACCCTTGGTACCTTGTAGCGAGTGTCTCGCTGGGGATTTTTCGGACATCTGTTCTTCAGATGATCCGTGCTTCCACACAGGAAGCATCTCAGCGGCCCATGCCGCTGCAACATTGCTAAGAGCTCTGCCTCGAAGCTCTGTGAAAAAGAGTCAGAGTGACTCTTAGCGGGAGGTTTCTCCTCCGCTTCGACCTGACTCAGGTCCATGGGTTCGGGACCAACCTTAGAGGAACGGGAACTCCTCTCGGCGTTAAACGCCATCTTGAATGCCTCCTCCAGGGATTGGGGTCGGCATCGGAACAATTACGAACGTGCTGGCCCTTCTCTCAGGCCTCCCATGAAGACGGGGATGGACACATCGTCCGAATACGCTTTCGCGTACATCCCTGCCAACAGGGTTCTAAGCTCCTGGATATAAATCTCCAGGTCCTTAGTGCCTTGACGGCACCTCAGGAACGACAGTTGATTCTGGAAAACCAGATCAGGCGTTGCGTACATGTCCATGAGCTTCTGCTTAAGGACCTTCCATGTTGGGAGCACGTCCGTGACTGACTCCGAACACGTAAACGCCCATGTACGGGCTTTGCCCGTAAGATGGGTCAATGCAAGTCCCACTTGCAAGTGATCAGCGGTCATATTCGCTGTGGAGAAGGCCGTTTCGACCTCTCGCAACCACACGTAAAGGTTGTCACCCTTATCTCCGGTGAACTCCTTTACCTTAAACGATAATGGAGGGCGAACCCCCGTGGAATGACCTCCACTACAACTTGCCTCATGAGCGATGAGGGCATTTACCCTTGCCTTTACGGTCTCAAGGACCTGCTCCACTAGGAGCTTCATGCCTTCTTCCCCCGTTAAGGGTAACAGCCTTTTAAAGGCTTCCTGCTGGAAGAGGGTCAAACTATCCCAATCGTCCTGATTCATCCTTTGCAGAGGATTCCTAGACTACCAAAACAGGTGTTGGATTGACTACAAGTGCTACCAAATGTAGCCGGTGCGTATACGCACGGTGCGGCTAGCGCACAGAGGAAGACTCTTCCTTAAAGCGGTAGCTACCGCTACTTAGCCGATACGCCCTTGTAAAGGGCTTAGTAGGAGAGTTCTCCTACTCGGGGCCAAGATTCCCGGGTTGGTTTACGACTTAGCCTTAACGGCTGTATTCTCTTTACGGGGTGTAAGTAAAGGGATGGCTCCCTCTTACCTACGACACTCACTGCGCGCGAGACCGGTCGAGGTCGCACGTCCGCAAAATAGAGTGAAATGTAAACTGAATATATTTGATATGTAATCAGCCTAAATTAATTTAAACTAATATAAACTATATGTAATACTAAGTAGAATATTCCTAATTCGTACCTAGCTAAAATGTAGTGTACAAACCTGTGTACAGACACGTGGATGGCTGACACTCCACCACTCCAAGGTCCCCTGCCCTGATTGGTTAAAATAACCAAAGGTTCAAAACCTTTCAAACCGGCCAATACTGACCTCAACCGTGGTGTACTCATGTACACCAACACCAAATGTAACCCGAATATAACCCCGTTACAGGGATGGTACGGGAGAGCAAGTCTCCCCACTCATCTCCCATTTTTGTGTTCGTAAACCGAACGGAAAGTGGCGCATTGTTCATGCGTACAACAAGCTGAATGCAGCTACTGTACCCATGCAAACTCCGATTCCTCGGAAGGATGTCCCCCCGAACAATATGGCGGGCTGTACTGTATACAGTGCCTTAGATCTGGTGGACGGGTATTATCAGGTGCTCATGCGAGCATCCGATATTCCGCTTACAGCGGTCAGCACGCCTAGTGGAATGCTGTGGGAGTGGCTAGTTATGCCACAGGGGCTTTCGAATGCACCATCGACTTTAAATCGCTTGGTGACTCAACTCTTCCGCCCTCATAGAAAGTACGCTCAGACGTACTTCGACGATATATTCGTTCATAGTAGCGCGCAAGGCGACTCGTCTGATGTTCAGACGCACCTGATACACCTTCGAGCGGTGCTCGAGTGTATGCGAGAGCATAAGTTTTATGCGAACGCATCCAAATGTATATTTGGTGCTGAGGAAATTCCTTTCCTCGGATGCTTCATCGGTAAGGATGGAGTGCGGGCGGATCCCGCGAAGGTGAAAGCCATTGTGGAGTGGCCTTCGCCTGTAAATCTTAGAGATTTACGGAAGTGGCTTGGATTAGCCAACTATCTCCACAAGTACAGCGAGAACTACGCTGAAATGGCGAAGCCATTGACCGACCTTCTTAGGAAGGATGTTGATTGGTGTTGGAAAACCGAACACCAAAACGCTTTTGAAGCGGTTAAGGGGAGCTTGTTAAAAGCTCCCGTTCTTGCTCTCCCAGATTCTGGGAAACCATTTAGTGTCGTCTGCGACGCCTCCGATTTCGCAATCGGATGTGCTTTGTTACAAGCAGACGATGCAGGAAGGGAACGCGTAATTGCGTTTGAGTCGAGGCAGCTTAAATCAGCGGAACGGAATTATACCGTTCATTACAAGGAGCTACTTGCAATGAAGTATGCTCTAGTCAAATTTAGGGTTCACCTACTCGGCTCAAAGCCGTTCGTGGTTTATACTGACCACGCGTCCTTACGGACAGCGACAAAGTCGCCTCATCTCTCGCAACGGATGGCCCGTTGGCTCTCCTTCTTTGCGGAGTACAACTTTGAGGTTAAGTATAAACCTGGCAAGCAAAACGTGCTTGCAGACGCGTTATCGCTTCGTCCCGATTACGATCTCGCTCACGCGACATTCGTCACCTCGTCTGTGGTGGATCTCATACGCCAGGCGTATGAGAAAGACCCACAGTGTACGGCGCTAATCAGCGCGTTAGGTGAAAAGGGTCTTGGCTCGTCTGAGCCAACCCTGTCAAGTCGAGATAAAGCTCGTTTACACCAGTTCAGGTACTGTGACGGTCTGCTATTTTATAGCACGAGCGCGGAGGACACTCCGCGGGTGGTAGTTCCTCATAATGAGGAACTGAAGTATAGAGTCCTATTTGAGGCACATGACGCCCCTACCGGGGGTAATTTAGGTCGGGATAAGACCTACAGCGCTTTAAGCGCTTTGTATTGGTGGCCCAATATGTATAAGTGGGTCGGTTCATATATTCGCACCTGTTAAACGTGTCAGAGGGTCAAACCCTCTGCAAGTTCAGCTGCGCCTTTGGTGAGCTTATCCGTTCCGACGGAGTGTTGAAAATCCATTGGTATGGATTTTATCTTCGGTTTTACGAAGGATAAGTCCGGCAATACCGGCATGTTGGTCTTTGTAGACCGTTTGAGCAAGATGGATCACCTGGCGGCGGTGAAAGAGTCCATTGATGGAAAAGGAACAGCAAAAGTGTTCCTAGACCGTGCCTTTCGGCAGCATGCTCTACCCGATTCCATTGTGTCGGATCGGGATCCCCGTTTTACGGGACAATTTTGGGAGCGTTGTTTAAGGTGCTAGGCAACAAGCTCCTCATATCCACTGCGGATCACCCGCAGACGGACGGTCATACGGAACGCGTTAATCGCGTTGTGGAGGATATTCTTCGGAGTTTATGTCCGGATTCTCCAAAGAGTTGGAGTGAGATGCTTCCGATGGTTGAATTTGCTATCAACAATTCGGTACATGCATCTACGGGGTTTACCCCGTTTTACGTGAACGGATTGGTGAATACGAGGGTTCCGTTTACGCCACGTGTGTGTGGCCCAGGGCTTGAGGGGGGAGGATTCCCCGATGTCAGCCCTGTATCTGTGCGAAAGCACATCGATAAGTTTTTATCGACGCGCCTTAGTGTCTTAAGACACGTCTGCGATGCCATGGCGGAAAGCCAAAACAAGCAGAAGGATCAAGCTGACCGCAAGGGGTGGCGTAACGAAAAGGTGTACAAAGTGGGAGAAAGTGTTTTATTAAACGCTAAAAATCTTCCTACATATGCAGTTTCAAATGTGTTGCGCAATAAACTGCGCCCCAGGTTTGTGGGGACCTTTAAGGTATTATCCCGAAAGGGCTTGTCGTACACCTTAGACATCCCGAAGGCGATGCGTACGCATCCAACCTTCTATGTGGGTATGATTAAGCCATACCAGAACCCGGAGGCGGGTCCCCTCTTGGAGGAGGGTGAGAAACCGGATAGCCGAAAGGCGCAACAGGTCGGAACATCTCCGACAGGGTTTAAATACGACCCTGAAGCTCCGCAACGAGAGACTCTAGAGAGGCAAGCCGCCCCTCGATGCGTTCATTCGCACTCCCCTCGTTGCGGAGTACCTCCTGAGCATATCGGATGCGACGGCTGTGCCTATCACAGCACTCGTGGAAGTCACGCCGCAATAGCGCGACCCCCTCCTCCAGTGCTCGATACGGAGGGTACTCCACATTATCATGTGGAACGCCTGATGGCACGACGCCATCATCGGGGTGAGACCCAGTACCTGGTGAAGTGGAAAGTGTATCCACATTCCCAAAACTCGTGGGAGTACGAGACTCCCTTGCGGCAGGATTGCCGTGACGTCGTTGACGCTTTCGAGCGGTAGAATACCACTGAGAGTCAACGACCAAAGGGGCTGAAGAAGCCCCTTACTCCCAGTACCTGGGAGTTCGCCGGAGTCAGATGCTGTGCTTGCATTGCTCTCCGGCACCACATCGAGAGCAGAGCGCGTATAATAGGAGGCAGGTAATTGCCCTTGCGCTTTGGCCTGAGCATAGGCCAAGCGTAGCGCTCTCTCTACCCGAACGTCGTGTTCGGAAAAGATGTTGTACAGCGCATCGAAACTGGGGAGGCGTTTCTCCCTTTCCGCCCAGGCGCGGAACGCCTGTTCTGCGTCTTCGACGCTTTCGTCCCTCAGGAGAACAATGGGGATCTCGCGGATAATATCCACGAGGACACCGCGTGCCTGCTTACCGAGGCGCGACCGGTAGGATTTAACGGAATAATGTTTGGGCGTTAGTAGTCGGGCCCGGAGTTGGTTCCGATGCGCAATTTCACGCGGCAGTATAGCCGCTGGACCAGGGGTATAGGAGGCTAAACCCCTCTTGACCGCGTTCTTAGCCCTCTTTTGAGGGTCGCGAGGTCCCTTCCGTGCCCGTCCGGCACGTCGGGTCTCTTGAACCAAGGACGGTTCATTGGTGGTGGTTGCCTGTGGCAACCTGGAGGTATCACCCCTAGAGGGTAACGGTGGCGCACGAGTTAGTGCGTTTTCCCCACATGAGGGGAATGTTTTGGATGACTGATAGCGCCGTTCGGCGCTATCAGCATGTCCAGCCGTTGGGGAGAGCTCCCCAAGGGCGTCCACTTCCGAGTTGTCGGAATAGTTTGCGTCCATAGCACCGCAGAAGGTGTACAATGGACAGCCAGAGGTACTGGCGTTGGACTTCTCCAACAAGATTTTGAATATTGCGTAAGCAATAGTCTTGATGGGGGAGGATGTAACGGGGTTACATTCGAGTTACATATAATGTTGGTGTACATGAGTGCACCACGGTTGAGGTCAGTATTGACCGGTTTGAAAGGTTTTGAACCTTTGGTTATTTTAACCAATCAGGGCAGGGGACATTGGTGTGGTGGTGTGTCAGCCAGCCACGTGTCAGTACACAGGTGTGTACACTACATTTTAGCTAGGTACGAATTAGGAATATTCTACTTAGTATTACATATAGTTTATATTAGTTTAAATTAATTTAGGCTGATTACATATTAAATATATTCAGTTTACATTTCACTCTATTTTGCTGACGTGCGACCTCGACCGGTCGCGCGCGCAGTGAGTGTCGTAGGTAAGAGGGAGCCCTCCCTTTACTTACATCCCGTAAAGGGAATACAGCCGTTAAGGATAAGTCGTAACCAACCCACGAATCTTGGCCCCGAGTAGGAGAACTCTCCTACTAAGCCCTTTACAAGGGCGTATCGGCTAAGTAGCGGTAGCTACCGCTTTAAGGAAGAGTATTCCTCTGTGCGCTAGCCGCACCGTGCGTATACGCACCGGCTACACGCATCGTGTGAGCCCAGCATGGAGGCCATTGCGGAGAGTAATGTACTCACGGAGATATTACCATCCTACAAAATCGAACCAGCCATCGGGGTCGACAGCAGTGCCGCGCTCACCATGGCGATAAACCCGACCTACAGCAGGCACACACGGCACATCGAGCTCCGCTGGCATTACGTTCGCGAGCAGGTACAGCGTGGGTCAATCACGTTGGTCAAGGTCCGTGGGGAAGAAAACCCAGCCGATGCCTTCACGAAGCCGCTTGACAAGGCTCGACTCAAGACACTCGGTGCTTTGTGGGCATCACTACGGTCGCCTAGTCGTTCGAAGTGTGGACTTCGAGATGGGCGTGTTGGAAAACGGATCTGGATGTTATCCGGATGGCGGTTGGTAAGTTGAAGTGTCCGTTGGGCCAGGTGTTTCGTGGTGAAGGGTCACATGCATATGAGGTTGTGTGTAGATCAGGAGTAGGCAGAACCACAGCTATGTCTTAAATCACTTCCTAAAAGTTCATCTACTGACCACTTGCTCCCCTGTCTAACACGATTACAAACTTTCCTAGGGCGGATGATTGGATTTTGTCGAATATGGATGTAGTCATTTTTGGCTTTAAAGCAAATTCTTATCGTTGAAACGGATTGGTATAATTATATGGATTTATGTTGAAAGATTTCAAGCTAAACGCTTAGTTAACTTAGGTAAATATTATAGGCTTAAATTATTTTAATTTTTTAATATATTTTTCTCACTTTCGCTTTAACTAACTAGACGTTTCAAGACATCCCAGACGGCGGACCGAGCATCGGTCCCCTCACGTTTCACGCATCGTATACTAACAGAATAAAGTTGCCCGGTCAGGTAGTAAACTCTATCCTATGTCTAACGCAGTGATTTACAACAGGTTATGAGCCCAAATCAGCTGATCATGAACATAATTCACCAAATTCTTTACAAATTTATAATAGCTAAGACAGGATAAGCTAAAAAGACTACGTCCGACAACGAAATGTTGAATCGTAGTCTATTCATTCTTATCTGTACAATAAATTTTCGTAAAGGATTTTGCATCTAGTGAATTGTGCTAGAGGTATCCCCAGTATCTAATAAGACGATCAAAGGAGTAGCCTATACAACACTCCGGATAATTTCGGTCGGCGGACGTCCGTGGTGAATGGCACAATTTGGATAGCACGGTAAAAAACGGCATTTTTATCTTATTTGATGTAGAAAACATTCAGAGGAGTTGGCCAGAAAACAGAGCGAAGTATTCTTCATCCATCTCTCTCAACCTAAAATTACCTTCCATAGCTAAGCACCTCACCAAACATGTTCATATATACACGTTGAGGCATAACCTATTAAAACAATGTTTGACCATATCAAAACCTACATTTCATCATAGCTGAGTCAACCATAATAAGTAAGGGAGTTGCTATTGCCACCCCAGTTTTTGCTATTGCCACCCCATCTGCCACCCCACTTCCACCCTTGGTTACGTGTATGTGTACCCTTGGTTATAACTAATGAATTTCCAATGAGATCGTTCAGCGGTAAAAAAGGTATCCTGCAGCGGTAACCAGCCACAATACCTCGTGCGCCAGCCCAAGAAAAGACATTATTTTAATTAGTTTAATGAACATGCCAGATAGTGACCAATGCAGTGCCGGTGCCGTGGTTTCGTCAACAAATTGTCACCTTTACTATGGATCTATATGACATTGTAGCCAAAACGATGCACGAAATATCGACATGGAATACTTTGAAAAGATATACGTAGTCGTTACTGCGGCTAGTGGATAACGTGCTTTCTCTCATTTATGGACGGACGAATTTTAGTTTTCTTCGAAACGAAGTCTCTTCCCTACTACTGGACCGACAAGTGCCTGGTTCGATCTCCTACACGTTAAACCAGATGCTGCGAGCCTTTATCGTGGAATTGGAAGAATTTGGGATCACTTCCGCCGTACGCCATCGACATATTTGGGATGGAATAGGAAGTCACTGTATGATGCAAAGTGATTGGAATCGACGTTGGATCCTAAATCCTGGATCTATTTCTCTAAATTCTATCGAGAATGGCAT
This sequence comes from Peronosclerospora sorghi, assembly GCA_026184515.1. Taxonomy (NCBI): domain Eukaryota; phylum Oomycota; class Peronosporomycetes; order Peronosporales; family Peronosporaceae; genus Peronosclerospora; species Peronosclerospora sorghi. The sequence continues at coordinate 6,737,045 of CM047591.1, forward strand.
TACACGCGACGTGCGGCTTGACGAAACGGTTGTACTGGTCGCGCAGCATGTTCGGGAAGTTGGAGGCATCGGCATCACCGTGTCTGGGCGCGACCAACTTTGTATGGCGGTGCGCTCGACGTTATCATTTGACGACGCCATGAAGATGGCACCCATGGATCTAATACTGGACGGACAACTGCGAGGGTTTCGTGTTTTGCCTAGTGGAATCGCCTCTATCTTGACGACAGTTGGAGGATGGACCATTGGCGATTACGAGGCGATTGTTTCGAATGACGGCCAGTGTTTAGTCATTCACTTTTTTGATTTTAGCTAAAGGGACACGACAAGGTCCGTGTTCAATAAAAACTACCAAACAGAGAGACATAAGAGTGCACATACGACGGTGCGAAAGGTAAGTCTATCCCTGGTATTAGAACAGGCACGTGGCACACTCAAGTCGAAGGATTTCATTAACACGAGCGACCACTTCATTTTTGTAGGTGGTACCGTGTTTGACTTGTCGTATTGTCGCGCAAAGTCATTGATAAATACTAGTGCCCTACTTTCGTTCATGTCGACTAGTGATCGAAAAACAATTTGGAGTGAACCATTTCCTTGGGTCGATTAATTTTTCGTTGCGGTTTAATAAACTAATTAAAATAGTGTGTCATTAAACTAGTGTGTCTATTGAAAGGGTACACATAAACGTAACCAAGGGTGGCAGATGGGGTGGCAATAGCAAAAACTGGGGTGGAAATAGCAATTCCAATAAACACGCCGGGTCAAATTCGAGGATTACACCAAACCTCGAAATTAGCTTAAAATCGGGCTCAGATCAGCTTCAAATTCGAGCAATTCGAGCTCGCTAATATTTACTATAGGATAACTTACCCCTTTGTTTTACATAAAGTAACTATAAGACGCTCCGTCTCCTCCACCTTGGAAACAGCACCAGAAGCGGCAGAAGCAGAAGCGGCAGAAGCAGCAGAAGCAGAAGCAGAAGCAGAAGCAGAAGCAGAAGCAGAAGCAG
>CM047591.1:6738066-6788067 GCA_026184515.1 Peronosclerospora sorghi
AGCAGAAGCAGAAGCAGAAGCAGAAGCAGAAGCAGAAGCAGAAGCAGAAGCAGAAGCAGAAGCAGAAGCAGAAGCAGAAGCAGAAGCAGAAGCAGAAGCAGAAGCAGAAGCAGAAGCAGAAGCAGAAGCAGACGCAACAAAAGCTGGAGCAGCAGGCAGAACATCAGAAGAAGGAGCAGACGCAGCACGCAGGAGAACCTGTAGCGAGTAGCAGCATTAGCAGAAAGCAGCAGCAGCAGCAGAAGCTAGCAAAAGTATTAGCGTCCGACGACGGTTGGAGAGCTAAAGAGCTATTGTAACAGGACTGATCCTGTTACTGGCTTACACTGTAATTGCGAGGAAGCGCAATACCAGAGGGTTAGGATTAGTTGATAACAACTAATCCTATACTAAAAGTGAATATAAATATTCACTTGCTATCTAGAACGAAAAATTAAGAGTGTTTATTTAATGGGTGGTTTAGAGGCTAATAGTATAGTAACTAACTAATTAATATAATAATACCAAGTATTCAACTAACTGTACTATTAGTTAACCTGCAATATTCGGTATTTATACCGAATCGACTTTTCCTTGGTAGATTATAATAGCTTATAATCTCTTATTTAAATTTCAGACAACGCGTCTGAAATTAAACTGTGATATTCTAACTTGAATATCAATTATGTAATGGCACCCCATTACATCACCCCCCACTTAAGGTGGTTGGCCAATAATAATTCTTATTTTGTCCAATCATAGGTGGCACTTGTTGGTCGGAATTTCTCATTCACCAACTGATTGACCATCGACTCGATGGTCAAAGCACACGGCGGCGCTCTAAAGAGCGCTGCTGAAAACATTGAAGGAGATTCTTTCTCCGCCTCAACACTAGGTGCTGAGGTGTTCATGACAACGGTGACGCTGCATTAGCAGCGTCAACTACGCAAAGGTCGGAAGACGTACCGTCTTCGACCACAGATGCTGCTAATGCGGCATCTGGCAAGAAACAGGGAGATCTTGCTAATGCAATATCTCGCACGATGGCAACTTCCGAGTGGCGTGTTGCCAAGAGGGCCATGTTCGGGAGTTCTGACTCCGAACAAAGTGATGGGGATACAGCTGTCCCCGCGAAAGGATCTAGCGAGTCGAAACTAGCTAGGTGCTCATCGCCTAACAGCGATGACGACTCTGGTGTCGCTGTCTGCTATGACAGCGACAATGATCATCACAGGTGGTTGCGGGAACGCAGAGCCCCACCTGGGCCAAGTACTTCTCCACGTCGGGGTAATTTAACCCCGGAGCGTGGTGTTGAAGCAGGCGGTGCTCCGCCTGCTAAAAAAGCTCGAACAGAAGTGGCGCCTGCCTCTTCTAAAGCGTATCATCGTACGGAACCACATGTTCCGTACAGAGTGGGGTTTTGGACCCCTGGCAGGGCTATTGCCCCCAACAGTGGCGGTCACCGTAAACGGGACTGCCAGTATGCGTTGCTCGATATCAACGAGCTGGATGACTGCGAAGACATTCAGTCACGTCGATTCGATAGAAGTACAGACGATAGATGTCTGTACTTTATTGACCTCTTTTTCCAGGTTCGATATTATTCGAGCCGGAAGGGCCAAGGAAGAACAGGGACGATAAAGACGCCCTGACTCAGAGTTGGAATGCTTTTGTTAACAACTACAACAAAAGCCCATATGATTACGTGAATAGAGTTCATGTAATGCGCGAGCGCATTTTAAAGCACTCACGAACAGGCAAAATGGAATACATCCATTATGATTGTATCAAAGAAGGGTTAAAGTGTGGTGTCACTTCTCACCTCGTTTGCCCGCGGTGTACGCAGGGCGCTCCTCGTCTGTCAGAGGAGGAGTTGCGGGGGTACGGTGGTTTTTCCGTACCCGCCGAAATTCAGGGTTTAATTGATACCCTGAATAAATCAACACCTACTGTTGATGCTACTTCGCATTATGAGTTTGAGACTTCTTCTCAAAATCAGTCAAAAGGTCTGGGGCGTCGGCCCTCAGAACCTCAATCGGCTCCCAAGAGTCGAACTCTTTGGGATATCCCAGCCAGCGTACCAAGTACTCGGTACGCTGCCCCTTCTTCAAAGGCACCGAGCGCTTCGAGATCAAGCGCTTGAGGATATATCGCTTATTCCCCTGATTATCAATCAGGGGCGGCGGAGGTTGAGAATTCCCTCGCCGTTGTTATTGTGGAGCATGGTTCTTTGCTCCGCAAGCTCGAGGAGGGTTATTCCTCCTTGAGCAGCGATATGTCTCACTGTGTGAAGACATATCGGTCTCTTCGCGAGGATGTCCACGCCATCCTCGGGGCGCACACTGCCCTCCAGCAGAAGAATGATCTTCTGTACATTGAGCTTTCCCGCTATAAGGGAGAGCTCGATCGGCGCACTGCTGATCTTGAGCAGTCGAAGGCGGAGGTAACGACTCTCCGCTCTGCTCACCAACGGCTGGAAGCCGATTACAAGTCTCTCTTGGGAGACTTGGAGAAGAACGGTATCTTCCGTGGTTCTGCGTCTCGTCGTAAGACGAAGACGAGTGATACGGCTTGAGCCGCCAAACATAGAATGTTGGGTGAAGCCGCATTGCTGTGTGAATGTCTAATGTATAGGCATTCCCCCGAATCTCTTGGACCTTGAAGGGTCCAATGTACTTAGGAAGCAACTTCCGTGTAGGGAAGTTGCTTATTGCATGTGTAGGCAAATTAGTAGTACTTAGTAATACTAATTCACCTTTAAGAAAGGAGTTCTTGTTCTCCCTTCCTTGTGTATCTGCATTTTGCTTCTGCTTATCAAAAGCAGAGGCAAGTGCATCCTTTACATAGCGTATTACAGCTTGGTGCTGTAATACGAATTAATCTACTGCTTTATCAGCAGTAGGTGCATTGTCCTCGTTGTCTTCAGCCATTGCTGCAGACACATATTCATCGCATGCAGCTTCAGTTTTAGTTGAAGCTGCTTCCGCTTCTACTGTATTTTCAGTAGAAGGGCCATCGTTTTGTTCACAAGTTGCAGTCGAAACTTGCGCATTGACTCGCTCAAAATTTGAGCGGGTCCCTCCCCCACTTAGATTTGGCGTACCGTCAAGTAACGCTGGGGTTCGCCTTAAGGCATTTACGTAGAACGGTGTATGCTTAGTTGAAGCATGCACCGAATTGTTAATCGCAAATTCAGTGAGTGACAGGTAGTCACTCCACTGTTCAAAGGCATGTGCGTATGATCGCAACATGTCTCCGAGAACGCGGTTAACCCGTTCCGTCTGCCCATCCGTTTCCGGATGGTCCGCAGTTGACATCTTTAACTGCGTTCCCAACAATGAGAACGTTTCTTGCCAGAAACGTCCTGTAAATCTCGGATCTCGATCCAAGACAATGTCTTCCGGCATTCCGTGCAAACGGAATACCGTATCAAAGAATATCCGCGCTGTTTGAGCGGCGGTTACGTTCGCTGATACTGCAGTAAGATGCACCATCTTACTGAAACGGTCTACAAATACCACTATTGCGGTCTTCCGACTATTGTCGGGTGGAATACCGAATACGAAGTCCATTGAAATGGACTTCCAACACTCTGTGGGAACCGGCAGAGATTGCAGCGGAGCCTGTGCAGACTGCGCAGGCTTAACGCGCTGGAAAATCTCGCAAGCGCGTACGTATTTTCGTACCCACTTGTACTGGTTTCGCCAGTAAAAGTCACGTGCGAGAGAAGCGTATGTCTTCTCTCGACCTTGATGCCCCGAAATCGGTGCGTCATGATACTCAAACATAATTTGATGTTTGAGATCATCGTCGTTTGGAACGACGATGCGACTTTCATCTTTTTGGTCTGTGCTGTAAAGCAGCAGACCATCATGCAGTCGATATCGATGCACGCAAGCGCGGAGGAACTCTGGGAGTTCGTCGCGTTTCTCACTTGATTGATAACGCAAGTCATCAATCAACAGACGTGTCTCCTCGTCTGTTTTGTACGCCTCGCGTACTTGTCGAATAATTGACGACGACAAAGCACTGCAACGGATCGCGTTTGAACTGGTCCCTTCGGTTACGGACGGTTTCGTCTCGTAATCGGGCCTTCGTGATAGCGCATCTGCTATCACGTTCAACTCTCCGGGATTGTATTCAACCGTAAAGTTGTACTCAGCAAAGAATGACAGCCATCGAGCCATTCTTCGAGAGATGTGTGGTGAATTCACGGCCGTGCGTAGCGACGCATGGTCCGTGTAAACCACAAACGGTCTATCTCCCAATAGATAGATCCGAAACTTGGCCAGTGCATACTTCATGGTAAGGAGTTCCTTGTCATGCACTGGATAGTTGCGCTCGGCTGGGCGCAACTGACGCGATTGATAGCATATTACGCGATCACGATCATCGTGATCACGCTGCATCAAATCACAGCCGATAGCAAAATTGCTCGCGTCGCAAACGACGTGGAACGGACGCTCGTTATCGGCTATAGCCAAGACAGGCGCTTCAGTGAAGCTTTGCTTGACTGCATCAAAAGCATCTTGACATTGGGTATCCCAATGCCATTCGACATCTTTCTTAAGTAATTGAGAAAGAGGTCGTATTAACCAAGCATAGCTGCACGAATACTTGTGCAAATATGTTGCCAACCCAAGGAACTTTCGAAGTTCCTTAACGTTGTTTGGCGTAGGCCATTCAACGATCACCCTGATCCTTTCTGGATCAGGACGCATCCCGTTCTTGCCCACAAAACATCCAAGAACGGGTATCTCAGGTGCACCAAAGGTGCACTTCTTCAGATTTGCATAGAGCTTATGCTTACTCATAAGCTCTAATACTCGACGTAGATGTTCCCTATGGACATCTACATCGCTTTTATCGTGTTCACCCCTACTATGTATGAACACGTCATCGAAATAACTCGGTGCGAATTCTCGCACAGGGCGTAATAGATGCGTTACGCATCTGTTAAACATATCAGGGGCATTTCGAAGCCCCTGCGGCATAACAAGCCACTCCCAAAGCATGCCGCTTGGGGTGCTTACCGCCGTGAGAGTGATATCCTTCTCACGCATTAGGATTTGATAAAATCCATCTCTTAGATCGAGAGCACTAAAGATGGTGCTCCCGCACATGCCATCTATGATGACATCTTTTCGCGGTATCGGCGTCTGTGCTGGTACCGTCGCTGCGTTCAGCTTGTTGTAAGCGTGAACTATTCTCCACCCACCTGTGGACTTCTTCACACAAAAGGTGGGGGTAGATTGCGGTGAGATAGACTCCCGCACCTGGCCTGATTTACGACGAGCTTCGAAAAACTCGTCGATCGCTTTTACCTGATCACGCGGCAACGGTCATTGCCGCGTAACACAATACTTCGTGCCTGGCACGAGGTCAATCTCATGACGAGTTCCCTTATCCTTAGGGAGCTCGCTAGGTACTTCTTCTGGTAATACGTCAGCGTATTCTCGAAGTACCTCATAAAATGGGGAGTTCGCTTTAAGCGACTCCCAGCTCTGCGCTTCAAAGCACTGAACTCTCGTTTGATCATTGGTAACCTCTTTCCCAATGTTTTCCACTTGTAATGTGGATATTCGCTCACGAATATCCACTACATCATCTGTTGCAACGATAATACAGATCTGTTCGATCTGAACATCGTGCAAGTTTCTCATAAACTTCTTCCAGCTTAGCGCTGGAAGAGCCATCACCTCCGAACCTTCTTTCGGAGGGTGTTCCATCAACAGAGACTTGGTAGCTAATCCGGTCTCCGTTTGCGTCAAGACGTTGATCGTCTCGACGGAACTGCCCATGCAATCAGACGCACTCGTTTGATTGACTGCTGCACGGTGATTACGATTCACCGTGTGCGAATACTCATCATCATGGTGGCCACTGCCTACCATGGAATTTTGGCGATCAGATGTGCTCGTCTGACCGGCCGCCATTTCTGCGACACGGTGGTCTTTATCACCCGTGTGCATGGCTAACGCAACGTGGTGGGCACTGGCCACCACGGAGTTGTGCTCATGATTGCACTCGATCGTGAGTTCACTCTCATCAACACGGAATTCTTTCATCGTGTTGGAACCTTCGGTCGCACACTGGGTGTTTCCCACTCTGGATACTATTTCATTCTCACGGTGGGTGTTTCCCACCGTGGATATCACTTCATTCTCACGCTGGGTGTTTCCCACCGTGGATATCACTTCATTCTCATGGTGGTCTTTATCACCCGTGGAATGTTTCTCTCTAACACGCAACGACTCTTCTGTTGCGTGTGGTAGTCCCTCTGGACTCTCACCAGCGGAGGTAACTTCCGCTGATCGTGTCAGAACAGACCTGGTGGTGCCATCGCTATCCACCAGACTGTCTGACGCTGCGGTTGTATCCTCTGATACAGCCGGATTAAACACAGGGTGATCAGATCCTGTGGATCCGCCGCAGTAGATCGATAGGTTAACCCAGTCGATCGAAGGTTTAAACTTGGACATCCACGGGATTCCAAGTATCACATCGAACTTTTCATCTAAATCAAGGACGATGAATTCATCCTCGAATGGCTGAGGAAAGAGCAAGTTGACACCTGGAGTCGTTGGCACCAAAAACCGCCAGGACAGTTCATTCAACTCGAAGCGTGTTTTAATCACACGCTTTGGAATAGTCACGGTTGCACCTGTTTCTAACCGGACTGACAACATACTTCGTGGGATCTCTACCTCCACGAAGCTCAACAGCGTTAGACTCTGAGTTCTAACGAAATTGTTTGACGCTCCTGTGTCAAACAAAGCTCGCATGGGGACATCGCTCCCGAGCGGCTTAACCTCCAGGGTGATAAGAGGATTACCATCACCCTGCACCTTTTGACAGGACATAGTCCCGTCTGGGGCTATTACCCTCACATGCCCTATGTCGGCATGTGGGATAACATTCCCAGTAGGGCGCCCCGCCCCTACTGGTGTTCTACGTTTTTTGCACCAACAGGGTGATGTCCCTGTTGGTGTCGCCGTGCAGCGGACGGTTCCGTCCGCTGACAGCGTGGCACCGGACGCGGTGCCATACACTCATGGGCAAAATGACCCATTTTCGCGCATCTATTGCAGCGAATATTCTTCTTAAATTTCGGTTGCTTCGTGTTCGAAGCAACCGCAACCGATAGGTCCATCGGCTCTGGACCTCCACCGCCCATGCTCTGGCGCGGGTGGCTGTTTCTTGAGACGAAGTGTGAGCTTCGTCTGCCTGACTGCTGATTGTTGACATGCTGTTGCGGCATGTCAAAAGCGAAGGGCTGTTGCGCCCTTCGGCTGTACCCAGCATGCGATGACGCTGATCGCATGCTGAAATCCTAACGGATGCTCATATCAATGGCATCCCTTAGAGTCTCTGGCGGGTGCCGGTAGAGACTCTGTTTGAAGGGACCATCATTGAGTCCCTTCATGAAGCCAGTGACCTGCATAGCAGGGGCACCGGCTCATACACAATATTTGACAGCAAATATTGCGTCTTCTGAGCGTAAGCTTGAAGGTCAAGCTTACCTTGCCGGAGTTCCATAAACTCCTGCCGACTAATTAGCTCCATTTCTGGAGCTTCGAAGTTGAGCTTTAGCTCAGCTTTTAATTCCTGATAATTCAGGAACGCAAAGTCATCAGTGGCTCTGCGACTCATCGCCCATGCCCTGGCTCTGCCGCCTATACATGTTGTCGCGAAGTACGCCTGTTGACGTTCGTCAACAATATTTTGCGCAGAGATGGCATCTTCCACCTCTGCGAACCATCTACGAAGGGGATCGCCCCCTTCGCCGGTAAAGGGCGGTACTCGCGCCTTTACCACTTCAACGCTATGCGTTGTAGGTTCTGATGCGGTCCGCGCTGCCTCTGGCGCTGGCCGTTCTGACTTTTCTAGGTGGTTTCGCCTAAAGCGATTCACCACCTGTACCACTTCCTCCGGGGACTTACTCTTGAGGAAGGTAATGATGTCGGTCCCCATATACCGAACCATTTCCACCGTCGCGTCTTTACTACGCGACGAGAAGTGAGGGAAGTGTTTATTCACCTCTTCCAGCGTTCTTTCTCGCTCGGCAGTCGTCATGTCTCGCGACATGATGCCGAGCGGCTCTTAATCTTCGCTCCGCTAGTTAAATAGCGGAACGGAACTGTGGTCGTTAGGACGGACCACAAAGTGCTACCAGGTGTAAGAGGACTGATCCTGTTACAGGCTTACACTGTAATTGCGAGGAAGCGCGCAATACCAGAGGGGTAGGATTAGTTGATAACAACTAATCCTATACTAAAAGTGAATATAAATATTCACTTGCTATTTAGAACGCAAAATTAAGAGTGTTTATTTAATGGGTGGTTTAGAGGCTAATAGTATAGTAACTAACTAATTAATATAATAATATCAAGTATTCAACTAACTGTACTATTAGTTAACCTGCAATATTCGGTATTTATACCGAATCGACTTTCCTTGGCAGATTATAATAGCTTATAATCTCTTATTTAAATTTCAGACAACGCGTCTGAAATTAAACTGTGATATTCTAACTTGAATATCAATTATGTAATGGCACCCCATTACATCTATTATACTTTATTATCACCACGAAGACAATGTGAAGAAGGATGAGTATGACAGCAGCATGATGACAGCATATTAGTATTATGAAGAGCAATCCAGAGCTCAGCTTGTCAAGATCCAGATTTTTATTATTAAAGCATAAGAAGTAAAGAGAAAGATCTCATTGTTCTACAATAAGCTTGTAGACTTTCTGCAGTCTTTGAGCTTTCTTTCTTTTCCTGGAGAATACCTTCCAAAGAAAAGTCTGTCAAGCCAGTATGATTGTCATCATTTTTCCACTTGATGATTGAGAAGTCCGACTCAACTGTAGAAGTGCCTGAACAGACACTTGCCAAACCCCCATCAAAGACAGTGAGGGAGGGAAATCTGGTGTTAAGGCCACAGATATTCCAGCTCTCTTTGAAGGAGAATTGAAAGCCGCCACTGTCTGTAGCTGCGCCTGCATCACCGCTTTGTTCACTTCTTCCTCTCTTTCATTTCAATCTCCTTAGCCCGCGTTAACCTCATCCTCTGTATTATGCCTATTTGAGCTTGCTGAAATCTGCATCAACCTTTTCTAAGAATGATCCAAGTTATAATCTTCGAAACCTCTCCTTGTATTCCATAAGAGTCAGATTGAACTCGGACGACGGTTGGAGCACTAAGTCCTGCAAAAGGACGGGAGGCAAACGCTTATTTACGTTAAAATTTTCAGCCACGATGGAATGTATCTGGTAAGCACCCATTGTCATCATTTTGCCTACGGCGATTAATCTTCACTTGCACTCCTTGGCCCCATCATCATCTTGAATATCCACATCCTTCAGAGCATCGGCCACTACAGTCCCCTGATCTTCAACAAATTTCCGAATCAAAGATAGCGGAGCTTTGTACCGGCCGTAGACTACGCAGTTAACCTCTCCCAATCCGTCCGTGAGTGCACCAGCCTCCTCACAAGACTCGTCATCCGAGGCGTCGTTCGTATCTTCAATCTCTACCAAGCGCACGATAGAGGCCGCTAGATCTTGCAGCTCTTCTGTTTGTTCACCAACAAGAGTTGTCATTCCTTTCAGCTTCCTGAAGGTGATATCTACTCTTCTAATCGGACCATTGCAACAATGATTGACAATCCACCAGCTCTGTGATGGACTGCAATCTGCTGTCTTTTCTGTGAGGTACGAAAGAACAGGCTGCCTGTGCTTGCAGAACAACTTTGACGACCGTGCATAGAGAGCCATAGAGTAGAGCTCAGGTTCTGTCATTTCGTCTTCATCGTTTGTATCAAAGTCTGCTGCCGGGCGAGGGTAGCCAGTGAGTGCAGTCAAACTTGTCAGAAACTGAACCTCAAACAAGACCTTGAAGAAGCCGTTGCATCACAAAATCAAGCTGATAGTCTCCACACCAAACGCGAACCAAGCCAGCTTCTACGTGTCTCTCGAGCCTGCGTTCAAGGCCACGGATGGCGCCATTCATATTTCTAGCCCCGTCAGTGGCCACTCCAATCATCCGCGAGGACCAATTAGGTCAAGTAGAATCCATCATCTTTGCTGGAACTCTATACATCTCTTCCCCAGTATGCCTCTCAAAGAGTTGCAGAGCGACCAGATGAAAGTTGTGCAGCTCTCCTTTCAAGGCAAACCGTACCCTGACATCAAGGTAAGAAGTTAAGTGATGGGGGTAGACTAATCTAAGGCTATTGAAAACGCCCACACATGATCAATAATGTCAGATAGCATTGTGATATTTTCTGCCACAGTAACCCGTACCACCCTTGAAACCTGGAACTTGTTTGGGTAGCCGACGCTAACGACACCGTTTACTTCTCTGTAGTGCTTCATAAAGCTGGCTTTTTGCCTAAAAGAGATTACCACACTCGCATGCCGAACAATAAGCTCCTTCTGGAGCTCGTTGCTGACAGACACTTGGTTTGGTTAGTAGAAACTACCTTGGAAGTTATCTTCGCCCCAACCTTGAAATAGTGAAAGAGACCGCATCTTAGCAGCTTATGGTGACCCTACAGCATCCTGAGCAGCCTCGATTCCTTGTCTAAATCCAGCAAATTCTCTCTCGTTCCCGTCATCGTCTCTAGAGAATGAGGCAGAGGCTCCGTCTTCGTCTTCCGATATCGCTTCTTCCTCTTCATCGAACAACAACTCTGCGATAATGATATCGACAATCTCCCTTTTCCCTTGGATGATAGAGGTTTTTGATCTCTCTATCTCAAAATGGAATGGAAGAGGCTCCGCAAAGCGGATATCGATCCAGCGAAATAGACCTTATGCTCGTTTGATAGGGTCTGATATTCGGACCGTCGACTCTCATGCTGAGTCTCCAGGTGCTGCTTGTAGTTGTATGTCAGGAAATACATTCGGAAGAACTTGCTTGTTGATCTCTTGGCGCGCTTTTTGCTGTTGCCATCTTCTGTAGGGTTACAGCCTTCCCTACCGAAGAAGTTACAGAACTGACATCTAACAGATAACACTACCTTGGTTACTGGACACTGCTCGCTTATGGACAGGCCATTAAGCAATTCATGGCTATTACTTTCTTGGAATGGCGTATCTCTTTTTCTCGTCTTTTTTCCTCCTCCTCCTTGCACATTGGGTCTCCCTTTTGTTGTTTTCCCGTTCTTACCTCCTCCTCCTCCCATTACGAAATGAATCATCGTACTGGAGGAAGACAGCAGCGGTGGTGCCTTTGTGGTGGTTGGTGAAATGGAAAATAATCTAGAAAACATTGTAATTGACGAGGAGGAAATAGAAGAGAGGTGTGAAGGAAATAGCAGATTTGAGAAGTAAGACAAGCGCGCGGATATGAGGAAGGATCGAGAAGTTGTAGGGAGAGGATATGACGGGAACTGGGAGGAGGGAAGAGTGAACAACCCCTAATATTAAGTATGGCCTACACTCCTGTAAGCGCTTAAATTCGAGCTCGGTCAAAACTCAAATTCGAGCATTTGTCCTTTAAATGTGAGCTTTCTCGAATTTTAACCGGACTGCTCATAAGTAAACCTTAATTAGAAATTTTGCCGCCGTAGCAACACCCTAATAGAGGACGTAGTTGCTCCATTAGCCTGTAATAGCGAAGTCGTGGAGAAGTGGAATATGATTTCTAGTGCGGTGGTTCTGAACCCCTTTGCATATAACGATGCGGTGTTGCGCACCAGAGGGCGCAAACGCTTGATGACAACAAGGTCAAACCATTGATGTTGTTTCTATCTTGCTGTATCGTGTGGTCCTCCAATTTGTTGAAATAAAGAGCGGTGAAGTTGTGTCTCGTATATTTTCACTTCACTTCTTAACACGCCGTTTCCGTCAACAGGGGATTTACCCCACGCCCCGGATGGTATATATACAGCTAACGTGCCGCCGTTCAATTTGCCATCCGTACCTGATACTAAGATAATTCTTTTAGGCGCCAATATTTGTTTGGGCGATTGCGGAGCTGCCGCCGTTTTGAAAATTTTATCTTTTGCACCACTCTTGTGTGGACGCACGCATTTAATATCTCGATTACGTCGAATCATATTGTCGCGCTTAAGTGACTTCTGTCATAAAGATGATTTAACAGACATCGGTATTTTGTCGATTCGTTTTTCCACGATCGCTACTTTGCGGGCCCGAAATCATCAAAAAAGATTGTGAAAAATAAGGATTCCCTGTAGGTGGGTTTTAACATCCATCGATTGAGGGAGATGTTAGTCATTAGTAGATTTACATAGTAGGTCAAGTATTCCGCGCGTTCGTCGGCGAAAAGGTAAAATTATTCCTGGTGAAGATCGTATCGAGTAGTCTGGAAATGATCATAACTGCGGAGAGGAAAAGGTATGCTTTTGGGGCGAGTAATTTGGAGCTGGAGGTTGACCGTGAAAGAGGTTTAAGGAGGTGTTAATGACATGACTGATAATAGGCAATTGGACCTTTGTAGAAGCCCCGCTCAACTTGGTTTGATTATCGAATAGACGTTCGATTTAAGTCACGAAGGAAGATAATAAAAGGCGAGAAAGGTCCCTATTCAGGTTCTGGTTGTCGTTTCAACGCATATTGATCATGCTTGCGCGTAGATAGGCTTTCACATTTTGGTTAAAACACTAAAACAAAGCCTGCACATAGAAACGTTAATCATTGTGAGGCGAAACATCTAACCTCTTGGTTTTTTATATCTCGCTCATTCATATCACATGACAGGCTTTTCACTTTGGCTGCACCAGAAATGAAAATTATATTTTACCTCTCTATCAATTCCACATTGGTCGCAAATCATTTCAGTATGGACGGTGTAGGTATAGTTCACCCTTTACATAAGCATCGATTCCTGCAGATGGGAACTGCCTCTTGTTGAGCGCTTTCGTGTTTCACCATATCGTTAACAGTAGTAATCATTTCGTAACGTAAACTTATTCCCAGTTAAACGTTCATCCACGTGAAAACGTTAAACAATCGAATATCCACAACGTAACTCTCAGCCGTAAAAACCACAGTCTTATACGTTATTGCAATATCCAGTAATATGAGTAATAGCACACTGTATGCGCAGTGAAACGTGCCAGGAAAGAAACAACCGCGAGAAAGAAAATGCAAAAAAGAATATATTTGACTTAAACTAATTATAGTCCGTCACAAATACACAAAAATTGTGTATACCTAGTTCTTGGTCCTGTGCGATGATGTTCAACCGTAATGCCCTCGCGTCTTCATATAGCGCTATTTCTTAACCTCTCTTACTTGTATCGTCGGAAGTTGACACGAGTTGGGGGCACGTGTTAATTTCCTAAATGGCAGTTAAGACCGTTAGTGCCTAACGTCTGGGTGGGATGGAGATTTCTCAGAAAGAGGCGCGCCCTACCTGATCAGGGTAGTTGCGCACGAGGGCAGGATGTAATGCGTGTTAAAAGGTAAAAGATATACTAATTATAAATGCGTACTTAAGAACCTAACCTATAACTTAATATAAAGAAAAAATTCCAAAGTAGCTTAAAATGCATAAATTCAAAAAAGGCCACAATGGTCGCGCATCACTTGAGGTCCATATGCAACCTAATACCGGCTGCATACACGCATCACTTGAAGTCCGTATGCAACTAATACCGGCTGCAACACGCATCACTTGCTAAAACTAAACATGTATAAATTTTCTGGAAGTGGGTAATGTTCAGAGTCGCTCATCTTTCAGCTGTGTACTTGATGGCACGCGTTCCAACGATAGTAATGCGTACTAACGCGTCGTTCCACCGGCGAGCAACGGTGACAGAGGAAATAATGTAACGACAGCAAATAAAACGCAAAATAAACTTGTTTATTCACGTTCCACTTGTTAATCCTCTACGTGATACGAAACGAGATACCGTAGCCTGCTCCACAATCCACAAACGAGAATCCACTTGACCAAATATAAGAAAACTTCCACCCGTCAACCGGGGTACTGAGACTCCACTTAGCCACACAGTCATTGCGCACATGACGCTGAAACGCTGCGTCCAGTAGATTTAATGCAGTGTAGAGCTCCAGCATCTGCGCCGCGGTCAGGTCCAGGATCCCATACGCAGCAGCCGCGGTCGGCGTTGTCTGCAAATTCTTATGCAAGCCCGAGGCATTCAGAAAATTCTACTTTCTGCAAATTTTGCAGATCGCTCTGATTGGCCGGATTTTTCTGCAGAATCATCTGCAAATCTTCTGAATCTAACTTTGAAACCCCCTAATATATATGTAGATTTGTATTTATTTCTATGTTTCAGGCCAACTGTACCTTGACGTGCAACCGTCCTCATACCTCAGATCTTCGGGATAGACCTCGCGAGTGAAAATGATCCTTGACCTTAAGGTAAAATGTCCTGCTTGTGCCTTGACGCCTCCTTTCCAAACCGACATGGTAGCGATGCAGGATGTCTTTCTGGGAACCCCCAACTTAGCGGATCAATCTCGTTCGGCGTATGCCCTCCCAGCTCTCCCATGTGGTCGTTCCCTTCACTGTCTGGTGCCATCTTGAGGCATTCCTTAGCTCTTCCAAGTCAATGACCCGACTGAAGCACTCAAATAAGCCTTGAACTTGACTATGCACTCTTTTTTTATTCTGAAGACAACAGAATCTCTTCAGCACAATTAGTGCTCACTACTTGCTTGCGCAGACTTGGCGACCCTTTCATTTTGGTGTGACTCCCACTCTGTGAAAAACTTACCATAATGCCAGACAAGAGGATCGACCACATGCTGTAGGTCCTCGGTGGGATTTTTAAAGAAAGTCGTCTTGATATTTCCTGGCTTGATGTTCTCCTCACGCCACCTTTGAAACACTTCTTCCAAACGATCAAGATAGTACTCCTCATCGGGTGTCTTTTCGCGAAGATGCATTGCCAAGAGAATCACTAGAGGCCCATCATCGAGATTCTCAACTAGAAACGGGAGTATATCTTGGTTTCCACCATGCTTGGCGTTGAACATTTCCATGTATGTTTGCAGCGTCTTGATATTCAGGTTTTTATATGCCGACAGATCGGTTTTCAGCTCCAGCAACTCGAACACATCCGCCACGGAGGTGTCATGAGCCAACAGAGTTTGCAACTGCTCATTCAGCAACAGTGTAGTAAATTCGCGCTTCTCTTTTACGACTTGGGCTTCCTGTAGCGCCTTCATCAAAGGGCCGAATCTGTACTTATGCGTGGCCCACCCAAGCAACAAGAACTCGTCGTTTGGATGGTACTCGTTATACTTTGTTACGTACTTCGAGACTGTCTCGAGACGTAGGCTTACAAACTTATCCACGCTTTGATCCATCCCGAGACGTTCCAATAGTGCAAGTGGATGCAGATTGTTCTCAACCAGCCATCTCTCGACCAAATGATCCTCTACATACTCGGCTCTTTTCGCGTCCAGCGGACGCACCCTCGCGTTTGCGACACTGTCGGCTAGCACGCCCTCCTCAATTCTCGATGACAGCACACGAAACAAGTCGTCTGGCATTTCATTCGGTTTCTTGTCATTCGAGTATCGAATGAATCTTTCCAGTAGCGATATATAGCGATCGCTAAGAACATTGGCACTCGTGTCTATCTTGAGCTCGGTAAACAGTTGATCAGCAGAATATCCGTCGTCATAGAATTTCATGATCTGAGCATGCAAGAGCGCGTCGCCAACACTCTTGAGTTCCGGTGACAGCCTAGGATCAAGTAGCCTCAAGATCACGTTGTCAAAGCCATATTTTTTCGTCAAAGCCTGAATGAGCTGTGTTTGGTCGCCACCTAGCTTCATCGCGAGCGGCATTAATCTGCTTCTGAGTGCCTCCTCCGCTGAAGCGTGTCTGGATTGAATATTTTCGACGACCTTCGCTTGCGCTTTCCATCTCACCTTTTGGATGGCCCGCGGGGCCGACTCTCCCACCACGTTCTTCAATCCGAAAGGTGATCGCTCTTCGTTGCGTGCGTCCAGCGACGCCGCCTTTCGTATGAACCGTGGCGTCGATCCATTCGCTCGATCCATCGCGAACGCTTGGGCATCTGCTCGTTTCGACAGGAGGATCGTGGCAGCTAGCCACACGGTGCGTGAAAGGGCTTTCATGGTGAGCGGTTGGGATGTCACGATCGGTGGGAGGTGTGGTGTGGCTGGCTGGTCTCGAGATCGAGAATATCCAATCCCTCGGTTTATACATCTCATTAACCTTATTTTTAGTATACATGTAGTTGGATAATTGTCATACACGTAGATCTTGAACGATCGGCAGGTGCCAGAAACATCAGAAAATCAGACCCGTGTTTACGAGACCCGCGTTTACGAGCGAGACCGCGTTTACGAGACACTCGTAAGAAAAGGGTCGCCCTACCCGCACCCCCCTCGACGAGCCCAAAATTCACTGATAAAAAACGCAAAATCCACTGATCACGTGATCATGATCACGTGATCAGACTCGTCTATAATTATGGGATAACCTATTCACACATGATGTTTTACATGATTGAAACAGTTTATTTTAGTGCGATTGGATGAAATATATTTTAGCCAATTAGGGATGTCACTTGGTCTTCGAGACTTGGATGATAAATTATTGATTGTACTTTTTTCTAATCAACTAGGATATCGCACGCATGCTCGAGACTATGGGCGTCGATCACGTTGTCTCTGTGAATCTTCACAGTGCGCAGATTGAGGGCTTCTTTAAGCCACAAATTCCGGTATGCTATCCAAATCATGACGGGGGACACCCTTTTTAACTGCTTTCTGTTAAACTCACAACAGGTTGACAATCTTGAAGCTTTCCTGTAGGTGCCGTGTACTTTTCGGAGCAAACACTGGGTGAACCAATCGTTGTGGCTCCACACTCTGCTGCTGTAAACCGGGCGACCAAGTTTCGGTACACTTTATCGCGTACAATCGACGAGTTTGTGCCATTGGCTTTTGTGATTCGAAAGCATCAGCTAGACAAGCATCAGCCTGGCGAATTGGTCGGTGATGTCAACGGCAAGGCCTGTATCGTTGTAGATACCTTAGTGGGCACTGGTGCGACTCTCGTAAAGACAGCGAAGGTGCTAAAGGCGAATGGTGCCAAGACCGTGTCCGCGTTTGGTGCTCATGCTCGATACTCAGCTGATGTAAGTCTCGTACCTTCTTCTGTTATCGTGGTACATGGTCTTAATTCCACTGTTCCAGGCCTTGCAAACACTGGAGAACTGCAAGGAGCTGGATAAGCTCGTGACGACCAACACGATCCCAATGCATTTCAAAGCAAACGAACAGTCCTCCAAGATTGTCACATTGTCTGTCGCGCCTTTTATTGCTGAAGTCATTTCTTGCATTCATACCAAGAGCTCCATCATCCAAGTCTCGAAGACCAGGTGACATCCCTAATTGGCTAAAATATATTTCATCCAATCCTACTAAAAAAACTGTTTCAATCATGTGCCGTTAGGAAAAACATCATGTGCGAATAGGTTATCCCATTATTATTGACCTAATCAAAGTGGATTGATAACTAAAAGATAATCCAGACTTCGTGGTTGAACTAATATCATAAAAATAGGGTCGCCCTACCCGCACCCCGCCCACCCTACCGGCACCCCCCAACGTAACTTTTGACCAATAGAGATGAATATTGCTACTAATAATAAACGGGAATTTACAAATAAGGGAGTGATTTTGAAAATAACTACAGATAGGGGAGTGATTCACAAATATTTACAAATAGAGAAATTTTACAGAATACCCCCCAAATGTTTTTATTCACGGAATGCCCCCCAAAATTTCACGAAGTTGAATTTCCTCCAACCAAATTGAAACACCATTATCTAAACTGAATGCTCGGTACTGTAAGGTACGTGTTGCGTAATGGTAGACCTAAGGCACACGATGCAAGGAAAGCAAGCTTAGAATACAATCAGGAGCAGCTTTTTTCTGGTACCATTAACACGACAATGGTATCTGGATCTTTCTTCCAGTGCAGGATCGTTTATGATTCCTCTCGACGGTGACAGGTTGCCATTGTAACTTGCGGCTGCGAGAGTTCGTTCCTGATGTAACTCGACGTACGGACCTCCTGAGAGCTTGGCTCCTTCTTCTCCCACATTTAACTCTGTTCGCTATCATCGCCATCCACTTCTTTCCCACTATTCAATCCCGCTTTTACGCCGACACGTCTGTCATTTCCTGCAGCGTTTTAATGCAAACCATTACGTGTTCCATCTATTCAGAGCATTGTCACGCTCATGCTACGGACTCGCGTCTTCATCACTAGTCCAATTCCATGCTGCCTTTCGAACGCGCATGAGTCTTTGTTGTTGCCGTCGCTCGTTCTGGTACGCTCTAGAGCTGGTGCTTCTACGCCGGCTCCTTGTTTCCTTTATCGACCAGCCCACTCAACGTTCCCATCGGTTTCGAACCTGATACCGCTGGATGCGGACTTGTTGTGAATGAATACCTGGTCCGAATGAAAATCACTAAAGGTTACTAGCTTCGATTCACGTCAGTAGTTTGTACAACCAGCTCGCTACATGGCATGCATCCGCAAGATTTCTCACTTTTACGGCATCTCCAGCTTGGTTTCTGCTTTCGTAAGATATCCACGTTGATATCTGTAACGGGTCATAGTGCGCGTCGATGCTTTCTAGGCTGCTGTGACTTTTGGTATATTGGAGTCTCGCACTCGTCAAGCATCCGCACGCACTTCTTGTCTAACGTTTCTCTTGACGACGCGCTTTTCTTCTTCAGTAGTCGAGTCAGTCGACTACCATCAGTCCAAATGATGCAGTGCACTTAACACGTACCTTACAGTACCGAACATTCAGTTTAGATAATGGTGCTTCAATTTGGTTGGAGGAAATTCAATTCGTGAAATGTTGGGGGGCATTCTGTGAATAAAAACACTTGGGGGGTATTCTGTGAAATTTCTCTTACAAATAAGGGAGTGATGTCACTTCAAATTTGCGCGGAGCATCGACAGTCGTCAAGTTCATCAAATGCACCAATCACCATACACCCACCTGCGCACATCCTGTACTCTAGTAGCTAGCATATAATCCGTGGTCTAAATCGCCTATATGCGCACTGCACTCACCCCCGCACTCCGTGCCGCTCGCACTACGCTCGCACTCCTCACAAGGTGGAACTGTAACTACTCCACCGTGCCTCTGCGATCGTAACATTCCGGGATGTCCATTCTCATGTATTAATACGGGAGAAACTGGCGCCGGAATGGAGATCACTAGTCAGATATTACCTCCAGCAACATCGAGCCGATTTGTAGCTCTTGGCAACAGGGTATTTCAGCAATACATCGATGCTTCATACAGTTTTCGCTTCTGACGATCTTGGGTGAAGTTCCTCCTCCTCCTCATCTCCTACTCAATGGATGATTATGACCAGTATGTCAGACGTCATTATACCGGTCGCTTTCATCCTTCCCGTTTATCTCGCTGTGGTGAAGTATTTCCCTCCACCTCCCACCCTCCCCTCATGAGAAACACAACTGCCCAAAAGCAGTGGATGTCGCAGCGTGAGCGAGCAACGTGGCGTGGCGTGCAAATTTGCAGTGACATCACTCCCTTATTTGTAAATATTTTTGAATCACTCCCCTATCTGTAATTATTTTCAAAATCACTCCCTTATTTGTAAATTCCCGAATAATAAAAGTATCAAACATACCCGGCCTTGATAAAAATCGGTATTATGAATACTTTCAACAGTAAATGATGATGTAAGTTAGAGACGCGATAAACGAATCGACACGTGTATCTCTAAGAGTATGCACAAAAAATATATAGACACGGCTCATTGTCTCTAACCTTCAATGCAGCTCTTGAAAAAAGTCATAAGCTGCGAATTGCACCCCCATATTTGGCACACCCCTTACTAACGTCGGCGTGAGTCCGCGAAAGTAAAAGGACCAGCCCTCCTGATGCGCCAGTTTTACATAACAATCCCATGCATGCCTATATTGTCTTGTCGTTCCTCGCGCTACTTTCATCTGCAACCGCTGTTTTACCGTGTCATTTGGGTATGTCGAGATAGTTTCCAGGACGCCAGCCATTATTTTGCCCATAAAATTCACTTTTGGGTCCATCTCATCTGGTAAGAAGCCGGTAATAGGTCATACGACCCAAATTTGATCCCTTCATATGGCAAGGCATCAAATAGCGTTGGATCGATGCCACGGAAGAGAGCGCGTTGACCTTCCTCCTTCAGCGTCCGCGTAAAGGTCGAGATGATCCAAGTGTACAGTAAATTATCCCCAATTTGTCCAGATACGAGCGTACCGATAAGTTTAAGTGTGTACGTGACTGTCGACGATGTAAATCCTGATAGGGAGCCCGATAGGAAAGCTCCACATGGGGCAATTGATTCCGACCAGAGCCATCAAGCGCACGGAATAGATCCTAATACAAATCGCAGAAAGCAAAGAGCACACCTTTATGCGGGACAACACGGACGAACGCTGCCTGATTCCCGTGCCAAAAGCCCACCAAGACCCTTGTACAAATACTGCGTACAGTTTGCGCCATGCCGACGCTATCGCCTGACGAAATATACTTGCAGACAGACAACCTTCTATATAAGAATGTTAGGCGCAGCGAATACAGTTACGAAATACTCTACTTCCGCCAACGTTTCAGCACAGCAACGTTTCAACTCAAGTATTCCGCGTACCGCAACGGAGGCATAAGTGCAAGTTACACCGACGGTAAGTTCAGAATTTAAAAAATATACATGCGTATTCATTTGTTGAAGACTCGGGTGCTAATATAATGGTTTGTAGCTTATTTAATAACCAGGCCTCTGTATGTTAGTATTTCTATTAGTCGAAAGTCACGTGGGGGTTCCGGTAGGGTGGAGGGGGGGGTGCAGGTAGGGAGACCCAAAAAAGCCGTTTAGGATGTGGGAAGTTGACACGAGTTGGGGGCGCGTGCGGATAACTTGTTTAAGCTCAAGCCAGTCAGTGCTTGGTGTCTTACGCGCTTGTAGTAAGGGCGCCCTGAGTGTAAGTTCAGGGTGCCGGGGCTGAGATCTTTGGTGGAGATACAAAAATAAAACGTATTATTTGGTGGTGAAGTGCATATGAAAACTTTTGACATGTACCAGTGTACCATTGATCAAGTTGGAGCGATCGGGTTGACTGAAAGGGTGGAGTATTTTGGGCCGATCGTGTGACTGGAGTATTAGGTACGCAGATCTAAGGTGGGTCACACGATTATGCATGTAGTTTACGTATTTTTTTAAATTGGATATTAAATATAGTGTTCGTTTTTCTTTGGTTCTCATAAGTCGCCGCTCTTACCGCGGAGTTATTGGGAGAATAGGGTTAACACGGTACCCTCTATCTCATTTTTCCCGGCCAGGACGCGTAACAGACGCACTAGGTCCAACGGAAGTCCCACGACGGGAAGCGCTCCTCTTCGTTCACTCACCCCTTAAGAACCACACGTTTGGAGCGTGTTCTTCTCATTTGTATTGGCTGGGTCCCCACATCGCGTCTAGTGATCATCCCCAGATTATTGGTTGGGTCCACGCACCGCCTCGCGGTCCGCTCCAAATTTCTATTGGCTGGGTCTCCACACTGCTTCGCGGCGGTCCACCGAGTGTGTTACCACCCATACCAATGGGTACAGAAGGTGAGAACTCAGAAGATAAATCATACCAGGCGTCCTGCAGTGCTGATTGGTCACCCGATCTGCTTACAGGCGAAGGTTCGCGGGGTACCCCCCCCCGTAAGTTGGTCGGCTGGGCACGATGGTGGTCGAGTTCCGGACACTTCGGTGTTCGATATTGAACTTGACTCCACCACAATGGTGCGCGTGCCCGGATCACTTGGTGACCGTGTATATCACCGCTTTTTTTTCGCAAAGTATGGATTTTTCAAGTTTCAGGTATGGATTCCCTCTGGAGAGGACGCAAGGGACGCTTATCGCCTTGTGTTGATTGGTTGGAAAGGATGGCGATGTTCGATCTGGTCAAGGGGAGGATCAGATCGAAATTAATGAATTACGACTCCCCATACCGCTCCTGGCGGAGCCTATCGACACAAGGAGAGCTTATCGCCTTGTGTAGTGGTCGTTAAAAAGGAAAGCGATGTTCGATCTGGCCAGGTGGAGGACCAGATCGAGATTAACAAGTTTATTCCTCCCAATAAGGCTCCAATTGGAGCCGGTCGGGACTATAGAAAGTCTTGCTAGTTCCGGAAAGTATCAGGACTCTGTTACTGATCCTATGTATTTTGACTTCAAATTGCATAATGTGGAAAACACTATGGGGGCGGATTATCTTGATCCGCCCGAGTTATCTATGAAGAAGCCTAAGCAGAGGCTCACGATGCTCTCAGATGATGACGACTTGGAAGAAAACTTGTCGATTGGTGATGTTTTTTTATGACAAGGAGGTGACCAGGATGTATTACGTCTACGAATTAAAGAAATTTATTCGCGGAAATGAGGTCACGCGAATCGTCAACCCCCTAATTCCCGATCATTTTCATGGACCTACAACTGAACCGATGCCTCGGATCGACCGCTGGAGCTCGTGAAGAATTTCCTAGCGATGTTGGCTGAGGTCAGGATGAAGGTGCAGAACTTTGATGGTGTCAGCAAGTTGTTCGAGGTCGACACATGGAAGCTAAATTTAGCGATGTCGACCTTACACGACCATTTGACGCCATTGGTGGGGGCGGTACGCCGCTCTACTCCCACAATTGCGCTGGAAGCCCCAAAACTCGCGGCAACACTTGGAGAACATTCACTTTCGGATAACATCTCGCTTTACGGGTCTCCACCTTCCTCTAAGGGCTCATCAGAGCTAGAGGTCGGTGTGGAGCGGATGACTATGGGTCATAGTAACAGTCTCACGGAACATAAAAAGAACGTGCGGCAGCTTGGGGCGGCATGCCAGTCGGGGCCCCAGGGGTGCCCACAGGTATCGACACCCCCAAAACAGGACTCAGTCACCTCGCTCGCAACTGAAGGAAGCATGAAGTCCATGTTTAAGGCAATGATAAATGGGTTTCATTGAAAATCAGGGCCGATCATCTCAGCGCCCTCATGCACCAAGTCGACCGGTCCGGCAAAACGACGCTGTTCACACGGACGTGGATATGGAGTCGTTAATATCGGAATATAAGGTGTTTGAAGGTGATGGAGTGGTTTTTAAGGCGAAGCGCAAGTCGTATCCAGCCCGCCCTTGTCGATCGACAAATGGCAGCGATTTTGACATGGAGTCGACTGGTGAAATTGACGGTGACTACGGTGGTACGTGCATAGGCAGGACGCGCAAGGCGAACTTAGCCTCGACTATGACGTTTGATTTTGGTTCAACGGCGATCTCAAGGATTCTTATGGCTGCAATCACCGAATTGAAGGATTTTACGGGCAAGGACGCTGATGAAGAGCAAGCCCGATCGTGGTTCAGCCGAACTAAGTCCTCCTTCCTCCGTGATCAGACGCTGAAGAAAGAACAGTGTCTGATCTTCCGAGATTTGATGAAGGGACCGGATGCGAATTGGATCCAACAGTTAAGTCGGGATTTCCGGTCTGATTGGGACCAATTATGTGTGGAATTTAAAGGGCAGTATTGCCACTCCGGCTTTTCTACCGCTAGGAAGTACCATCACATGAGGAAAAGGGCGATGAAACGCCTATAGAGTACCTCCATCGACTGAACGTGGCCACGATGCGTGCAGGGATCCCGATCAAGGAGACCGTTCCGCCGACCGGCGCTGACCAGGAACATTTGGGTCATTTCATCAGCACGCTGGACTATCAGGAGCTGTCCAATCAGCTTACCCTACTGTGGAGAAGCGTGCCCAAAATTTGGCACACTTCTGGTCTAGTTTCGTCAAGGCATTTGGTCTAATTTCGGATTGGTTTAAACAAGGGGGGATTTTCAGCCTATCAGACTCAAGAAGTGTCAAGAACGCAAGTTTGGTGAGTCACCCGACTTTGGGTATTTTACATATTTTTGTGGGGGTACATTTAGGGACTATAGGGTAGTAGTATTTTAGTTGTGGTTTTACCTTTTAGGACAGAGGTTATACATTTAAGTAAGGAAATCTTTTAGCTTTCGGATAAGTGGCTGAAACCTCTTCTGGTCTTGGTTCACACCACAGCTAGGGGTCGCCGTTCTTCCCGTTTCGTACACTAGTCGCCTCCGCCCGCCGCGGAGTGTTTGGAGGCAGAGGGTCGAATTATCCCCTCTCGCCCATTATACCCGGTCTGGACGCGCCGCACGCGCACTTTGGCCGACCGGAAGTCCCTCGACGGGAGTACGATTTGGCGATCCCAACACCTCAACTCCAGTACGTTTGGAACGTGCTATTAACTGGATTAATCTTGGCGTGGAGATATCGTTTTTGGAGTTTCACGAGCATATTGGGTCTTTACGCGGATATATTGGCTTGTTTTAATATTGGTTGGAAACTAGACCGGTTTGGTCTTATTTCGTATTGGTCAGGGGCTAGACAGGAACGGTCGGTCTACCCTCTATTATTTCGTATTGGTCAGGTCTTGATCGTTTGGACGATCGACCTATTAGAAGTTATCTCTTGGAAGTGTTTTTGGTCTGTTTGTGTCTGGGGTGAAGAGTTCCGCCCCAGAGATACTACCCAGATCGGTCTTCTATATTCAAGACCGTTTCGATCCAATCTGCGATCCCGATCCACCGAGTGTGTAACTAGCCCATTCCATCGGGTACACAAGGTGAGATAGACACTAAACAATCGGACCAAGTGGGTTCTGATGACGACCGGTCGTCTGCTTGCAGCGGACGATCGGACCAGATCTCGAGTGGTGGTCCGCGGAGTACCCCCTCCGAAAGCTGGAAGGCTGGGCGTGATGGTGGTAGTCAGGTTATCGATGCTAATGTTTTCGATTTCGAACTTGACTCCACCACAATGGTGCGCGTTCCCGGATCACTTGGTGATCGTGGATATCACCGTGATGATATTCCATCAAAAATTGGATTCGAAGATTTGAATGATTTGAATATGGAGTCGTTCTGGAGAGGACGTAAGGAAAGGCTATCGCCTTACGTTCTCGTTGTTGATAAAGATGGCGATGTCCGTGGCCTGGAGGAGGACCAGATCGGGATTAATAAGTTTTTTCCTCCCCAAAAGGCTCCCACCGGAGCCGATCGGACTATAGCAGGTCTTGCTATAGTTCCGGAAAGGATCAGGACCTTGGTCCTGATCCTATGTGTATGAATGAAAAAATTGATGTAAACTAAAAGATGAAAATTACTTGGAGGCTGACTGGAACGATCCGGTCTACCTCCCTAAAGTCCCCAAGGTGTCCAGAAAAGGGCTGGGAATGCCACCCGACGAAGACGACTTCGAAGAAAAGTCGAAGGTCGGGGATGAGGCTATCACCGAACAAGACCTGGACAAGATGTATTATGTTTTTGAATTGAAGCGATTTGTTCGCCAAAACCAGGTCTTTCGGGTGTTGGACCTCCATATCCCCGACCGTCTTCTCGGTCCCACTACCGAGCCGATCCAGAGTGATCGACCATTACTGCTCGTCAAGAATTTGGTGGCGATGTTGGCGGAGGTTGGCATTAACGTGCAGAACCCCGCCGGTGTCAATAAATTGTTTGAATTTGATGCTTGGAGACTGGAGGCGTCGATGTCGGACCTCCACGACCGTTTGGTGCCACTGGTGGGGGCGGTTCGCCGCCCAACTCCCACCACGGCAATGAAGGTCGCCGAAGCCTCCACAGAGCTTGTTGACATTGGTTCCGATGATTAATCGATCTACCAGTCTCCACCAGATTCTAACAGATCATCAGAGTTGGAGACCGGTGTCGAGCCGATGACCATGGGGGTGGACCATGCCCTGTCTGAACAAAAAAGGGACACGCGGCAGCAAGGGGCTGTTTGCCATTCGGGGCTACAGCAACCCCCACAGGACTCAGTTCCACAAAAGTAGGGTATCAACACGTTGCCCATGACGCCGGCCAACGTCCAAGCCATGTTTGAGACGATGATGCAACGTTTCATGGAAGAACGGGTTAGACCACCTATGCGCCCACATGTCCAAGACCGGTCTACCTGTCAAGGTGTCAATGTTTGAAAAGATGTGGATATGGAATCGGTAACATCTATTGATAAGCCTATTAGAAGTGATAAACCAACCGGAAAGGGAAGGCGCAAGCCGCAACTGGCAAGACCGCGTAGACCAAGCAAGACAAGTGACTGTGATATGGAGTCGGTCGGCGGTCTTGACGACCATGGTGGGTCAGATGGTACAGGCGCAGGCAAGGTGCGCAAGGCTAACCTAGCCTCCAATACTGCCTACGACTTTGGATCTGCTGCGATTCCGCGCATCCGTATGGCCGCGACGACCGACCTCAAGGACTTCACCGGCAAGGATGCTGATGAAGACCAGGCCCGGTCTTGGTTAAGTCGGGTCAAGACTGCGTTCCTGCGAGACCAGACCCCAAAAAGCAAACGTTGTTTAATCTTCCGGGATTTGTTAAAAGGAACGGCTGCGAACTGGAATCAACAGTTGGGTCGGGGCGTCCGGTCTGACTGGGACCTGTTATGTGCGGAGTTTGAAGGTCAATATTGTAACTCCGGATTTTCAAGAGCCCGTAAGTACCACCAAATGCAGAAGCGGGCCGACGAAACACCGATCGAGTATTTGCATCGGTTGAACGTGGCTGCACTTCGCGCCGGCATAACAATCAAAGAGAATAACCCGCCGAACGGTGCCGCCTTAGAACATGTGGGTCACTATATTAGTACCCTTGACGATCAAGAACTGGAGGACCAGATTACTCTGCTGCGTCTTAAGGATGCGGGCGAAGTCGAACAGACCCTGCGGACGTTACAACAGTCGCGTAGTATGAGAGCGAAGACCGCTGGTGGATCCGGTCGCTATCGTTCCAAGACCCAGACCGATCCGGTCAAGAGACCTTGGACCAGACCGACCCGAGCGGTCAAGGCAATTGTAGCTGATGACAGCACGGGGTAAGAAGGGGAAAGTAGAAGTCCATCCAGCCAGGAGTCATCGGATGAAGACCAGTATCGTTACGTCTATGTTGCGGGACCTGCCCCGAAGACCAAGTCGAAGTCCGACCAGGTGGACCGGAAGGGAAGGAACGGAAGCAAGTCCGATCCAGACCGACCTCGTCAGAAGTGCTCCCACTGTGGGTCGAGCAAACATGATGGTCTAAACTGCTGGAATAAGATGGTGTGCAAGAAGTGCGAGAGACGCGGCCACCCGACGGACCACTGCCTCTTCGTATGAAAGTCATGTGTAGAGATTCACGAGGCCGTCCACTGCAAGATTGAAGAATTTTTTAACATTATGCGCAAGTGGTACGTGCCGGACAAGCACGCGGGGATGCTGCCGCCGGACGCATAAAAGATGTTAAACTAGAACGCTCGCCAGGTTGGAATCTGGATCGAGCCGAGCGTTCTACGGATCACATATATGCATATGTCGGCAAGGAGGATAAGACCGACAATACACGTTCTATTCCAAATTGCGTAGACCGAGACCATCCGGTCTACAGTCTGAAGACCGATGAGTATTCCCGGACTAAGGTGGTTATGCAGTTGGACTTTCTGCCTGGAGAATCCCGCGGATACTGGAAGTATCACGCGCCGGATAAATGGTTCAAGCAGGCGAAATCCTGTGGCAAGATTAATAACCAGAAAGCGACGATGTTGTTCGACTCTGGAGCTGAAGTCTCGATAATCGACTCCGCCTTTGCTCGTAAGGTCGGATGTCGTATAGACGATACGCAGAGACAAGAATGCGTCGGGATCGGCGAAAACTCTTATATGACCGAAGGAAGAACGCGTGTGAAAATTACTTTGTCGGGATCGCTGGTCTACTTTTTCAGCGCTTGGGTTGGCAAGTTGGCTGGTCAAGACGCTTTACTAGGAATGGATTTCATGGTTTCAGCTGGTATTCGCCTAGACCTGTCACATGGAGTGCTTACGCTCCCGGATGAGGTCCAGGTCCAGTTGGATGGTCGAAGACCTCTGTATGGTTCGTATACCGATCTGGTCCGGTGGGACCAAGACCTCACTATCCCAGTTGGTCGGTCTGCCGATACCCCGGTTGAGAAAGGTTTCCGTTCGAGGAAGTTGTGGTTGACCAGGGGCGATCGGTGGGTCTCGACCTTCGTAAAGAGTGCTGGTCGACGTGATTTTGTCCGTGGTACCAATATCGGTGACAAGCCGCTGACACTGGACAATAACACTATTGTCGGCATGTGGTTAGCAGAAGGGAAGGTACCAAGGAAGATGGGGTTCGTCTCGATTGGGTCGAGGCGGTATGTCGAGTGGCAAAACCTGGCGTACCAATCGACCACCGATCTTATCAGCGATGATGGGTCGGTGGAAGAGGATATCTCACCTTTAGTGGAAAGACCAAGTTATGTCACCCCAAAAAAGATGTTGGTCCGAAGAAAGGTGCCGCAGTCACCAGGAACGGTGGACCATCAAGTAGACGAGCCGAGGCTAGTCAACGTGGTGTCAGCACAAGACCAGGCGACAGCGGAGAAAGAAACGGAAGAAGAGGAACATGAAGTTGCTAGGTCGGACCATGACGGTATTCCTAATCAGACCGATATCAGTGAAGGACAGCCCGTCGATCAAGACCAGGGGCGTTCAGCCGGTCCAGATGGTCTAGGTGATATCGCCCCAGAAGATGAACAAGTCTGTATACATGAAGTCGGGGAACAGTACATTCAGGAGCTGGAAAGCCAAATAGCAGTCCTCCATGAAGTGTCTGCCGACTCTCCCGAAGTTACAATGGATGATTTACAAGTGGGTGATCAAGACCTTAACAGTCCAGACCAGATCGAGCAGTTGAAGAATATCTTATGAAAGAAAAGACATCTGCTGATCGGAAAGGGCAATGCCTTACCACCTGCAGCACGTGTTGCGATTTGCGATATTGACGTTGGAGATGCCAAGCCGATTGCTCAGCGATGTCGACGCGTGGCGCCACAGTACCGGGAAAAGCTTTCTGATCTTATCAAAGGACTGTTGGCTACCAAGATTATTAGACCGTCGACCTCGCCATGGGCATCGCCGATCGTAATTGTTATCAAGAAGAACGGCGTCGACATTAGGTTGTGCATCGACTATCGGCTGGTAAATCGGTTAACTAAACTTATGGTGTACCCGATGCCGCTGATTAATGATTTGTTGGATGACCTGGACAAGACCTTGTGGTATTGTTCGCTGGACATGACAAGTGGATTTTGGGTGGTCTCGATGACTAATCGAGCCCGTGAGATTTCCGCATTTGTGACACCGTTTGGTCTTTTCGAGTGGAACCGTATGCCGTTCGGTCTGAAGAACGCACCCCAGATCTATCAAAGGTTGATAGACAACGCACTGTACGGACACTTCAAAATCAAGACCGATCGGGACCCTGCAGAAAGTTATGATGTGTTTAGAGAGGGTGAACCCGATCGGGAAAGAAGACCGTCCGTTCTAGGGAGGCGGTCGTACATCGACGACATTCTGATACCTGCCTCGTCATGGAACGATCTGTGCGAGAAGGTTGAACGATTGTTGGAGACATGCGACCGCTGGAACCTATCTATCAGCGCCATAAAAAGTTTTTGGGGTATGTCCAAGGTCGCCTATTTAGGTCATATGGTCTCGAACAATGGTCTAGAGGCTAATCCTAAGGACATGGATTCGTTAAGCAACCTACCGCTTCCCAATTCTCTGAAGGAAATGCAGTCCTTCCTAGGAAGTTTAAACTACTACAGCCGCTTCATCGAAGATTTTGCTATCTACGGGCTGTGTTGTATGAGATCCGGGAAGTGGACTACCATATGTTGCGCGAAGAAGACCGGGAAACTTTACATGGGGGAGCCGACTCTGGTCTTGCTGCATATTGTCCGCAAGTGGAGGCCGAAGACCATATGAAGCGTGCAAAGTTTTCTTTTGGTATGTTGAAGGCTAAGATGGTGACGGCACCGATTTTGAAGCATTTCGATCCCGAAAAGGTCCCGACCATTATTGTATATGCTAGTCAGTGGGCCATTTCGGCCACTCTACTACAAGATCATGATGGTGTGTACCATCCGGTCACGTTCACGAGCAGAACGCTGAAGCCAAATGAAGTGAACTATGGAATTGTCGAGAAAGAAGTTCTGGCGTTGCTACGAATTCTGGATGTGTGTTACAAACTGCGGGTCGGCCGACCTATAAAGGTCCTGTCAAGGCGGTCTACTTTGGCCTGGCTATTATCAGCCAATGGGATGGACGGACGTCTAGGCAGATGGTCGGCGGTCTTGTCGCAGTGGACCCTCGAGGTCGTTAAGTGCACCAGGGGCGAGGAAGAAATATTGGGCACATTAGCTGCCAGTATCACCCCTCGGTCTGACGTGGAAGAGGCATTGATAGCGATTGCCCCGAGGAAACAACCTCGGCAGTCAGTTTAGAGACCGCCACCGACCGTCGACCATGATGAAGAGCTCTTGGTCTTAAGTTTTAACGGATCAGCAAGCGTGAAGAAGAAGGTCGGCGCCTATAGTGCCATATTGTGGAAGTTGACACAATGGTCTATAGTTGCGGCCGCTGCCGATTTCACGCCGGATATTACTGTTAACGAGGCGGAGTACCGAGGTATACTTCTATGTCTGGACCTGCTGTCGTCGCAAGAGAAGGGGCGAGTCATCATATGTGGTGACTCCAACCTATTGATCAGGCAGATCACCGGAGAGATCGACTGCAAGGATCCACGGCTGAGGTCGTTAAATGATCGGGTAATGAAGGCATTGAAAGACCATCCCAACCACGAGCTTTTGCACGTGAAACGGGACTGGAACAGAAGCGCCGACTACCTCGCGACCAAGGCCATGCGAGACCAGACCGGGGCTACGATCACCGAGGAGGCCGTTCTTGATGAATTGATGAATATAAACAGGCTCCCCGTGGTGATCGGACCCAAGAACTCTCCGGAACAGGTGCATGTGATGGTCGCGACTAGACCGAAAGCTCGGAAGTCCCACCAACCGTTCCCAAAAAAACGGTTGAGTGAATCTGTTGTGCAACGACTAAGGGCAGAACGGATCCTCAAGGCGCAGGACGAAGAAGAATGGATTGTGAATTTGAAGACCTACCTGCGCGGTGAATTGTCTAAGTTGACGAATGGTCAAGCGAAAGAATGTGCCAAGATCGCAGACAGTTAAGAAGTGGATGAGGATGGTTTACTATATTACTGCCGCGATGCCGACCAAGACAGTGAAGACCGGGACCGATTGGCGAAATTGCTGATACCTGAGTTGCTGCAGCCGGATGTCCTCCATCACTACCATGTGAGTCTAGAAGGGGGACATCAGGGCATAGGCAGAACGTATCACAAGATCAGGTCCCACTTTCACTGGAGAGGTCTTTTCCGAAGTGTACAGAAATATGTGGGTTGTTGTACGGATGCGAGACCGGAAAGGGTAGACCGGTAATCAAGGGGCGATCGCCCGGAAATATCGAAGCTACCTACCCTTTCCAGGGCATAGCGATGGCCCATATACAGTCGCTGCCTAAATCGACATATGGCAATACTGAGTTGTTGATCTGGGTAGACCTGTTCACCGGTCTAGTTATTGCGAAGGCAAGTGCGTCCCGGTCTGCCGAGCAGATCGCCAAAAGTTACGAAGAATGCGTGTTCCGAAGGTTCGGCGCCAGCGAGGTCATCATACACGACCGAGAACCCGGTTTCATGGCCGAGGTGTTCCGGTCGTTTAACAATATGCTGGGCCAGAAACAGAGCGCGACGATGGCATATCGTCCGCAAGCGAATGGATCGGCAGAACGTATGGTACAAACTATTACAAGAGCAATCAAGATGTACGTTGCCGATCCAGACCAGCGCGATTGGGACGAATACGCAGAAAGGCTGGTGTTTGCACTCAACTCGTCGACCGATCGGGTCCGAGGAGAAACGCCTTTTTATCTTGCGTATGGATGGGACCCCCGGTCCACTCTTGAAGCCGCGATACCTATTGGCTGTACTCGGACCCGCGATCGTGATGCTCGACGTTGGCGCATGCAGGTCCAGAAACATTACCAGCATGCAAGAGAAATTGTCAACGAAAAGTTACGTCAAGCTACACAAGACCGGGAAGACCGGAACAACGACCAGGTCCAACCCCACGGTATAGAACCAGGGGAGAGGGTATGGTTGTACCTAGACCGAGTGAAGGAGGGCTATGCGAAGAAGCTGGCTCACATGTGGCACGGTCCTTTCCGTGTTGCCGAGCTGATTGGTGAACACGCTGCCCGTCTAGTAACAACCGGCACGGACTACAGGGTCTTCCCGATCGCACATGTATCCAAGTTAAAACTGGTCCGAGAATTTCCTGATCGTCCCAAAATGCCCTGTCTAGTAGACGAGGCAGAACGGTTTGATTTTGATAAAGCATTACTGCTGGAGGACAGTTGGGAACGACCGCTGGAGAAGGACGAATTTGAAGTGGAAAAGGTCTTAGATGTCCGATCGGTCAAGAAGACCAGGTTCGGCCGGACCCACCGAGAATATCTGGTCCGATGGAAGGACCATGATGAAACAACTTGGATCGATGATTCCGACCTGAACTGTGGAGCACTACTACGAGAATTCGAACGGTACCGAGTCAGTCGGAGCCGTTTCGCATTGATGCAGACCCATGAAGACCAAGACCAAGACATGCAGTAGCATCGGTCTTCCCGACCGGTGTGAAGAGGTGGAAGGTCTTGTGTCTTGTGTATTGTGTATTGTGAATATGTGACGAATTGGAATAGTGGAGTGACGAACGTGGATTGTTTTTTCGCGATGTAAGTGGAACGGTTGGTGATAACGTGTCTAGTGCAACTATGGAGAAAGTGGTGGAATTAGCTCAAGTGATTTGATGACCGAACATGTGAAAAAGAACGATGATATATATTAAGTGTTATCTGATCGACTACTTACGACCTCACTCGCCATCACCCCACAGACGGCCGACGGTCAACGACGGATGCTTTTCAACTTGGTCCTGGTACTGGTTACGCCAAGGTTCTTGTTGGTCTAGTTGGACCAAAGCATCCTTGAGGTCCAAGACCGGTGTAGTGCACCCAAGACCGGGGTACCATGTGCCACCGTTCAGCCAGCAGCCGGGTCCTCTCGACGCGACGCCGCGGCATATGAAGTACAACTGGATATAAGAACACATCGACGTCGCACTCGTGGGCCAGAATCCCGTCCAAAACATATTGGCACAGGGACTGCCAGTCCTCACCCGCTCTGATCCGACGCCGCTTGCGCTTGTTCTGGATGGTCGCCAAGCCAGGGTCTTGCCGAACTCGTTCAGGGGGAAACACCAGATAGTGGGATGCCTCCCAGATGGCTTGAGCGTGAGTCTTGTTAAAATTATTCACCCGACTCATGAAAGCATTGGCCCACGGAGTAGAGTGGAAGATAAACCCCAGCTTGGGATGCTCCAAAATCTTCCACGGCTCGTCAGCGTACAAGCAGGAGATCTGTGCCGACGTGATCAAGTCCGGCCGCCATTCCGACGCGGCAGGAACTTTCTTCGCCGGCGGGAAAAGCCAATGGTCTGGACGAGAGAAAGACCGGGCCAGGAGATGCTTGGTCAGGGTGGACCGGCGTAAACAACCGCTCTGCCCTGGCGACCACGGCAAAGTATCCTCACGCGTTCGTGGCGGAAGGGAAGAACTGTCGATTACCACGTTGGCCAACAAAGCATCTTTGTGGAGCTTGGACGTCCCAGGCAAGACCGTAGGTGTTGACTTTGTCGACGCATGAGGTGGTGGAACGCCACCATGCGGACCGGTCTTCTTGGTCTGCTCCGAAGTCGATGCAACTTGAACAAAACTTTCATGTGGACTTGTTCGCGACTTGGTTGGGATGGGGACAGCAAACTCCGAATCACCGGAGTCTTCGCCGGAGTCATCCCAGGACGAGACCTCTGAATACTTGGCATGGTCAGCACCGGCGGTCGAGGGCGCTTGATTTTTGGAGATGTTACTGTCGTCATCCTCGTCCAAGCTTGGGTCCACGAGGGGCGCCTGTATCTTGGCTCGCTTACGAGGCACCGCACGCTTCCCTTCGAGTTCAGGGTCGCACGCTGTGCCCCGCGCCCTCGAGGGACTCGGCGCGTCCGCGCGCTTCTTAGACTTTTGACGAACTTTGGGCTGGGGAATTTCGGCCAATGAACGGCCTTGGTCTTGGTCCCGGTGTAGGTCCACCAAGGCGGCCGACGCAGACCGGTCTACGCTGGAGGCAGCAACCGGATGCCGAAGAGGACGCAACAGGTCAACCAAGCGCTGATGACATTCTTTTAATACCGCCCGACGACCGTTCGCTGCCTGCTTCCAATCGTTCGACTTGCGTTCACAAGACTGGGCCTCCTCGGTCTGGTCTTGAATCGAAATTTGGAGCTCAGTGAGACGCCTCTCGAGGTCTTCGCTTTGAATGATCAACGTGGTCTGGTCAAGCAGGTCTTCTGCTTGCTGCTGTTGGACCAGCACAAGCTGCTCCCGAAGATGAAGCTGATGAGCCTCCAATCGGGTCAACCTATTGCGCGCGTTTATTAGTCCGGTCAAAATCTGACGCAGCTGGAGGTCATGCGTGTTCGACTGCCGATCGGAGGCAAGCAGGGCATTGATCGCCTTGCTGATGCCAGGAGGTATACGGGCTGGAGGTATACGGGCTGAAGACAAACGAAGGTTAGAACAGGTCCAAGGTGAATACCGGACATGCATGCTTACGTTGTGTCGCCTGTTGAGCAATTTGCTCCTGGAGACGTGCGATCTCTTCAAGTTCGTCTTGCAACTGCGCGTCGGTCCCGGTCTGATGCCCTGCCGATGTCTGAGGTGCAGTAGAACGATGGGATCTGCCAGACCGGACCGACCGGACGGGCGAAGTGACATGCGATGACGTGGTATGCGAGGTGCCTACAGGAACGGTCGTTAAGGAATACAAGAAGGTCAAGTCCAGCAGTGCAAGTACCTGGAACGGATGAAGAAGATGATTGCTCCATGTCGGAAAAGTCTGAATGACCAAGGTTCAACTGAATTTGATGGACGAGGTCAGACCGTTTTCGTTGTGCGACACGGTCTGACTCAGGGGCGGCTGTGGAGAAGCGTGCCCAAAATTTGGCACACTTCTGGTCTAGTTTCGTCAAGGCACTTGGTCTAATTTCGGATTGGTTTAAACAAGGGGGGCTTTTCAGCCTATCAGACTCAAGAAGTGTCAAGAACGCAAGTTTGGTGAGTCACCCGACTTTGGGTATTTTACATATTTTTGTGGGGGTACATTTAGGGACTATAGGGTAGTAGTATTTTAGTTGTGGTTTTACCTTTTAGGACAGAGGTTATGCCTTTAAGTAAGGAAATCTTTTAGCTTTCGGATAAGTGGCTGAAACCTCTTCTGGTCTTGGTTCACACCACAGCTAGGGGTCGCCGTTCTTCCCGTTTCGTACACTATTCGCCTCCGCCCGCCGCGGAGTGTTTGGGGGAAGAGGGTCGAATTATCCCCTCTCGCCCATTATACCCGGTCTGGACGCGCCGCACGCGCACTTTGGCCCACCGGAAGTCCCTCGACGGGAGTACGATTTAGCGATCTCAACACCTCAACTCAAGTACGTTTGGAACGTGCTATTCACTGGATTGGTCTTGGCGTGGAGATATCGTTTGTGGAGTCTCACGAGCATATTGGGTCTTTACGCGGACATATTGGCTTGTTTTAATATTGGTTGGAAACTAGACCGGTTTGGTCTTATTTCGTATTGGTCAGGGGCTAGACCGGAACGGTCGGTCTACCCTCTATTATTTCGTATTGGTCAGGTCTTAATCGTTTGGACGATCGACCTATTGGAAGTTATCTCTTGGAAGTGTTTTTGGTCTGTTTGTTTCTGGGGTGAAGAGTTCCGCCCCAGAGATACCTACCCAGATCGGTCTTCTATATTCAAGACCGCTTCGATCCAATCTGCGATCCCGATCCACCGAGTGTGTAACTAGCCCATTCCATCGGGTACACAAGGTGAGATGGACACTAAACAATCGGACCAAGTGGGTTCTGATGACGACCGGCCGTCGGCTTGCAGCGGACGATCGGACCAGATCTCGAGTGGTGGTCCGCGGAGTACCCCCTCCGAAAGTTGGAAGGCTGGGCGCGATGGTGTTAGTCAGGTTATCGATGCTAATGTTTTCGATTTCGAACTTGACTCCACCACACTACTACCTATCAAGGATGTAGGAGAAGCGAAGCAGACACTGCGTATGTTGCGCCACTCCCTCAGTATGAGAACGAAGGTTGCTGTCGGATCAAACCGATTCCGATCGAAGACGCAAGTTGATCCAGTGAAGAGGCCTACAGCCAGGTCGTCCCTAGCGATTAAAGCAATCGTGGCTGATGCCAACACCGGGTGGGAAGAGGAGAGTAGTGGATGGCCCATCCTGGAGTCAGACGAGGAACAGTACCGTAACATTTTCGTTGCACAGTCTGCACCGAGAGATCGACCGCTGTTAAGCCGTGCCGAACGGAAAGGAAGAAGCGTCAACAAGTCGGACCCAGATTCGCCACGGAAGAAGTGCACGCACTGCGGGTCGACCAAACATGATGATCGGGGCTGCTGGAGAATAATTACCTGCAAGAAGTGTGAAAGACGCGGCCACCCTACCGATCACTGTTTGTATGCAAGGCGTGTGGAGAAATTCACGAAGATGGACAATGCAAAATGGAAGAATTTTTCAACCAGATGCACAAGTGGTATGTGCCAGACAATCATGCAGGAATGTTTCCACCAGATGTGTAGAAGGTGTTAAACTAGGTCGCTCGCCAGGTTGGAATCTGGGTGGAGCCGAGCGATCTACGTTTAGCATCTATGCATAAGTCGGAAAGGACGGCTAATAAACAGCAAAAAGGACGGGAGATGGGAGTCATCTGATTTACAGTCTTACGACTGACGCATAATTCCCGATCGAAGGTCATTATGCAGTTGGACCTGTTGCCTGGTGAATCACGTGGATATTGGAAGTATCACGCTCCTGATAAATGGTTTAGGCAGGCGAAAGCCTGTGGAAAGATCAACAATGAAAAGGCGACGATGTTGTTTGACTCTGGAGCAGAAGTCTCGATTATCGACTCCGCCTTTTCTCGTAAGGTCGGATGTTAAATTAACTATGCACAGAGACAAGAGTGCGTCGGATTAGTGAAAATTCCTTAATGAACGAAGGGAGAACGCGTGTCAAGATTACTCTATCTGGATCATTGGTTTATTTCTTTATCGCCTGGGTCGGCAAGCTGACCGGACAAGATGCGCTCCTTGGCATGGACTTTATGGTGCCGGCAGTCATACGTCTCGATCTGTCCCATGGAGTACTTACGCTTCCGGAGAATGTCCAGATCCAACTGGCTGGTGAACGGCCCTTATACGGATCGCACACTGATCTGGTAAGATGGAACCAGGATATCACTATTCATGTGGGTCGATTGGCGGATATCCCTGTGGATAAGGTCTACCGAACGAGAAGTTGTGGGTCACCAGGGGCGAACAGTGGGTATCGACGTTTGTGGAAAGTGGAGGCCGAAAAGATTACAGACGGATTACTAACATCGGTGACAAACCACTGATGTTAGATAGCAATACGATCGTTGGTATGTGGCTGGATGAAGGAAAAGTTCCAAGGAAGATGGGGTTTATTTCGATTGGATCAAGACGATATGTTGCGTGGAAAAGATTTGCATATAAAGCTACCACCGATCTGGTCAGCGATGATGAACCAGCCGAAGAAGACCCCTCACCTTTGACGGAAAGGCCGGATTACGTAACACCCAAGATGCGCCGAAGGTTACCGGCACAGTTACCCGATACAGTGGACTCACAGGTAGATGTTCCGAGAGTCGTCAACACATATGCCTCACAATATCGGGTGACAGTGGAACCGACGGTGGTCACAGTATTGTTAAAGACGAGTGTAATGGCGTTATCACCCAAGTTGAAACCACAGAAGGACAGCCCGTCGATAAGGAACAGCATTTCCCGTTTGACAGGGGCGGACTGAGTGAAGTCACCTCACCGGATGACCAGATGCGTATTCACGGGGGCGGAGAGCAGTGCGTTGAAAGATCGGAGATCCAGATGGCGGCTCCATCCTAAGTGTCAACCGATCCGCTTTAAGTGACCTTAGGCAACCCGCAAGCAGGTGACCAAGTCGTCGACACCCCTGAATGGACCGATCAGCTCAAGGAAACAATGTGGAAAGAGAAATATTCGCTGATCGGGAAGGGTACTGATGATATCAGCAGGAGTGATGTCAAGCCGACTCCTCATATTTCCAAACTGAAGCCGGTAGACAAGTTATTGAGGGTTACAGGTTCCTGAACCGGTCCAACACGATCCCGCGATTATTATGGTACGTTGATTATGTTGGAAAAACTGATCGGTACCGGTATTACTTGTTTGGTACGGTATTTGACCGGTACGTGAGTTGGCCGGCGTGAGGTGGCCGTCCATGAGCACTTTTCATTGGACAAAATCGCAGTGGCACTATAATTAAAGTTTAGGATTAAATCTTAAATTATAATAATACACTTCCGAATCTTCTCCCCTTACCATCTCCCGGGTCGCAACACTACGCTCAAGATTTTAACATACGTCCTCCAAGATCCGTGACTTTCATCACAATTCAGCCAATTTTGACTCCGACGAAGTCCTTTTGCCTGAAGACACTCAAGAACGACCACCGCAATTCGATGAGTATGAAGTGGAGGAAGTAATGGGTGTCAGATCGGTCACGAGGACGTGTTTTGTTCAGACCCACCGGGAATATCTGATCCTCTTGAAGGATCGTGAACAAGCAACTTGGGTCGATGAATTCGATCTGAATTGTGGCGCTCTTCCAAGGAAGTCCGATCAAAATAGAATCAACCGGAATTGTTATGGAACGATGTAAACTCATGAAGTGGAAAATCAAGACTTACAATAGCGTCGATCGGCATGTATACCGATTGACGTGAATATTTGGGATGTTTTATTATGATTTACGACTACGAGTGTGTGAAGATTTATGATGAACTGGAGTGATATATCGATGGTAACGAAGTGACTTAAGGATGTGGGTATTTTTTGATGGCGATGGTAACGATTCTCAAGTGTGGATACAGTTGGATGCGGTAAGGGTGGACCGTGATTAATGTGGATAAAGGCTACGACAGATGGGACAATCGGGTAATCTGAAAAAGAAATTTTATATTGATGAATATGTGAATGATTAACCGATCGGCGCCTACAACGTCAAGGTTCGCGATCTCCCCATAGCCGACTGATAATCATGGCTGGATGATCCGCGATGTTGTATCGAAACTGGTTACGCCAAGGCTGTTCCTTGTCAAGCTGAGTCAAGGCGCCCATCAAGTTTTCGACCACTGTGTTGCAGTGGTAGCCGGGGTACCAATCTCCGTCTTCGGTTAACTCCCCGGATTTCTCCACGCGACGCTTGGCCATATGGAGGGCAACTGGGTACAAGAAGATGTCGATATCACATTCTCGTGCCTGTATACCCTCCAGTATGAACTGGCAGATGGACAGCCAGACTTCACCCGCCCGAATCCGCCGCTGCCTCCGCTGCTTCTGGAAAGCTGCAAGATCCTTGTCCAGCTTTACTCGACCGACGGGAAGCAGTAGATAGTGTGTGGACTCCCAAATCTCTTGGCTGTGGGTACCGTAAAACTTTCCAAGGCGATTCAAGAACAAGATGATCCACGGCGACAGCGTGAACATGGTGTTCAAGTCGAGGCGCAGTAGAACTTCCCATGGATTGGTGTCGTACAGACGGGCGATCTGCGGTCCCGTGACAAGATCAGGTCGCCACTTGGTTGAACGGGGATGACTCACCGCCAGTGGGAAGAGCCAGAAGTCAGGACGCAAAAAAGTGAGGACCAGCTGCTGCTTGGTCGGAACGGACTGTCGTAAGAGATCGATCTGCCCCGGAGACCAAGGGTCGGCGGCAGCCAGACCTGAAGGAGGAAGAGGCACATCTACCTTCAACTCTCCCAAATACGGATGAAGTGCAGACCAGAACTGACGGGCAGAAGAGATAGTCCAGGTGCCTTTCCAGCCGGTTTGGATACTTTCTCAACGTTGTCTCCCTTCTGTTGCTCCACTTGGGCGGCGTCTAGTGCTGGCGTTTCAACTGCAGCAGTGGAACGACGACGCTGGGTGGATCGGGATTGAGATAGAGCGAGAAGTAGATCGTCCCAAGCCATCGATCCACCCTCTCCGAGTCCTCTCCAGGCGAGGCTGATGTTAGCTGGAGCCGAACGGTATGGAGGTAGAGG
This sequence comes from Peronosclerospora sorghi, assembly GCA_026184515.1. Taxonomy (NCBI): domain Eukaryota; phylum Oomycota; class Peronosporomycetes; order Peronosporales; family Peronosporaceae; genus Peronosclerospora; species Peronosclerospora sorghi. The sequence continues at coordinate 6,778,349 of CM047591.1, forward strand.
GCACTTGAATTTTCGTGGCTAGGACAGGAAAAGTTGGATCCGCTGTTGCGCTTGAAGGCTTCGCCGGTGTCTTGGCCTTGTTTTGCGGCGCCGCCGACTTCTCTTCGTAGACTGGATCGTCCGCTACGCCCCGCTTCCTCGCGCCTCCCGCAGTGTCCTTGCGTTTCTTACTGTGCTTAAGAATTTTGAGGGGCGGAATTTCAGCCAATAAATGGCGAGAAATTTCACCTGATCTCGATTTGGAAATATTGCCGGCAAAATTCGACTGCGGACCCTTGAGGGCATTCGAGGCTGCTCCGCAGGGAATGAAGATAGCGACTGACGAATTAGACAGCAGCGTAGCCAGCTCATCGCGGCACCGGTGAATGGTTCCCAAGAGACGATTCGACTCTTGGGTCCAAACGCTGAGCCGATCTTGGGAGGCGTCAACTCTTTCGGTGTAATCTTCTATCGTGAGTTGTAACTTGGCGATCTGCCGATCCAAGTCGCGCTGTTGTGAGTAAAGAAACGACCGGTCGGGCTGATTCTCGGAACTCTGCCGAGTGATCAGCGCGAGCTGCTCTTGGAGATGCGATCTGCAGATCTTGAAGCGACGCATATCATGACGAGCGCCGATCAGCCCCTCCAACATCGGTAGGAGATGATCGAAGTAGTTGTGCATCTGTCGGTCGGCATCAAGCAGCGTGTTCACGGTTTGGACGATATCGATTGGTAATGGATCTACATACAGAAGAAAGTGAGAAACGGTTTAAGGTGAAGATAAAGGTGGATCGCCTTTACCTGGTTTGGTTTGCTGCGGAACCAAGGCCCTGAGACGCTTATTCTCAGCTGTCAAGAGTGCATGATCGGCTTTTACGGCCTCAAACTGTCTGTAGAGCCGCTTTACGTCTCGGCCCAGCCTCTGAAATGCGGCGTAGACCATGGTCCGCTTCTGGCGTTCAAAATTCAACTCCTGTTGGAGCGCATCGATTATTTCCTGAGGCCGATAGACCTCGACTCGGTTCTCATCTTGTTCACTGACAATCTGAGTATCGCCCCAGTCGTCAGAATGGTCAGATCAGCTAGGGACGAGATTAGTGGAGAGTGCGAAAACCGATCAACTACGAAGACAAGTGTTAAGGAACAAAAGTGGCGATTGGAGATCAAGTGGAATTACCTGGTGGAATGGATTAAGATGGATTTATGTAAATTGGAGACTGTTTGTGAGATCGGGCCGCTACCGTTGTGTGGATGCGACCAGACTAAGGGGCGGCTGTGGTGAAGTGCAGATGAAAATTTTTGACCAGCATGTACCAGTGTACCATTGATCAAGTTGGTGCGATTGGGTTGGCCGAAAGAGTGGAGTATTTTGGGCCAATCGTGTGACTGGAGTATTAGGTACGCAGATCTAAGGTGGGTCACACGATTATGCATGTAGTTTACATCTTGTTTTTTAATTGGATATTAAATATAGTGTTCGTTTTTCTTTGGTTCTCATAAGTCGCCGCTCCTACCGCGGAGTTATTGGGAGAAGAGGGTTAACACGGTCCCATCTATCTCATTTTTCCCGGCCAGGACGCGTAACAGACGAACTAGGTCCAACGGAAGTCCCACGACGGGAAGCGCTCCTCTTCGTTCACTCACCTCTTAAGCCCCACACGTTTGGAGCGTTTTCTTCACATTTGTTTGGCTGGGTCCCCACATAGCGTCTAGCGATCTGCCCCAGATTATTGGTTGGGTCCACGCACCGCCTCGCGGTCCGCCCCAAATTTCTATTGGCTGGGTCTCCACACTGCTGCGCGCGGTCTGCCCCAGATTATTGGTTGGGTCTCCACACCACTTCACGGTCTGCCCCAAGTTTTCTTTGCATTTGGAGTGACGATTTCCGCTCGATTTGCCGATCGGTTCATTTGGATTGTCTTCCGTTGGTTTTTGGTACAAGTTACTCCAGAAGTGGTACCCTCCATATCGGTACCTATCAAGACTCATACTGCGCGACGGTCCACCGAGTGTGTTACCACCCATACCAATGGGTACAGAAGGTGAGAACTCAGAAGCTAAATCATACCAGGCATCCTGCGTGCTGATTGGTCACCCGATCGGCATACAGGCGAAGGTTCGCGCGGTACCCCCCCCCGTAAGTTGGTCGGCTGGGCACGATGGTGGTCGAGTTCCGGACACTTCGGTGTTCGATTTTGAACTTGACTCCACCCATTATTCTAATTAAAGATTTATTCCTAGGGGAGTGATAGGTGTGCCTCACCTCCTTGTTACATGTACCTCACTTTCATAAACATGAGCGCCACGCAACATTATAGTAAGAATATGTACTATTGTTTGTTTGCACTAAATATTTCTGAGGGTACAGAGAAGACGACTACTACTGTCATTGTTGACTCTTTTCCTCTTCCTTCTCGGCGTGCTCTGACTGATACAACATAAAACAATCCTCACATACACGAACTTGCTTCGTATTTGGCGGTACGTGCAGTTTTCGACGGAAATTCTCACCACAGACCGAATTGCTGTATTTTCAACAATGATGGCGCGATCGAATAAACTTGTTGAATGTGCACCGACATATTTAGCAGAAGGAATTGTGTAAACTATTCAGCGCTGCTTGAATTCGATTCTCGCTCGAGTTCTCGAGACCACCATGAGAAGTTGGCCAACAAGATTATCTACCGGTTCATGCCCGTCTTTCAAGTACCTGAAGATATCCTGTCTCGAGTGGTAATTGGTAATGTCGATATCCGCCAGTTGAGCCAACGTCGCTCCCAAACATGTGCAATCAAGGATATCCGAGCCATGCGACTTAGCTACACCCAAGCAAAATTGATAGGTGATCTCGACAATGGGATTTCCGAGCCTCACCGGACCCCCAAAATCACCAGAGTCGCGCCACCTTGTTCCCCACAATGAAGCATAATATTTGATGGTATTAAATCAGCAAATCAATTGTTCTTCGAAATGAATATGGCAAAGAGGTTCGAAGCAATCGTGGGAAACGGTGATCAATGCTCGAAACTCAACCGGAGACTGTTGCGTCAGCATGTCAGAGCACACCAAGCAAAGAACGGCATCACGATAATGCGCCGCTGTTTGTTTGTGAAGTTTCCAATAGAAAATGACTTGAGAAACTTAACAATATTTTTGTGACTTCCGAACACGAAATTGACATCAACTTCTCTCTGAAACTTCTGCTTGTACATTTTACCATATACTTTCGCAACCCGAATTCCACCAAATCTGGAATAGGCATAGTAGAAGGCAGATTTCGCTTGACCTTGGCTCAAATTGATCAGGCCATCCGGTAGAGCCCTTAACGGATTCCAATTGCATTTCGCGTAAAAGACTTGATCGCTGATCAAGCCATTGTACGGATCTGAAGCGCCTGCAGGCGTCAAAGCGAGCGACTGCAACAATCTATACTTTGTCGAACTGCACTTGGACAAGGTTCAGATTCCCGCGAACATCCATAAAAAACTGCGCGCTAAACGGCACTTTCACGATGATCGCATGAGCTTCATATCTCCCAGGATCATTCACTGGTGACGATTCCCTGGGCAACGCCCCACCCTTTACGTCGAACACTATGACGGAGGACGCAGCGATTCCTGCGAGGTGACCACTGCCTTTGTACTCCTCTTTCACTGCCTCTCGGAACGTATACACATCCTCACTATCCACGACAACCCAAGTCGCCCATGTCAGCGCGCTCCCATCTTCGCCACGAGCTGCACCCATTTCCGCGCCATGGCGTCGTTTTTCGGCGGCAGATTAAAGCATGATGATCAAAACAATCATGTTGTATCCATACTTCCCGCGCTAGATCACATTATCATGTTATCATGGCTATCCCTCCTTTTTTATCTAATCGCACGCCATCTGAGACATTATTTGGTGGGCGTGCAGCGGTCGCTCCTGAAGTTGGGGTTGGGGTGTCATTTTTCATTTTGAAGTCCGTCACCTCTATACACGAATACAATCGGCAAGACGAACAAAAATGAAGCAAACAACGCTAGATATTGCGCCCTGCGGAGCTGTTCGTGGACTTGCTTCATATAACTCACCGCCGATCCGACGCGCACCATAAGGTACACAATGTCCACTTGCCCTAACCTCGTTTTTCACAGCTAGTGGACACTGGTAATCTGAATATCTATCGAGCGACCGGAAGAGACATATGTTAAAATTGGAATAAAAGAAATGTTGCGTGGCGCTCATTTTTATGAAAGTGAGGTACACGTATCAAAAGTGAGGTACATGTAACAAGGGGGTGAGGTACACCTATCACTCCCCTATTCCTAAACTTTAATCATAAAAAAATTCATGCATATAAACACTTTAAACCACTACAATTTCGTCCAATGAAAATGCTACTGGTTCAGTACCGGTAAAATACCGTACTAGAACACTGCCGGCCAGCTCAGTACCAGTCAAATACCGTACCAATCAAGTACTACCGGTACGGACCAATTTTTCCAACCTAAGATGTCCAGTAACAATTACGAAGAGACGAAGACCGAGCAAGAAGAACCTCCCTGCCCGATGGATTGGAAGAAGATGCCTGATGTTGTGTCGAAAATGCCAACAAAAGCCGTCGCGCTAAAGCAGCAACATGCAAAGAGGCCACATTTTCGAGATCCAACCAGTCTCAAATCAAAGAAGCTTCGTCACGTTCAGGCCCGTAAGGCTTATCGTCACTGAAATAATGTGTTGTGTTTGTTTTGTTGTATAATTTATAACCATGTTACTGATCGTCGTTTTTTGTATCTACCATTTCCACATTTCAGTTTGAAAAGTTGTTTCAGACAAGTGTATAGTCTCCATACGTAAATCCGAGGGTGCAACCACTTTATAGACGTGTGTTCACCACAATTGAGCTCTTAGTTTCACTCACGAAAGCATCTCCGCTATGTAGGGTTGTCGAAAAAAAAAGTTTTCAAAGTGGTGGGATGGGGGAGTTCGATCCTACCTTTGAGTTGGACAAATGTGCCGAGTCAACCCTATAAGTCTCACAGCAAACCCGAGGGTGCCCGGAATCCTGAAGCATGTAGTAGTCACGATTAGGCCATCAAGTTCAGTCATTGAAGTATTCCCGCTAAGGCGGGAAGTAGCGAAAAAATTTCCCCAATATGGCGATGTCAGGGTAATTTGCCCTGGTCTCACGTGTCAATGTGGCATTGCGCTGATCCAAACCTATAAGTCTTACATTGAAAGCCGAGTATTCCTGAGCTCCAGGCACATGTAGTAGTCACGACTAAGCCGTCAATTCCATCTAGAAAGTAATTCCCACTAAGGAGGGGAGTGGCGAAAAACTGGTCTTAAATTGGAGGTGTTAGGGGAGTATTCCCGGGGTTCCACCTGTGAGATGTCACAATGCGCTGAACCAAGCCTGTGAGCCCCTCACTAAAACCCGAGGGTGCCTGGTTCAAACGCATGTATGGATTTCGAGTAATCCTCCGAGACCATTGACAGAAGTGTCCTTGTTAAGGAGGGTCGTGAAATCTGAGAGCTGTGGGGTTTGAACTTGGGGTGGTGTTATCTAAAAGTTTTTCGTTTATAGTGATCATTAGCTCTCGTAACCGTGTATTATCAGTCATTTTCGCCACACGATTGAGGTGAAGTTTGGCGTAAGAATTATCCGTACATCGTACAAAGGTGGCGGATGTCAAGAAATGTTGGTATTTTTTTCATTTTTGTCGTTCCGTTGTATTCAAAGGGGATATAACCCGGCTGACCTCTGTATGTGGAACCCCAACACCCAGTTCTTGTGTCCGAAATGCTGGAGGCTATCATCAGTGAAGTGTAGTTGCTGAAGATAGACAACCGTTTTCCATGTGATTGGTGTCTTGAGCAATCCGTCTAGACATTTGAATAAATTGTTCCAGACAAATTGAGCAATGTTGTGGTGTAATCCAGTTCAAAATCGAACACCGAAGTGTTAGGAACTGAACCACCATCGCGCCCAGCCGACCAGCTAACGGAGGGGGTACTACGCGGACCTTCGCCTGGGTGCCGATCGGGTGACCGATCGGAAGTACAAGACGCCGAGTCCGATTCGTCTCGTGTCTCACCTTGTGTACCCATTGGTATGGGTGGCTACACACTCGGTGTACTGTCGCTTAGTGAAGACTTTAGTAGGTGTCGATGTGGATGTACCACTTCTGGGGTACTGATACAAAATTCCAGCGAAAAGATAATCCAATGTAGTCGATCTGCAAACGGAGCGGAAATCGTCACTCCGAATGCGGCAAAATCTGGCACTTGACTGCACGTATCAGTGAGTAATCCAGCCAATAGGGTTTCTGGAACTTGACTGCAAAGAAGTGAGTCATCCATCCAACAAAGTTTCTGGCGCTTGATTGTAATGGCAATGAGTAATCCAGCCAATTCTTGGGACTTGATCGCAGATCGCGATGAGTAACCAATCCAGTAAAACACGTTCCAAACGTGTCCGAACTTGAGGGGGTGAGTGAGCGTAATGGGAGCTTTCCGTTGTGGGACTTCCGGTGGAGCTCAGTCCTGGCCAGGATTAAATGAGCAACGGGGGTTAGCCCCCTGCTCCCAATGACTCCTGGCGGAGCGGCGACATATGCAATGTAATACTAACACTATCTTTAATAAACCAATTAAAATCTGATATGTAAACTATATGTAAACCGTGTGCCTTACCTCAAATCTGCGTACAAAACACTACAAGTACACGATTGGCCCAAAACACTCCGTCCTTTCAGCCAACCCGATCGATCCGCCTTGAAAACTGGTACACTGGTACAAACTGTTCAATAATTTTCAATAGCACTTCACCACAATGTTGCAATCCCAAAAAAGGTGTTTAGCGTTTTCTCTGCTGTCACATCCATGGGGTCAGTTGACGTCTATGGTGTGGTAACTATACTTTTGACGAGTATTCAGTCCACTGTGTTGAAGTAGAAATCGAAGATCACTTAAGATTGGCAGGATATACTTATCCAAGCGAAAGTCTGACTTCCACATTGCTTTCCAGTCATCTACGATCTCAATGCCTATTGCAACATCCTGTAGCGTGGCAATAGTAGGCATCTTATGGAGTAGCCTATAAAAATCATGGTTATAGCCCGTAAAACTCCAATTGTAATGGGGTGCTATTACATAATTGATATTCAAGTTAGAATATCACAGTTTAATGTCAGACGCGTTGTCTCAAATTTAAATAAGAGATTATAAGTTATTATAATCTAAGAAGGAAAAATCGATTCGGTATAAATACCGAATCCTGCAGGTTAACTAATAGTACAGTTAGTTAAAGACTTGATATTATTATATTAATTAGTTAGTTACTATACTATTATCCTCTAAACCACCCATTAAATAAACACTCTTAATTTTGCGTTATAAACAACAAGTGAATATTCATATATTTACTTTTATTATAGGATTAGTTGTTATCAACTAATCCTACCCCTTCTTGTATTGCGCGCTTCCTCGCACAAATACAGTGTAAGCCAGTAACAGGATCAGTCATGTTACACCTGGTAGCACTTAGTGGTCCGTCTTAACGACCACAGTTCCGTTCTGCTAGTTACTAGCGGAGCGAAGATTAAGAGTCGCTCGGCATCATGTCGCGAGACATGACGACTGCCGAGCGAGAAAGAACGCTGGAAGAGGTGAATAAACACTTCCCTCACTTCTCGTCGCGTAGTAAAGACGCGACGGTGGAAATGGTTCGGTATATGGGGACCGACATCATTACCTTCCTCAAGAGTAAGTCCCCGGAGGAAGTGGTACAGGTGGTGAATCGCTTTAGGCGAAACCACCTAGAAAAGTCAGAACGGCCCGCGCCAGAGGCAGCGCGGACCGCATCAGAACCTACAACGCATAGCGTTGAAGTGGTAAAGGCGCGAGTACCGCCCTTTACCGGCGAAGGGGGCGATCCCCTTCGTAGATGGTTCGCAGAGGTGGAAGATGCCATCTCTGCGCAAAATATTGTTGACGAACGTCAACAGGCGTACTTCGCCACAACATGTATAGGCGGCAGAGCCAGGGCATGGGCGATGAGTCGCAGAACCACTGATGACTCTGCGTTCCTTACTTATAAGGAGTTAAAAACTGAGCTAAAGCTCAACTTTGAAGCTCCAGAAATGGAGCTAAGTAGTCGACAGGAGTTCATAGAACTCCGGCAAGGTAAGCTTGACCTTCAATCTTACGCTCAGAAGACGAAATATTTGCTGTCAAATATTGTGTATGATCCGGTGCCCCCTGATATGCAGGTCACTGGCTTCATGAAGGGACTCAATGATGGTCCCTTCAAACAGAGTCTCTACCGGCACCCGCCAGATACTCTGAGGGATGCCATTGATATGAGCATCCGTGAGGAGTTCAGCATGCGATCAGCGTCATCGCATGCTGGGTACAGCCGAAGGTCTCAACAGCCCTTCGCTTTTGACATGCCGCAACGGCATGTCAACAATCAGCAGTCAGGCAGACGAAGCTCACACTTCGTCTCAAGAAACAGCCACCCGCGCCAGAGCATGGGCGGTGGAGGTCCAGAGCCGATGGACCTATCGGTTTCGGTTTCTTCGAACACGAAGCAACCGAAATTTAAGAAGAATATTCGCTGCAATAGATGCGCGAAAATGGGTCATTTTGCCCATGAGTGTATGGCACCGCGTCCGGTGCCACGCTGTCAGCGGACGGAACCGTCCGCTGCACGGCGACACCAACAGGGACATCACCCTGTTGGTGCAAAAAACGAGAATCGCCAGTAGGGTCGGGGCGCTCTACTGGGAATGTTATCCCACATGCCGACATAGGGCATGTGAGGGTAATAGCCCCAGACGGGACTATGTCCTGTCAAAAGGTGCAGGGTGATGTTAAGCCTCTTATCACCCTGGAGGTTAAGCCGCACGGGAGCGATGTCCCCATGCGAGCTTTGTTTGACACAGGAGCGTCAAACAATTTCGTTAGAACTCAGAGTCTAACGCTGTTGAGCTTAGTGGAGGTAGAAACCCCACGAAGTATGTTGTCAGTCCGGTTAGCAACAGGTGCAACCTTGACTATATCAAAGCGTGTGATTAAAACACGCTTCGAGTTGAATGAACTGTCCTGGCGGTTTTTGGTGCCAACGACTCCAGGTGTCAACTTGCTCTTTCCTCAGCCATTCGAGGATGAATTCATCGTCCTCGATTTAGATGAAAAGTTCGATGTGATACTTGGAATCCCATGGATGTCCAAGTTTAAACCTTCGATCAACTGCGGCGGATGCACAGGATCTGATCACCCTGTGTGTAATCCGGCTGTATCAGAGGATACAACCGCAGCGTCAGACATTCTGGTGGATAGCGTTGGTACCACCAGGTATGTTCTGACACGATCAGCGGAAGGTACCTCTGCTGGTGAGAGTCCAGAGGGACTACCACACGCAACAGAAGAGTCGTTGCGTGTTGGAGAGAAACATTCCACGGGTGATAAAGACCACCGTGAGAATGAAGTAATATCCACGGTGGGAAACACCCACCGTGAGAATGAAATAGTATCCACAGTGGGAAACACCCACTGTGCGACCGAAGGTTCCAACACGACAAAAGAATTCCGTGTTGATGAGAGTGAACTCACGATCGAGTGCAATCGTGATCACAACTCCGTGGTGGGCACTGGCCACCACGTTGCGTTAGCCATGCGCACGGGTGATAAAGACCACCGTGTCGCAGAAAAGGCGGCCGGTCAGACGAGCACATATGATCGCCAAAATTCCA
>CM047591.1:6803067-6869176 GCA_026184515.1 Peronosclerospora sorghi
TGCTCACGATTGCACTCGATCGTGAGTTCACTCTCATCAACACGGAATTCATTCGTCGTGTTGGAACCTTCGGTCGCACAGTGGGTGTTTCCCACCGTGGATATCACTTCATTCTCACGGTGGGTGTTTCCCACCGTGGATATTACTTCATTCTCACGGTGGTCTTTATCACCCGTGGAATGTTTCTCTCCAACACGCAACGACTCTTCTGTTGCGTGTGGTAGTCCCTCTGGACTCTCATCAGCGGAGGTACCTTCAGCTGATCGTGTCAGAACAGACCTGGTGGTGCCATCGCTATCCACCAGACTGTCTGACGCTGCGGTTGTATCCTCTGATACAGCCGGATTACACACAGGGTGATCAGATCCTGTGCGTCCGCCGCAGTCGATCGATAGGTTAACCCAGTCGATAGAAGGTTTAAAATTGGACATACATGGGATTCCAAGTATCACATCGAACTTGTCATCTAAATCGAGGACGATGAATTCATCCTCGAATGACAGTTCATTCAACTCGAAGCGTGTTTTAATCACACGCTTTGGAATAGTCACGGTTGCACCTGTTGCTAACCGGACTGACAACATACTTCGTGGGATCTCTACCTCCACGAAGCTCAACAGCGTTAGACTCTGAGTTCTAACGAAATTGTTTGACGCTCCTGTGTCAAACAAAGCTCGCATGGGGACATCGCTCCCGTGCGGCTTAACCTCCAGGGTGATAAGAGGCTTACCATCACCCTGCACCTTTTGACAGGACATAGTCCCGTCTGGGGCTATTACCCTCACATGCCCTATGTCGTCATGTGGGATAACATTCCCAGTAGGGCTCCCCGCCCCTACTGGCCATTCTCGTTTTTGCACCAACAGGGTGATGTCCCTGTTGGTGTCGCCGTGCAGCGGACGGTTCCGTCCGCTGACTGCGTGGCACCGGACGCGGTGCCATACACTCATGGGCAAAATTCCCCATTTTCGTGCATCTATTGCAGCGAATATTCTTCTTAAATTTCGGTTGCTTCGTGTTCGAAGCAACCGCAGCCGATAGGTCCATCGGCTCTGGACCTTTACCGCCCATGCTCTGGCGCGGGTGGCTGTTTCTTGAGACGAAGTGTGAGCTTCGTCTGCCTGACTGCGGATTGTTGACATGCCGTTGCGGCATGTCAAAAGCGAAGGGCTGTTGAGACCTTCGGCTGTACCCAGCATGCGATGACGCTGATCGCATGCTGAACTCCTCACGGATGCTCATATCAATGGCATCCCTCGGAGTATCTGTCGGGTGCCGATAGAGACTCTGTTTGACGGTACCATCATTGAGTCCCTTCATGAAGCCAGTGACCTGCATAGCAGGGGGCACCGGCTCATACACAATATTTGACAGCAAATATTGCGTCTTCTGAGCGTAAGCTTGAAGGTCAAGCTTACCTTGCCGGAGTTCCATAAACTCCTGCCGACTGCTTAGCTCCATTTCTGGAGCTTCAAAGTTGAGCTTTAGCTTAGCTTTAAATTCCTTATAAGTAAGGAACGCAGAGTCATCAGTGGATCTGCGACTCATCGCCCATGCCCTGGCTCTACTGCCTAGACATGTTGTGGCGAAGTACGCCTGTTGACGTTCGTCAACAATATTTTGCGCAGAGATGGCATCTTCCACCTCTGCGAACCATCTACGAAGGGGCTCGCCCCTTCGCCGGTAAAGGGCTGTACTCGCGCCTTTACTACTTCAACGCTATGCGTTGCAGGTGCAGTTGCGGTCCGCGCTGCCTCTGGCGCGGGCCGTTCTGACTTTTCAAGGTGGTTTAGCCTAAAGCGGTTCACCACCTGTACCACTTCCTCTGGAGACTTACTCTTGAGGACGGTAATGATGTCGGTCCCCATAGACCGAATCATTCCGCCGTCGCGTCTTTACTACGCGACGAGAAGTGAGGGAAGTGTTTATTCATATCTTCCACCGTTTTTTCTCGCTCGGCAGCCGACATGTCTCGCGACATGATGCCGAGCGGCTCTTAATCTTCGCTCCGCTAGTTAACTATCAGAACGGAACTGTGGTCGTTAAGACGGACCACAAAGTGCTACCAGGTGTAACAGGACTGATTCTGTTACAGGCTTACACTGTATTTTGTGAGGAAGCGCGCAATACAATTAGGGCAGGATTAGTTGGTAGCAACTAATCCTATAATAAAAGTAAATATATTAATATTCACTTATGTTCTAGAACGCAAAATTAGGTGTTTATTTAATGGGTGGTTTAGGGGCTAATAGTATAGTAACTAACTAATTAATATAATAATATCAAGTCTTTAACTAACTGTACTATTAGTTAACCTGCAAGATTCGGTATTTATACCGAATCGACTTTTCCTTCTTATATTATAATAACTTATAATCTCTTATTTAAATTTCAGACAACGCGTCTGAAATTAAACTGTGATATTCTAACTTGAATATCTATTATGTAATGGCACCCCATTATAACCTCCACCGGCTTAATATGGCTGCAATGCGCTGCCCAAGAAGATGTGGTCCACTTTATCAGTACGCTGGACGATCAGGAATCGGCCGATCAGCTGAACTTACTGCGTCTTAGGGACGTGGAAGAAGTGGAGCAGACGTTACGTATTCTGCGCCACTCCCGCAGTATGAGGACGAAGTTGGCTGTCGGATCGAACCGATCCCGATCGAAGGTGCCGGGTGATCATGTGAAGAGACCTGCGACCATATCGGCCAGAGAGATCAGAGCGATCGTGGCTGATGTAAGCACCAGGTCAGAAAGGTAGAGCAGCTGTTGGTCCAGTCTGGAATCAGACGAAGAACAGTACCGTCACATTTTCGTCGCCCAGTCTGCACCAAGAGATCGACCAGTGTCACGCCGTGCCGAATGGAAGTCAGTAAACGGCAACAGGTCGGACTTGGATTCGCCATACAAGAAGTGCACTCACTGCGGGTCAACCAGGCACGATGATCGGGGCTACTGGAGAAGAATTACGTGCAAGAAATGCGAAAGACGACCACCCCACCGATCACTGCTTAATTGGATGAAAGGAATGTGGAGAGATTCATGACGATGGACAATGCAAGATGGAGCACGTTTTTATCAGATGCGCAAGTGGTATGTTCCAGACAATCACGCGGGAATGTTGCCGCCCGATGTCGAGAAGATGTTAAACTAGATTGCTCGCCAGGTTGAAATCTGGATCGAGCCGAGCGATTTACGTTTATCATCTATGAATATGTCAGAAGGGGCGACAACTCAACGGCAACCAAGGCAGGCGATGGGGATCATCCGGTCTACAGTCTTGCGACTGATAAATATTCCCGATCAAAGGTCGTTATGCATTTTGGACCTACTTGCCTGGCGAGTCGCGCGGCTACTGGAAATATAACGCGCCAGACAAATGGTTCAAGCATGCGAAAGCTTATGTTAAGATAAACAACGAGAAGGCGACGATGATGTTTTACTCTGGTGCAGAAGTCTCAATTATCGACTCCGCCTTTGTTCGTAAGGTTGGATGTCAGATTGACTATGCACAGAGGCAAGAATGCATCGGAATCGGCGAAAATTCCTACATGACCGAAGGGAAGACGCGTGTGAAGATCACTCTATCTGGTTCATTGGTCTATTTCTTTAGCGCTTGGGTTGGTAAGCTTACCGGACAAGACGCGCACCTTGGCATGGATTTTATGGTTCCGGCAGGCATACGCCTCTATCTGTCGCATGGAATACTTACGCTTCCAGATGAAGTCCAGATCCAACTGGCTGGTCGATGCCCCTTAAACGGATCACGCACTGATGTGGTGAGGTGGAACCAAGATATCACCATTCTTGTGGGACGATCGGCATATATCTCGGTGGATAAGGACTATCGGACAAGGAAGTTGTGGTTTACCAGGTATTATCACTGGGTACCGACGTTTGTGGAAGGTGGAGATCGAAACGATCGCGTACGAGTTACTAACATCGGTAATAAACCGGTGATGTTAGGCAAAGGTACTATCGTCGATATGTGGCTGGCCGAAGGAAAAGTTCCATGGATAATGGGATTTATTCCGATCGAATCAAGACGTTAAATGCAGTGGCAAAGCTTTGAGTGTAAGGCCACCACTGATCGGGTCGTCGATGACAAGACGGCCGAAGAAGACCCCTCACCTCGGACGAAAAGGCCGGGTTACGTAGCGACCAAGATGTGTCGAAGGTTATCAGCGCAGTCACCCGATACAGTAGGATCGCAGGCAGATGTGCCGAGGGTCGTCAATGCAGTTGTATCACAAGGTCGGGTGACAGTAGAACCGACAGCAGATGGGGACGATCGCAGTATCGCTGGATACGAGCATGATGTCTGTAGCCGGTGCGTACACGCACGGTGCGGCTAGCGCACAGAGGAAGACTCTTCCTTAAAGCGGTAGCTACCGCTACTTAGCCGATACGCCCTTGTAAAGGGCTTAGTAGGAGAGTTATCCTACTCGGCGCCAAGATTCCCGGCTTAGTTTACGACTTAGCCTTAACGGCTGTATTCCCTTTACGGGATGTAAGTAAAGGGAGGACTCCCTCTTACCTACGACACTCACTGCGCGCGCGACCGGTCGAGGTCGCACGTCCGCAAAATAGAGTGAAATGTAAACTGAATATATTTAATATGTAATTAGCCTAAATTAATTTAAACTAATATAAACTATATGTAATACTAAGTAGAATATTCCTAATTCGTACCTAGCTAAAATGTAGTGTACACACCTGTGTACTGAAACGTGGATGGCTGACACACCACCACACCAAGGGACCCTGCCCTGATTGTTTAAAATAACCAAAGGTTCGAAACCTTTCAAACCGGCCAATACTGACCTCAACCGTGGTGTACTCATGTACACCAACACTCAATGTAACCCGAATGTAACCCCGTTACATCCTCCCCCATCAAGACTATTGCTTACGCAATAATCAAAATCTTGTTGGAGAACTCCAACGCCAGTTCCTCTGGCCCTCCATATGTACACCTCCAGTGATGCTATGGCGTCTCCTCTAGAAGAGGTAGACCACTCCGAAAACTCGGAGGAGGATGCCTTTGGGGATACCTCCCCTATGGTGAGCCGCTCCGACAGCGCCGAACGGCGTTGTCGGCAGCCTAATCTATTCCCCACACGTGGGGAAAATGCACTAACCAGTGCGGCACCCCTGCCCATATCGGATTATACATCCGAATCGCCAAAGGCGATCGTCACTAATGAGCTGGACGCAGCTCAAGACACCCAACTAACCGCACAGGCACTAAGGGCTGCGTTACGCGCCCCCAAACGCCCGTCAAGGGCGGCTTATAATTTTGATGGTCCTCGTGACCTTCCAAGGTGGACCAGGAGTTTGGTAAGGACTAGTTTAGCGTCCTATACCCCTGGCCCCGCGGCTGAATAGCCGTATCAACGCGAACTCCGTGAGAAACTCCGGCAACAACTGCTTACACAAAAGCAGTTCACTAGCGTCTCATACCGAAAGCGCTTAAACAGGCAGTCACAGGGTGCCCCTGTTGAGAACCTCCGCGAGGTTCCTTTCGTTCTTTCTCCGGGAGAAAGTGCCGATGATGCGGAGAAGAAGTTCAGCGCTTGGGCGTAAGGGGAGAAGCTTCTCCCCAGCTTCGATGAGCTTCATGACAGCTATTCCCGTCGAGACATTTGGGTGGAGAGGGTGTTGCGCCTGACATTTGCCAAATACAAAGCGATGGAGCAACTACGTGCTCCGTATCGCACGCGCTACGCCAGCGTCCCTGTCTCCAGCATGGTTTCCGAAGACAGTGTGATCGCCACATCTGCCTCCGGCGAACTCCCACTTATTGGGAGTGAAGGGGCTTCCCATGCCCCTCTGGTCGTTGACCTACAGCGGGATTCTCCCGCTCAAAAGCGTCAACGACGTCGCGGCAATCCTTCCGTAGGGGAGTCTCGAACTCCCACGAACTCTGTGAGTGTGGATAACCCTTCCACTTCACCAGATACTGGGTTTGACCCCGATGATGGCGTCGCGCCATCAGCCGCTCCACATGAAAGTGTGGAGTACCCTCCGCATCAAGCGTTGGAGGAGAAGGTCGCGCAACTGCGACGTGAGATTCGCGAGCGCTGTGATCGACACAGCCATCGCATCCATGATCTCCACGAGGGGATCCGCGATGAGCGGGATGCCACTGATCGCTTCTAGAGGCGGCTTGCCTCTCTCGAGACGACCGTTGCGGAGCTTCGTGGTCGCATTTTAGCCCTTTCGGGCTTACTTCTCCCTGCGGTGCCTTACGGCTATCCGCCTTTCCACCCTCCTCCAGGAGGGACCCCGCCTCCGGGTCCTGGTATGGCTTAAGCATACCGACATAAAAGGTTGGATGCGTACGCATCACCTTCGGGATGTCCAAGATATACGATAAACCCTTTTCGGGCTAATACCTTAAAGGGCCCCACAAACCTGGGGCGCAGTTTATTGCGCAACACATTTGAAACTGCATGTGTAGGAAGATTTTTAGCGTTTAATAAAACACTTTCTCCTACTTTGTACAACTTTTCGTCACGCCGCCCCTTGCGGTCAGCTTTCTCCTTCTGCTTGTCTTGGCTTTCCGCCATGGCATCGCAGACGTGTCGTAAGACACTAAGGCGCGTCGATAAAAACTTATCGATGTGCTTTCGCACAGATACAGAGCTGACATCGGGGAATCCTCCCCCTCAAGCCCTGGGCCACACACATGTGGCGTCAACGGAATCCTCGGATTCACCAATCCGTTCACGTAAAACGGGGTAAGCCCCGTAGATGCATGTACCGAATTGTTGATAGCAAATTCAACCATCGGAAGCATCTCACTCCAACTCTTTGGAGAATCCGGACATAAACTCCGGAGAATATCCTCCACAACGCGATTAACGCGTTCCGTCTGACCGTCCGTCTGCGGATGTCCGCAGTGGACATGAGGAGCTTGGTACCCAGCACCCTAAACAACGCTCCCCAGAATTGTCCTGTAAAACGGGGATCCCGATCCGACACAACGGAATCTGGTAGACCATGCTGTCGAAAGACACAGTCTAGGAACACTTTCGCTGTTCCTTGTCCATCTATGGACTCTGGCACCGCCGCCAGGTAAGCCATCTTGCTCAAACGGTCTACAAAGACCAATATGCCGGTGTTCCCGGCCTTATCCTTCGGAAAACCGAATATAAAATCCATGCTAATGGATTTCCAACACTCCGTTGGAAACGATAAGCTAGCCAAAGGCGCAGCTGAACTTGCAGAGGGTTTAACCCTCTGACACGTCTCACAGGTGCGTATATACGCACCGACCCACTTATACATATTGGGCCACCAATACAAAGCGCTTAAAGCGCTGTAGGTCTTATCCCGACCTAAATGACCCCCGGTAGGGGCGTCATGTGCCTCAAAGAGGACTCTATACTTCAGTTCCTCATTATGAGGAACTACCACCCGCGGAGTGTCCTCCGCGCTCGTGCTATAAAATAGCAGACCGTCACAGTACCTGTAACGGTGTAAACGAGCTTTAGCTCGACTTGACAGGGTTGGCTCAGACGATCCAAGACCCTTTTCACCCAACGCGCTAATAATCGCCGTACACTGTGGATCTTTCTCATACGCCTGGCATATGAGATCCACCACAGACGTGGTGACGAATGTCGCGTGAGCGAGCTCGTAATCGGTACGACGCGACAACGCGTCTGCAAGCACGTTCTGCTTGCCAGGTTTATACTTAACCTCAAAGTTGTACTCCGCAAAGAAGGAGAGCCAACGGGCCATCCGTTGCGAGAGATGAGGCGACTTTGTCGCTGTCCGTAAGGATGCGTGGTCAGTATAAACCACGAACGGCTTTGAGCCGAGTAGGTGAACCCTAAATTTGACTAGAGCATACTTCATTGCAAGTAGCTCCTTGTCATGAACGGGATAATTCCGTTCCGCAGCTTTAAGCTGCCTCGACTCAAACGCAATTACGCGTTCCCTTCCTGCATCGTCTGCTTGTAACAAAGCACATCCGATTGCGAAATCGGAGGCGTCTCAGACGACACTAAATGGTTTCCCAGAATCTGGGAGAGCAAGAACGGGAGCTTTTAACAAGCTCCCCTTAACCGCTTCAAAAGCGTTTTGGTGTTCGGTTTCCCAACACCAATCAACATCCTTCTTAAGAAGGTCGGTCAATGGCTTCGCCATTTCAGCGTAGTTCTCGCTGTACTTGTGGAGATAGTTGTCTAATCCAAGCCACTTCCGTAAATCTCTAAGATTTACAGGCGAAGGCCACTCCACAATGGCTTTCACCTTCGCGGGATCCGCCCACACTCCATCCTTACCGATGAAGCATCCGAGGAAAGTAATTTCCTCAGCACCAAATATACATTTGGATGCGTTCGCATATAACTTATGCTCTCGCATACATTCGAGAACAGCTCGAAGGTGTATAAGGTGCGTCTGAACATCAGACGAGTCGCCTTCCGGCGACTATGAACGAATATATCGTCGAAGTACGTCTGAGCGTACTTTCTATGATGGCGGAAGAGTTGAGTCACCAAGCGATTGAAAGTCGCTGGTGCATTCGAAATCCCCTGTGGCATAACTAGCCACTCCCACAGCATGCCACTAGGCGTGCTGACCGCTGTAAGCGGAATATCGGATGCTCGCATGAGCACCTGATAATACCCGTCCACCAGATCTAAGGCACTGTATACAGTACATCCCGCCATATTGTTCTGGAGGACATCCTTCCGAAGAATCGGAGTCTGCATGGGTACAGTAGCTGCATTCAGCTTGTTGTACGCATGCACAATGCGCCACTTTCGGTTCGGTTTACGAACACAAAAGGTGGTAGATGAGTGATGAGACTTGCTCTCCTGTACCATCCCTGCCTCTTATTTTCCCTTGAATAATGCGTCGATGACGTCGCATTACTCCTTGGGGAGAGGCCACTGCCTAGTGACGCAGTATTTGGTTCCAGGAACCAAATCAATTTCATGTAGACCCCCCCCCCCGATCCGGTGGTAACCCCATCGGCGGGTTGTCACTAATGACATCTCCAAATTCCTTTAATAAGGAATGGTAAGGGTCCTCAGGATCTGCGAGGATCTTGAGGCCGCTTCGGGCATTCAATGCCTGTTTGGTTTGCACCAAAACTGACTCGTCCATCGTGTATGAGGAGTTCAACTCCTCTTCCGGACGCAACACGACGACCTCGTCGATTTCATCTGCTTTCAAAGCAGTCTCAAACTCGTTGGAGGAGATGTCCTCCAACGACAACAGTTCTCCTACCCCAGGAAACCGTTCCAGGCTTACGCATTCTGTGACAATACCTGTCACACTATTCAGCATCTGATAGGACTGCTGACTACTGGCCTCGGGACTCATCCCGAGACCCATATGGGGGGAGTCAATTGCCCCATCTACTGGAAGCGCCACGCGCCTATCCACAGAGGTCTCTACCTCTACCACCGGTGATTTGCCGGTCTCGCCTATAACGGCGTAATCGGAATCATTTCCGACGTGCGAAAGAGACGAACTTCGGGTCTCTTCGCTTGGAAGCGCCTCGCGCTTAACCACAGGGGTCTCTACCCCTACCACTGGAGTCGCAACTTGTTCGCCGGACACGGCGTGGTCGGAATCAATTCGGACCTGTAGAAGAGACGAACTTCGGGTATCTTCTCTATGCGCCTCGCGCTTACTCTCAAAGGAATCCACCTCTATCACTGGCGACTCACCAGTCTCGCCTATATCGGCGCGGGGATTAACCGCCGAATCCCCCTCTTTAAAGAACTCTTCGTTAACGCCATTGGGAATGATCATTTCAGACATCCCAATCTCACGCCAGAATCGCTTTCGCGATCGAGCAAAGGTGGGTTCATGACTCGCCAATGCTTCACCCGACCGCGGGTGCGTTGATCCAATGGACTTAGACTTCCAGTCTATCCATGGCTCGTGGCGTTCCAGCCACTTCATGCCCAGAATGAGGTCATACCTCGAGTCCAAATACAGGACTAGGCAACGTTCTAAGCTGTCGAAGTCTGCAAACTTCAGCTTAAGGTTAATCGAGACCTTGGGTACAGAAACCTGTACGCCCGTCGCAAGACGAACCGTGACAACGTCACGAGAACGTGCCTCTAGGGCCTCGGCATGCAGCCGACTCTTCTCCACAAAATCTCTTCTGACATAATTGTCAGACGCTCCAGAGTCTATCAAGACTCTCCAAGGCTTGTCAAAGCCTTTCACGTCCGCACGGACTACCAGCAAACCTGGATGGTACACCAACTCGGTGCTAGAAAGCACCGCTTCCCTCGGGGATTTGTGCTGTCGTCCCCTACCCTGGGGCTTAACAGCACTGAGGGGTCCCCCAGTAGGGCGCCCCGCACCTACTGGGAGCCGTCGTTTCCCGACGTCTTGGACAAGGGCTTTTTTTCCCACCCTTGGTCCCTTGTAGCGAGTGTCTCGCTGGGGATTTTTTGGACATCTGTTCCTCAGATGATCCGTGCTTCCACACAGGAAGCATCTCAGTGGCCCATGCCGCTGCAACATAGCTAAGAGCTCTGTCTCGAAGCTCTGTAAAAAAGAGTCAGAATGACTCTTAGCGGGAGGTTTCTCCTCCGCTTCGACCTGACTCAGGTCCATTGGTTCGGGACCCACCTTAGAGGAACGGAAATTCCTCTCGGCGTTAAACGCCATCTTGAACGCATCCTCCAGGGATTGGGGTGGGCATCGGAACAATTACGAACGTGCTGGCCCTTCTCTCAGGCCTCCCATGAAGACGGGGATGGACACATCGTCCGAATACGCTTTCGCGTACATCCCTGCCAACAGGGTCTTAAGCTCCTGGATATAAATCTCCAGGTCCTTAGTGCCTTGACGGCACCTCAGTAACGCCAGTTGATTCTGGAAAACCAGATCAGGCGTTGCGTACATTTCCATGAGCTTCTGCTTAAGGACCTTCCATGTTAAGAACACGTCCGTGACTGACTCCGAACACGTAAACGCCCATGTATGGGCTTTGCCCGTAAGATGGGTCAATGCAAGTCCCACTTGCAAGTGACCAGTGGTCATATTCGCTGTGGAGAAGGCCGTTTCGACCTCTCGCAACCACACGTAAAGGTTGTAACCCTTCTCTCCGGTGAACTCCTTTATCTTAAACGATAATGGAGGGCGCACCCCCGTGGAATGACCTCCACTACAACTAGCCTCATGAGCGATGAGGGCATTTACCCTTGCCTTTACGGTCTCAAGGCCCTGCTCCAGTAGGAGCTTCATGCCTTCTTCCCCCGTTAAGGGTAACAGCCTTTTAAAGGCTTCCTGCTGGACGAGGGTCAAACTATCCCAATCGTACTGATTCATCCTTTGCAGAGGATGCCTAGTCTACCAACACAGGTGTTGGATTGACTACAAGTGCTACCAGATGTAGCCGGTGCGTATACGCACGGTGCGGCTAGCGCACAGAGGAAGAATTTCCTTAAAGCGGTAGATACCGCTACTTAGCCGATACGCCCTTGTAAAGGGCTTAGTAGGAGAGTTCTCCTACTCGGGGCCAAGATTCCCGGCTTAGTTTACGACTTAGACTTAACGGCTGTATTCCCTTTACGGGATGTAAGTAAAGGGAGGACTCCCTCTTACCTACGACACTCACTGCGCGCGCGACCGGTCGAGGTCGCACGTCCGCAAAATAGAGTGAAATGTAAACTGAATATATTTAATATGTAATTAGCCTAAATTAATTTAAACTAATATAAACTATATGTAATACTAAGTAGAATATTCCTAATTCGTACCTAGCTAAAATGTAGTGTACACACCTGTGTACTGACACGTGGATGGCTGACAAACCACCACACCAAGGGACCCTGCCCTGATTGTTTAAAATAACCAAAGGTTCGAAACCTTTCAAACCGGTCAATACTGACCTCAACCGTGGTGTACTCATGTACACCAACACTAAATGTAACTCGAATGTAACCCTGTTACAATGTCGCATCTACACAAGTCGGTACCACAGGAGGACAGCCCGTCGACGAATATCAGTATTGCCCGTTTGACAGGGGCGGACCGAGCGAGGTCGCTTCACCGGATGATCTGGTGTATATGCACGGGGGCGGGGAGGAATGCGCTGATGGATCAGTGAACCCGATCTGGAATGTGGCTACCCCACCTAAGTGGTCACCGATCCGCTCGAAGCGACTATCGGACCGATTAGCCCAAGTAATTAATATGGGAGAAGAAATACTGGCTTATCAGGAAGGTTGCTGCTGATACCGACCGTGGCGATGTCAAGACGATCGCCCATCCACGCCGATAGGCAATACCTATCGGTGCGAATTTGTGATGTTTGATTGTGATTACGACTACGGATGTGTGCAACTGAGATGAAGTGGTGATATTTAGATGATGAAAAAGTGGCTTAAGGATATGGATGATTTTTTTTCGGTGGCAATGAGAACGACTCTTTCGATGTGTATTTGGATGCGGCAGGGTGGACCTTGGTTAACGAGATTAAAGGCAAAGACAGATGGGGCGATCGGGTAATCGAAAAAGAAATTTTATTGGTGATAAATGCGTGAATGATTGTCCGATCGGCGTCTACAATGTTAGAGTTCGCGATCACCCCATAGCCGACTGACAATCATGGCTGGGTGATCTGCGATCTTCTGACTAAATTGATGGCGCCAAGGCTGCTCCTTGTCCATCGGGGTCAAGGCGTCCATCAAGTTGTCAACTACGGCGTCGCAGTGGTAGCCGGGGTACCAAGCTCCGTCTTCGATCAGATCTCCGACTTTCTTCACGCGACGCCTAGCCATATGGAGGGCAACGGGGTATAGGAAGACATAAATGCCATATTACTTTGTCCGCATTCCCTCCAAGAAGAATTGGCAGATCGGCAACCAAGCTTCGACCGTCCGACTCCAACGCTGTTTTCGTTGTTCTGGAACGTCGCTATTTCATTGTCCAGCTTCACTTGCCCAGCGGGAAGCACCAGGTAGTGAGTCGATTCCCAGATCGCTTGGCAGTGAATGATGTAATATTGTTCAAGACGGCCCAAGAATGAAGTGATACACGGAGTCGGTGTGAACATCGCGTTCAGGTCGCGGCTCAGTAAAACTTCCCATGGCTTGGCGTCATACAGACGGGCGACCTGCGATCCTGTGACAAGATCGGGTCGCCATTCAGTTGCTCCTGGCTGACTAACCGCCAGCGGGAAAAACCAATACTCCGGACGTGATGCAGTGCGGGCCAGCTGTTGCTTGATCGGAACAGATCGTCGCAGCAGATCGATCTGCCCCGGAGACCAAGGTTCGTCGGCGGCCAGACCCGAAGGAGGGAGAGGCACGTCAACCTTCAATGCCCCCAACGATGTATGACGATATAGGCCGTAAGTGCCGGGAAGAAGAGTTGGCTTTGGTGCCTCACCAGCTGGCTTCGATGGTTCTTGGACGCTGTCACCCTTCGGGTGCACCACTTGTTCTGACCCTGACATTGACACTTCAACTGCGGCAGCAGATCGGCGTCGATGGGTGGATCGTGATCGCGACAGAGCAGAAGCTAGTTTAATAGAGTCCGTCTATTCGTCCTCCTAGTCCGCACCAAGCGAGGTTGACGTTGCCATGGACTGGCCAACAGTTGGGGCGAAGTGCGCTTGATTTTGCGTGACTTGGATTGACTTGGATGATTCCGCCGTTGCGCTCAGAAGATCCACCGGTGCCTTGGCTTTCTTCCGCGGTTCCGCTGGCTTCTCCTCGTAGTCTGGACCGGCCGCTAGGTTCCGCGCCCTCGCGCCTCTCGATGCGCCCTTACGCTTCTTGTTGTGCGTGCAAATTTTGGGGGGCGCAATTTCAGCCAATGAACGGAGAGAATTCCCGCCCGAATTTTGTTGAGAAAAATCACCAGCAGAATACGCCTGTGGGTCTTCGAGGGCGCTCGATGCTACTCCGCAAGGGATGCGACCAGCGACTAGCGAACTGGACAGACGCGTAGCCATCTCATCGCGGCACCGTGGACGATTCCCCAGAGTCGATTCGACTCTCGGGTCCAAATGCCGAGCCGATCTTGGGAGGCAGCAATTCTTTCGGAATGATTGTCGATCGTGAGCCTTAGCTCGGCGATCTGCCGATCCATCTCGCGTCTTTGGGAATATAAGACCGATCGATCGCCCGGAGGCTCCGAGCTCTGTCGAACGACCACTGCAAGCTTCTCTCGAAGATGCGATCGGTTGATCTCGACACGACGCATGTCGCGACGAGTGTCGATCGACTCTTCCAACATCGTTTGGAGCAGATCGAAGTGGCCGTGCACCTGCCGAACGGTATCGACAAGTGTTTGCACGGTCGGAAAGACGTCGACCAGCGATGGATCTACATACAGAAGGAAGTGAGGGTCGATCTAAAGTGGAGTTAACGGTTAATTGACGTACCTGATCGGTTTTGTTGAAGAGCCGAGGCCTTGAGACATTTATTCTCGGCCATCAAATCTGAACGATCAGCTTGTATAGCGTCGATCAGCTTGTAGAATCGTTGCGTGTCCCGACGCATTTTCTCAAACGCAGCGTTGGTCGCGATCTGCTTTTCGCGCTCAACTTTCAACTCCTTTCGGAGCGCATCAATGGTTTGTTGGGACCGATCGGTCAGAAGTTTGAATATGCGGAAAGTGCGGGCACCGATCGCCTACGAAGACAAATGTTAGAGAAAATGTGGCGATCGGAGATCAAGTGGATTTAAATGGTACATTGGACTTGGAAGATTGCATTGAATTGGAGACCGTTTGTGAGATCGGGCCGCTACCGTTGTGCTGCTGCGACGAGACTCAAGGGCGGCTGTGGTGAAGTGCAATTGAAAATTATTGACCAATTTGTACCAGTGTACCAGTTGTCAAGGCGGATTTGAAACGTGTTTTACTGGCTGGGTTACTCATCGCGATCTGCGGTCAAGTCCCAGGATTGGCTGAATTACTCATTGCCTTTAAAATCAAGTGCCAGAAACTTTTATTGGATGGATTACTCACTGCTTTGCAGTCAAGTTCCAGAAACCCTATTGGATGGATTACTCACTGCTACGTGCAGTCAAGTGCCAGATTTTTCCGCATTCAGAGTGACGATTTCCGCTCTGTTTGCAGATCGACTACATTGGATTATCTTTTCGTTGGAATTTTAGATCAGTACCCCAGAAGTGATACACGCGTATCAACACTTACTAAAATCTTCACTAAGCGACGGTCCACCGAGTGTGTAGCCACCCATACCAATGGGTACACAAGGTGAGAAACGAGACGAATCGGACTCGGCGTCTTGTACTGCCGATTGGTCACTCGATCGGCACCCAGGCGAAGGTCCGCGGAGTACCCCCTCCGTTATTTGGTCGGCTGGGCGCGATGGTGGTTCAGTTCCGAACACTTCGGTGTTTGATTTTGAACTGGACTCCACCACAATGGCAAGGATTACCTTCACGTTATCGATCTCCATGACTGTCGAAAACTTGAAGTAATAATCCTTCCCGTAAATCTGCCTATCACCTAGTTCTAAGAGCCTGACCTTGTAAGGTTCGACCGTTCCGTCTTCCCGTAGCTTAGTTTTGTACACCCACTTAGTGGGTAACGACTTCTTGTCCGGCCTCTTCTTGATAAATTCCAGGTTCCAAGGTCCTCGAGCGACCTAATCTCCTCATGCTCTGCTTGCGCCCCAGATTGTCGTTTGCTTCTTCGTGAGCCTCTTTAAACGACCTTGGATCAGGCACGCCAATTTGAGGCGTACCTCTGTCCTTATACTTCCACACACAGCGTATACGAACAGTGCATTTCTGTCAGAAACGTTGCTAGGAATTTTGCCTTTCAATCAGGCATTCGACTCGAAATTTCAGCTTCCATATTGTCCATTTGACCCCCCTCGACACTTGATGCTCCCGTCACATCACTTGCATTTCCACGCATTTTTTTCTCAGCCTTCTTTTTAGCCTTTTCGTGTGCGATTGCCTTGTGAGTTTTCTTCCGTGTACGCCCGGACTTACTGTGGTGTCCGCGTCTCTTGAGTGTCACCTCTGATCGAAACTTGGCACCTTGTACCCCTTGATTTCATCATTTCTCCTCCGTATCAGGGATCGGTATTGTCTTGGCTTGCTTCTGAATCTTCACTGGGCTGATTCATTTTTTTCGGCTTTCACCCTGCTGTATGAGCTCCTCCTCAGCTGAAACTTCCAAGGTTTTTTTTAATTTGGTCACTCGCCCCTTTTTCAATCGTTTCTATAGCGCTGATATGACGAGTGACCGTCACCACTCTATCCCTGAGCAGTAATACCTTATACCCCTTGATTTCATCATTTCGACCCAGTATCAGGGCTCTATCGGCATGTTTGGCGAGGGCCTTTTTTCGTGGGTCCCTCCATACCATGATCGGCATGTTTGACGAGGTCCTTTTTTTCGTGGGTCCCTCCATAGCATGCACGGCGATCCAAAAAATACAATCTCCTTCACTTATGGCTTCTTATTTGTTGACATTTCAAACGGCGATAACTTGCCGGGATTTGACCGGGTCGGGGTGCGATTTAGTATGTAGGAGGCGTATTCCGCCGCCTCCGACCAGTACATCAATGGTATCCCCGACCCGAAAATCATACATTGGACCATATTGAAGATGGTCCGGTTAATCTTCTCGGATTTTCCATTTGAGGCTGGATTACCAGCCTCCGTGATCTGTATACGCACTCCAGTCTTCTTACAAAAAAATCTACATGTCCTGTATTCTCCACCTCCATCCGTACGTAATACGTGAATTCTGCACTTGAACTCGTTTTCAAACCAGACTAAAAATTCTCAAACATTTTCGCTGCTCTGTATTTAGTACGAGCAGCAAAAACTCGCACGTAGCTGAAAAAGTGATCAACAAAAACGACAAAGCACCTATTCCCTCGCCTGTATCGTGGTGTGATTGGACCTTTCAAGTCACTGCAAATCACACCGCTGACACACACGATCGGTAAATTCTGGCCGGAATCCTTCCTTGGTTGTTTTTTCCTTGTTTCCTTCCCTTCCACACAGGTCAGGCAGTTCCGTTGATTATTATCCGTCAACCTTGTGGTGAAGCGGACTCAATAATTTTGGTCGCTTTGCGTCAGCAGCACACCGATCGGCTTATCGGCGATCGGATTGGTGGAAATCAAGGAGGCTTTTGGGTCAATCGTGTGCGAGAGGTGTCAAGAACACGGATTTTGGTAAGTCACATGATATGGCGTGCACTTACATATTTTTATGTTTTGTACATATTGGGGACCATAGGGGGATAGTTTTTGGTTTTACTTAGTCGTTAATTTTCAACTTTTAACACTCAACAAGAAGTCGTTTCTTCGCACTGTACATTAGTCACCTCTGCACGCCGCAAAGTGTTTGGAAGCAGAGGGTCGCGTAATCCCCTCTAGCTTGTTATACCCAGCCGGGACGCGTTACAGGCGCACTTGGCCCGCCGGAAGTCCCTCGACGGAAGTACACATTGGTCGGCTTTTCGAGCGCAAGTTGCACACGTTTGGAACGTGTTATCAAGTTATTGGATTATTTCGTGGAGATATCGTTCGTGGAGTGTATCACGTTCTTATTGGATCTCTATATTGGAGTATTGGACTTTTATTCTCGTACTGGTTGGGCTCTACGATCGATTGAGCGATCTGCCCTTTTAAGTATATTTACTTGGAGTATAACTGGTCTGCCCGTACCCAGGGTGAAGAGTTCCGCCCAGGGTACACTACCCATCACGGTCTCACGTTTTTAGACCCCAAATCAATTTACAGCACCGATCCACCTAGTGTGTTACCAGCCCATTCCATCGGGTACACAAGGTGAGATGACGAACGAATCGGACCAGACGTCCTGTGCTGATGATTAGTCGTCTGCTAGCAGCGGACTATCAGATCGGATCGTAGGCGAAGGTTCGCGGGGTACCCCCCCCTGTAAGTTGGACGGCCGGGCACGATGGTGGTCAGGTTCTCGACACTACGGTGTTCGTTTTTGAACTTGACTCCACCACAATGGTGCGCGTGCCCGGATCACTGGTGATCGTGGATATCACCGAGATGATATCTCGCGAAGAATCGATTATAACGAGTTAAATGTGGAATCGTTCTGGAGAGGACATAAGAAACGGCTATCGCCTTATGTCCTCGTTGTCGATAAGGATGTCGATATCCTATCTAGCCGGGTGGAGGACCAGATCGGGATTAATAAGTTTTTTCCTCCCCATAAGGCTCCCACCGGAGCCGATCGGGACTATAGCAAGTCTTGCTATAGTTCCGGAAAGGATCAGGACTTTTTTCCTGATCCTATGCATTTGAATGAATGTTTTAATGAAAAGAAATTAAAGATGAAAACGACTTGGAGGCTGATCGGAACGATCCTATCCATTTTCCCAAGGTCCCCAAGCAGAGGCTCAGAATGCCGTCCGATGAAGACGACTTGAAAGAAAAGCCGCAGGTAGGGATGGGGTTATCAAGGAATAAGACCTGACCAGGATGTATTACATCCACGAGTTAAAGCGATTTACTCGTGAAGACCAGGTCATGCGGATCTTAAACCTCCAGATCCCCGATCGCCTTCTCGGACCCACCACCGAGCCGATCCAGATCGACCAGCCTTTCCTATTGGTGAAGAACCTGCTGGCGGTGTTGGCTGAGGTCGGCATAAAAGTGAAAAACCTCGCCAACGTGCAAAAATGGTTCTATCTGGACACTTGGAAGCTGTAGATGTCGATGTCGACCCTCCATGATCATTTGGTGCCGTTGGTGGGGGCGGTTCGCCGCCCAACTCCCACCGTGGCATTGAAGGTCGCTGAGGCCACGGCAGCATACGATGATGTGTGTTCCGATGATAAATCGCTGTATCAGTCTCCACCTGCCTCTAATAGCTGATCGGAGTTGGCGGGCGGTGTTAAGCGGATGACCATGGGGGTGGATCATACCCCATGGGAGCATAAAAAGGACGTGCGGCATCATGGGGCTGCATGCCGGTCGGGTCCCCAGGAGCCCCCACAGGTTTCAGTACCTCCAAAGAAGGATGCCAACACGTTGTCCATGACCCAAGCTAACGTCCAAACCATGTTTGAGGCAATGATGGAGCGTTTCATGGGAGACCGATGCCGATCGCCTCCGCGCCCGCATGCCCGGGACCGATCTGCCCGCCAAAATGTCAATACTTGCCGGGATGTTGATATGGAGTCAGTTACATCAACGGATAAGGCTACCCGAGGTGGCAGACCAGTTGGCAGAGGAAGACGCAAGCCGCAGCCAGCCCGACCGCGCCGATCAAGCAAGAACAGAGATTTTGACATGGAGTCGATCGGCGATCCGGATGACCACTATGAGTCAGACGGTGCAAGGGTGGGCAGAACGCGCAGGGCTAACCTAGCCTATACGACCGCTTTTGATTTTTGATCCACTGCGATCCCACGCATTCGCATGGATGCGACCTCGGACCTCAAGGATTTCACTGGCAAGGACGCCGAAGAGGAGCAAGCCAGATCGTGGTTTGGTCGGGTCAAGTCTGCTTTCTTGCGGGATCAGACACCAAAAAAGGAACGGTGTTTGATCTTCAGAGATCTGCTGAAAGGACCGGCTGCGAACTGGATCCAACAGTTGAGTCGTGATGTCCGATCTGACTGGGATCTTCTATGATCAGAATTTGAAGGGCAGTACTGCAACTCTGGATTCTATACCGCCCGCAAATACCATCATATGCAGAAGCGGGGCGACGAGACGCCGATTGAGTACTTGCACCGTTTGAACGTGGCTGTAATTCGCGCCGGGATAGTGATCAAGGAAGGCAACCCGCCGGCCGGTGCCGCTATGTAGCACGTGGGGCATTTTATAAGTACCCTTGATGACCAAGAGCTGGCAAATCAGCTCACTCTGCTGCGCCTCAAAGATGTGGGGGAAGTGGAGCAGACGTTGCGGACGCTGCAACATTCACGCAGCATGAGGGCGAAGGTCGCCGTTGGATCGGGTCGCTACAGATCGAAGACCCAGACCGACCCTGTGAAGAGGCCCCTGACCAGATCGGCCCGTGCTGTTAAAGCGATCGTGACTGAAAAATGCACTGGGTCGGAAGAGGAAGCGGCCTGTTCAGTAAGGAATCAGATGAGGACCAGTATCGCCACGTTTTCGTTACGGAACCTGCCCCAAGAACCAGATCGACGCCTAACCAGGCAGATCGGAAGGGCAGGAGTGGGAACAAGTCCGATCCGGACCGACCTTGCAAGAAGTGCTCTCACTGCGGGTCAAGCAAGCATGATGGTGGGGACTGCTGGAAGAAGTTGATATGCAAGAAGTGCGAAAGACGCGGCCACCCCACCGATCACTGCCTCTTCGTGTGCAAGTCATGTGGAGAGATCCACGAGGCCGGCCAGTGCAAGATCGAAGAGTTTTTCAATCTGATGCGCAAGTTGTATGTGCCGGGTAAGCACGCGGGGATGCTTCCACCGGACGTGGAGAAGATGTTAAACTAGAACGCTCGCCAGGTTGGAATCTGGATCGAGCCGAGCGATCTACGTTTGGCATCTATGCATATGTCGGCAAGGAGAATAAAACCGACAATACATGTTCTATTCTCAATTGCGTCGATCGGGATCATCCGGTTTACAATATCACGACCGATGAATATTCCCGATCGAAGGTGGTCATGCAGTTGGATCTGCTGCCTGGGGAGTCTCGCGGATACTAGAATTATCATGCGCCCGAAAAATGGTTTAAGCAGGCAAAATCCTGTGGTAAGATTAACAACCAGAAGGCAACGATGTTGTTCGACTCTGGGGCCGAAGTCTCGATTATCGACTCCGCCTTTGATCGTAAGGTCGGATGTCGTATAGACGACACCCAGAGACAAGAATGCGTCGGAATCGGTGAAAACTCTTACATGACCGAAGGAAGGACGCGCGTGAAGATCACCCTATCGGGCTCGATGGTCTACTTCTTCAGCGCTTGGGTTAGCAAGCTGGCCGGTCAGTATGCCCTGTTAGGCATGGATTTCATGGTGCCGGCAGGTATTCGCCTTGATATGTCTCATGGAGTGCTTACACCACCGGATGAGGTCCAGATCCAGTTAGCTGGTCGACGGCCCCTATACGGATCGCACACCGATCTGGTCAGGTGGGACGAAGATGTCATCATACCAGTCGTCCAATCCGCTGATACCCCGGTCGACAAAGGTTTTCGATCAAGGAAGTTTGGGTGTCCAGGGGCGATCGGTGGGTGCTGACCTTTGTGAAGAGCGCCGGCCGATATGATTTTGTCCGAGTCACTTATATCGGTGACAAGCCGCTTACGCTCGACAACAATGCTATTGTTGGCATGTGGCTTGCGGAAAGGAAGGTGCCAAGAAAGATGGGGTTCGTCTCGATCGGATTGAGACGGTATGTTGAGTGGCAGAACTTGGCATACCAAGCGACCACCGATCTGATCAGCGATGATGGACCGGTGGAAGAAGATACCTCACCTATGGTGGAACTACCCAGCTATGTAACCCCAAAGAAGATGTTAATTCGAAGAAAGGAACCGCAGTCGCCGGACACGGTGGACCATCAAGCAGATGATCCAAGGTTCGTCAACATGGTGGAGTCACAAGAACAGGCTACAGCGGAGCCGGAAATAGGAAAAGGGGAAGATGGGATGGCTGGGGAGGACCACGATGGCGCTCCTAAGCATATCGATGTCGTTAAAGAGCACCCCTCCGATCGGGAACAGCAGTGTGCAACCGATCAGGACGGGTTGGGTGATATTGCCCCGGAAGACGATCAAGTTTGTATCCATGAGGGCGGGGATCAATACATTCAGGAGCTGGAGAGCCAGATGGCAGTCCTCCCTGAAGTGTCTGCCGATCCGCCCGATGTCACCTTGGACAATCTGCAAGTGGGTGATCGGGATGTCAACAGTCCCGATCAGATCGATCAGCTAAAGCAGATCATATGGAAGAAGAAACATCTGCTGATCGGTAAAGGCAATGCCTTACCCCCTGCTGCTCGCGGAGCGATTTGTGACATCGACGTTGGAGATGCCAAGCCGATCGCCCAGCGATGCCGACGTGTGGCGCCACAGTACCGCGAAAAATTGTCTGACCTTATTAAAGGACTGTTGGCTACCAAGATCATCAGACCGTCGACCTCGCCATGGGCCTCACCGATCGTGATCGTGATCAAGAAGAACGGTGTCGACATCAGGTTGTGTATCGACTATCGGTTGGTAAATCGCTTGACCAAGCTTATGGTGTACCCGATGCCGCTGATCAGCGATCTACTAGAAGACCTTGACAAAACTCTGTGGTATTGCTCACTAGACATGGCAAGTGGATTTTGGGTGGTTTCGATGACCTATCGGGCTCGCGAGATTTCCGCATTTGTTACGCCGTTCGGTCTGTTCGATTGGAACCGTATGCCGTTCGGATTGAAGAACGCGCCCCAGATCTACCAGAGGCTGATCGAGAACGCACTGTATGGACATTTCAAGATCAGTACCGATCGGGACCCCACCAAAAACCACGATGTATTTACAGAGGGTGAACCCGATCGGGAAAGGAGACCGTCCGTTCTGGGGAGGCGATCGTATATCGACGACATTCTGATCCCTGCTTCGTCATGTAGCGATCTGTGCGAGAAGGTCGAACGGTTGTAGGAGACATGCGATCGCTGGAACCAGTCGATCAGTTCTGTGAAGAGTTTTTGGGGCATGTCCAAGGTCTCCTATTTAGGCCATATGGTGTCAATTAGTGGGCTGGAGGCCAATCCTAAGGATCTGGATTCACTGAGCAACCTACCGTTTCCAGATCACTGAAGGCAATGCAGTCCTTCCTAGGGAGCCTAAATTACTACAGCCGCTTCATTGAAGACTTCGCGATTTACGCGGCCGTGCTGTACGAGCTCCGGAAAGTCGACTACCATATGTTGCGCGAAGGAAATCGGGCAACTTTACGGGAGGGCTGCGACTCTGATCTGCCCGCAGATTTTCCGCAAGTGGAGGCATATGATCACATGAAGCGTGCAAAGGTTGCTTTCGGTATGCTGAAGGCCAAGATGGCGACGGCACCGATTCTAAGACACTTCGATCCGGAAAAAATGCCGATCGTCATTGTGTATGCTAGTGAGTGGGCCATTTCTGCCACTCTAGTAGGTGGCGAAGCAGACCCAAGAATTTTGGTCGTTTCCGGTCAGCAGCATACCGATTGGGCTATCGGCGATCGTATTGGTGGAAATCCAGGAGGCTTTTAAGCCGGTCATGTGCAAGGGGTGTCAAGAACACGGATTTGGGTAAGTCACATGAGATTGCGTGTACTACATATTTTCATGTTTGGTACATATTGGGGACTATAGGGGGTAGGTAGTTTGGTTTTTTGGTTTTGCCTGATTGGAGAAAGGTTTTGTTTTGGATTCGTCTAAGAAAAGCGTTTTTGGCTTTACGACTTAATTGTAGGACCTCTAACTCAACCGGGGGTCGTTTCGCTTTGCACATAAGTCGCCTCTGCACGCCGCAGAGTGTTTTGGGAGCGGAGGGTCGAATAATCCCCCCCAGCTTATTATACCCGGCAGGGACGCGTCACAGACGCACTTGGACCGCCGGAAGTCCCTCGACGGGAGTGAACTTTGGTCGACCTCTCAAGTTTAAGTTGCGCACGTTTGGAACGTGCTATTACGTCTTTTGGATTATTACGTGGAGATATCGTTCGTGGAGTATATCACGTTCTCATTTAGATCTCCCTACTGGACTATTGGATTATTGGAGTTTTGTTCTCGTATTGGGCCCTACGATAGTTTGAGCGATCTGCCCTTTGGAGCATACTAAATTCGAATATAACTGGTCTGCCCTTACCCAGGGTGAAGCGTTCCGCCCGGGGTACACTACCCAGCACGGTCTACCACATTTAGACCACAAGTCAATTCCCAGCACCGATCCACCGAGTGTGTTACCAGCCCAATCCATCGGGTACACAAGGTGAGATGAAGAATAAATCGGACCGGGCGTCCTGTGTTGATGATCGGTCGTCTGCCAGCAGCGGACGATCCGATCGGATCGAAGACGAAGGTTCGCGGGGTACCCCCCCCCCACCGTAAGTTGGAAGGCCGGGCACGATGGTGGTCAGGTTCTCGACACTACGGTGTTCGATTTCAAACTTGACTCCACCACAAGTGCAAGAACAGGATGGAGTGTACCACCCGGTCACTTTTACGAGCCGGACGTTGAAGCCGAACGAAGTTAACTATGGGATCGTCGAAAAGGAAGTTTTGGATTTACTACGGATTTTGAAAGTGTGGCACAAACTACTGGTCGGCCGATCTGTAAAGGTTATTTTGAGGAAGTCGACATTGGCCTGGCTATTATCGGCCAATGGGATGGACGGTCGGCTCGGCAGAGTGGTCAGCGATCTTGTCACAGTGTTACCTCGAGTTCGTCAAGTGCACCAAAGGTGAGGAAGAGATATTGGGCACATTGGCTGCCAGTATCACCCATCGGTCTGAAGTGGATGAAGCTCTGATGGCGATTGACCCAAGGAAGAAACCTCGACATTCAATCTCACGGCCGCCACCGATCGTCGATCGGGATGAGGAACTCCTGGTCTTGAGTTTCGACGGACAGGCTAGCGTGAAGAAGAAGGTCGGCTCCTATAGTTTCATACTGTGGAAGTTACCACAGTGGTCTATAGTAGCAGCAGCCGCTGATTTCAAGCCTGACATAACGGTCAACGAGGCGGAATATCGGGGGCTCCTCCTATGTCTCGATCTGCTGTCAGCACAAAAGAAAGGGCGGATCATCATATGTGGTGACTCCAACCTAGTGATAAGGCAGATCACCGGGGAGATCGACTGTAAGGCACCACGGCTGAAGTTGCAGAATGATCGGGTGATGAAGACACTGAAAGACTATCCCAACCACGAGATATTGCACGTGAAACGGGATTAGAACAGAAGCGCCGACCACCTCGCGACCCAAGCCATGCGGGACCAAATCGGGGCGACGATCACCGAGGAGGCCGTTCTACATGAACTTATGGACATAAACAGGCTCCCGGAGTTGATCAAGCCCAAGGAAAGCTCTGATCGGGTGCATGTGATGGCGGCAACTAGATCGCGAACTCAGAAGTCTCGCCGATCGTTCCCAAAGGAAAGGATGAGTGAGTACGTTGTACAACAGCTAAGGTCGGAACGGATCCTCAAGGCGCAGGACGAAGAAGAGTGGATCGTCAACTTGAAGGCCTATATGCGTGGTGAACTTTCCAAGTTAACTAATGGTCAAGCGAAAGAGTGGGCCAAGATCGCGGACAGTTACGATGTGGATGACAATGTATTGCTGTATTACTGCCGTGGCGTTGATCAATACAGTGCCGATCGAGATCGACTAGCGAAACTGGTGATCCCTGAGTTGCTACATCCGGATGTCCTTCATCACTACCATGTGAGTCTAGAAGGGGGACATCAAGGCATAGGCAGGAGATACCACAAGATCAGGGACCACCTTCACTGGAGAGGACTTTTTCGGAGCGTGCAGAAATATGTGGGCTGTTGCACAAATTGCGAGACTGGAAAGGGCAGACCGATAATCAAGGGCCGATCGCCCGGAAATATCGAGGCTACTTACCCTTTCCAGGTGATAGCAATGGATCACATACCGTCGCTGCCCAGATCGACGCGCGGCAATACTGAGCTGCTGATCTGGATCGACCTGTTCACTGGTCTGGTGATCTCAAAGGATAGTGCATCCCTATCTGCGGAGCAGATCGCCCAGAGCTACGAGGAATGCGTGTGCAGAAGGTTCGGCGCCAGCGAAGTTATTAGACGCGATCGGGAACCCGGTTTTATGGCTGTGGTGTTCCGATCGTTCAATAACATGCTATGCCAGAAGCAGAGCGCGACGATGGCATATCGTCCGCAAGCGAACGGATCGGCTGAACGCATGGTGCAGACAATAACAAGGGCGATTAAGATGTATGTGGACGATACGGACCAACGTGACTGGGAAGAGTATGAAGAGAGATTGGTATTCGTACTCAACTCTTCAACCGATCGGTTCCGAGGAGAAACGCCTTTCTATCTGGCGTATGGATGGGACCCTCTATCGACAATTGACGTGGCGATACCGATCGGCTGCACTTGGACCCGCGATCGCGATGCCCGTCTTTGTCGTATGCAGGTCCAGAAACATTATCAACATGCGAAGGAAGTCGTCAATGAAAAGTTGCGCCAGGCCACGCAAGATCGAGCAGATCGGAATAACGATCAGGTCCGCCCTCATGGTATTGAACCAGGGGCGAGGGTATGGTTATACCTCGATCGGGTCAAGGAAGGCTATGCAAAGAAGTTGGCTCATATGTGGCATGGTCTTTTCCGTGTAGCAGATCTGATCGGTGAGCATGCTGCCCGTCTGATCACGATCGGCACGGATTACAAAGTTTTTCTGATCGTGCACGTGTCCAAGTTGAAGATAGTCAGAGAGTTCCCCGATCGGCCTAAAATGCCCTGTCTGGTGGACGAAGCGGAGAGATTCGATTTTGACGAAGCTCTGCTGCCGGTGGACAGTTGGGAAAGGCCATTGGAAGAGGACGAATTCGAGGTGGAAAAGGTGCTAGATGTCCGATCGGTCAAGAAGACACGTTTCGGTCGCACCCACCGAGAATATCTGGTCCGCTGGAAGGATCATGACGAAGCAACCTGGATCGACGAACTCGATCTAAATTGTGGAGCACTGCTACGAGAGTTCGAGAGAGAACGAGTCAGTCGGAATCGCTTTGCAGTGATTCAGACTCATGAAGATGAAGATCAAGACACACAGTAGCACCGATCAGTATACCGATCGGTGTGAATATGTGTAAGGTCTGAGTTATTGTGAACTAGTATGATGAACTGTGATGGACTGGAGTAGTGTAGTTACGAACGTGGTGATAATTTTCGCGATGTGGATGGAACTGTGTGTGATAACGTGTTGGTGCAAGTTTGTAGAAAGTGACGAGATTTGGTTAAGGGATCAGATGATCAGGAATTTTGGAAAAATGATGACATGTATTATGGATTATCTGGTCAGATATCTGACGCATCAAGAATCGCAATCACCCCACAAACGACCGATAGTAAAAGCCAGATGGTATTCGATCTGGTCCCGATGCTGAATACGCCAGGGCTCCTGTAGATTGATCTGGATCAAGGCGTCCTTCAGGTCTACGATCGGCCCGTCGCACCGAAGACCGGGATACCAGATGCCGTCTTCAGTCAACGCCCCGGGGATCTCAACGCGACGCTTGCCCATATGAAGAAACACCGGATACAGGAAAATGTCGATGTCGCACTCGCGGGCCAGCATCCCTTCCAGAATAAACTGGCATAGGACCAGCCAAGATTAGCCCGCCCGACTCCGGAGATGCTTCCGGCGCTTCTGATACAGGATGAGGTCTGGGTCACGCAACTTCCGACCCGCGGTAAGGAGGAGATAATGGGTAGACTACCAGATCGCCTGACAGTAGGCTGCATTAAAAGCCCGAAGTCGACCCATAATCGAATCGATCCAAGGAGCCGACACGAATATGGAGTCCAACTTGGCGCTGAGCAGCACTTCCCATGGTCGATCTGCAAACATACGGGCGATTTGCGGTCCCGTGACCAGATCCCCCCGCCACGCAGACCGGTCAGGGGTTTTCAAATCTGGAGGGAATAGCCAGAAGTAAGGTCGGGACATCTACCGGGCCAGATCTTGTTTGGTAAGGGCTGATCGGTACAAGCTACAGATCTGCCCCGGTGACCAAGGCAAAACAGCATCGGAAGTCAGCGACGGAAGAGGCCAATTTCCGATCGACAACCCTTTCAATCGGGCGTGATTGAGCAGCCCAGATGTGCCGGGATGGAAAGAAGGCACCGATCCGGTTGACACACGCGTCCGTGCAGCACCATCACCCTGGGAGCTGATCACCTTATCAGCCCCCGATGCAGACTTCGTAGGAACGGGACCTCGGCGCTGATCGGATCGGGACTTGGATAAAGCAGTGATCAAGAATTCAGAATCTCCCGATCCGTCCCCCGAGTCCTCTCCGGAGGGGATCTCTATACGCTTGGTATGAGCAGCGCGGGGTCGCAAGGGCGCATGCGATTTGGTGGGGATAGACGTGTCACCCGCGTCCGATCTTGGGTTTGGGAGATGCGCCAGCGTCTTGGCTTTTTTCTGAGGCACCGCTCGCTTCTCCTCAAGTTCGGAGTCGCGCTCTATGCCCCGCGCCCTTGAGCCCTTCGACGCTTCCTTACGTTTCTTGGAAGTTTTTGGAATTTCGGGGTGCTTACGTTTAGCCAATGAGTGGCGTCGTGTCCGATTTTGATGCAGATCGATCAGAGCGTTCGATGCAGATCGGTCAACACTAGAGCCTGCAGCCGGACTCCGGTGCAACAAGTCGGTCAACTATTGGTAGCACCGGTTTACGGCCGCCCAGTGACAGTCTGACTCCTGGGTCCAGGCGTCCGATCGGATCTGGAAGACTCGACCTTCCCGTTCTGCTCCCTGATAACGACCTGCAACTCGCCGATCTGCCTCTCCAGGTCACCATGTTGGGTGCGGAGTAAAGTCCTATCGGACTGATCCTCCCACCTCTGCCGGTTTACCACCGCGAGCTGTTCCAGGAGGTGTAACCTGTAGGCCTCCAAGCGATACAGATCATGCCGTGCGCCGATCAGCCCCTCCAAGATCGGTCGGAGCTGATCGCAATGGTCATGCGACTGCCGACCAGACGCGAATAAAGCGTCGATCGTTTTGGCGATGTCGGTGGACAACTGATCTGCACGCAAAGAAAGGTTAGAACAGATCCAAGACGGAAAGCAGACCGATCATCTTACCTCTCGTTGTTTGTTGGGCGATCTGGGCCCGGAAATGTGAGTTTTCGGCGATTACCTCCTGCAACTTCGTGGATATAGGAATCAAAGTGTCTACCTCCTTCCGAAGTTGCAGGAGCGATGAGTCCTTGATGGCCAACTGCGACTGGAGCTCCCTGACTGTTTTCTGGAGCTTATCGACCTCGCCCGTCCGGTGTGTCGGACTCTGGAGTGTTGTGAGGGCTATCAGATCGGGCCGATCTGGTCGGTGAATCGATATCGGGCGATGAGGAACGTAGGGCACCTGCAGCAACGAACGTTAAGAGTGGTTACAAGATGATCAGGTGTACAAGGCAAGTACCTGGCGAGGGTGTACTCGAAGATCTGTCCATCGGAGAAGTCGGGCTTCTGCGAAGATCTAGGATGTGATGAGATCGGGTCGTTACCGTTGCGCGGCTACGACCAGACTCAGGGGCGGCTGTGGTGAAGCGGACTCAAGAATTTTGGTCGCTTTGCGTCAGCAGCACACCGATCGGCTTATCGGCGATCGGATTGGTGGAAATCAAGGAGGCTTTTGGGCCAATCGTGTGCGAGAGGTGTCAAGAACACGGATTTTGGTAAGTCAGATGATACAGCGTGCACTTACATATTTTTATGTTTTGTACATATTGGGGACCATAGGGGGATAGTTTTTGGTTTTACTTAGTCGTTAATTTTCAGCCTTTAACACTCAACAAGAAGTTGTTTCTTCGCACTGTACATCAGTCGCCTCTGCACGCCGCAGAGTGTTTGGAATCAGAGGGTCGCTTAATCCCCTCTAGCTTGTTATACCCGGCCGGGACGCGTTACAGGCGCACTTGGCCCGCCGGAAGTCCCTCGACGGGAGTACACATTGGTCGGCTTTTCGAGCGCAAGTTGCACACGTTTGGAACGTGTTATCAAGTTATTGGATTATTTCGTGGAGATATCGTTCGTGGAGTGTATCACGTTCTTATTGGATCTCTATATTGGAGTATTGGACTTTTATTATCGTATTGGTTGGGCTCTACGATCGATTGAGCGATATGCCCTTTTAAGTATATTTACTTGGAGTATAACTGGTCTGCCCGTACCCAGGGTGAAGAGTTCCGCCCAGGGTACACTACCCATCACGGTCTCACGTTTTTAGACCCCAAATCGATTTACAGCACCGATCCACCTAGTGTGTTACCAGCCCATTCCATCGGGTACACAAGATGAGATGACGAACGAATCGGACCAGGCGTCCTGTGTTGATGATCGGTCGTCTGCTAGCAGCGGACGATCAGATCGGATCGTAGGCGAAGGTT
Organism: Peronosclerospora sorghi; assembly: GCA_026184515.1. Lineage (NCBI taxonomy): Eukaryota > Oomycota > Peronosporomycetes > Peronosporales > Peronosporaceae > Peronosclerospora > Peronosclerospora sorghi. The sequence continues at coordinate 6,833,158 of CM047591.1, forward strand.
CGCGGGGTACCCCCCCCCGTAAGTTGGACGGCCGGGCACGATGGTGGTCAGGTTCTCGACACTACGGTGTTCGATTTTGAACTTGACTCCACCACAACCTTATGCCTGACATGGGGTCCGTGGCTAATCTTTCGACCGTGTCGTACGCCAAGTGACCCAAGAGGACGTGAAAGTGATACAGGCTACCTTTCTGTGAATCACTTTCAGCATCAGCAGCGACATCATTCAACAGCATGTGCTCGAACGGATGTGCGCTTCCACTCAGCCTTATAGGTATTAAGTTCGCGACAAAAAATGATCCAGATACTTTGACTGGAAATAAAGTTATTTCATTCCATCTGATTGTCAAAAAATGCTCCATCATCTGCTATTTTGCACCCCTTTTCATGCATCTTGCCAAGTGAAATAAGATTCTTGGCAATTTTGGGTGCAAAATACACTTCACTTAATTCGATGGAGATGGTTTTATCACCCGGAGTAAGCAACTTTATTTTGCCAATCTTGTAGACAGATATCCTACCACCATCGGGCAACATGAACCCATCATCCGGTCCACACATGACCAGGTCTTCCAGCAAGCTTTCATCTGCCACTATATGTCTGCTCGCCCCGCTATCCACAATTCACATGCTTTCGGGTGGTTCGTCACTTGATAGCATTCCATCAATGGCTCCATCATTTCCCACTTCAATGGTAGATAGCGCAACTTTTCTGTTCCACAGATCACCCCAGTTTCCTTTGACTTTTGCATTACTTGACTTTTGTGTACTTTTTCCTTTTTGTGGACAATTCCTCTTGACGTTTCCGGGCTTTCCACACCCGTAGCACTTCCTCACAAATTCGGTTTCAGTCACCGAATTCACGTGCAACCGAGCAGGTTGACTTCCCTTTAGCACATCGTCATCCAATTTTTATGCCCATGCTATAAGCTCTTGCGCATGACACAGGTAATCCGTTCTCATAGGATTGTACCTGGCCATGATCGCAATCTTGAGCCGTGGCGCGGCAAATTTTACAATGTTCTCGACCACCAATTTTTTGCTCGACTTGCTTTCACGAGCCAGAGCTACCAGGTATAGGTAATGCTCGTTCCAAGTCCTTTTAGGACTCTTCTTTGAAGCAAACCATATTAAATCCTGGTAGTGGGAGATGTTCACCTTGAACGCAGCATGCATGTAATCCAAAATAGCGTGTAAGAAAGGAGATACCGGCCACCACGTGCCTATATTCTCACGAAAATACTCGGCGGCCGTGCCTTCCAGGTGTTCTCCAAACTTTTTTTACTTTTAAGCGTTCCGTCCAAAAAAACGAAACCGGACGAAATTTCCGCTATATCCACGGCGTCTATAAAGAGGTATGCCCACTTCTTGAAGCCGGCACCGAGTCCCGGTATATTTCAGCCCCCGAGAACTTCTCGATACCGAGCTTGGGTATATTTGTACATCCAGCCTGTCCAAGATGTGGAACAGGCACTTGCACGGCTTGCCCGAACTGCAGGCCATGTATGTGCGCTGCCGGCACATCTGATCCGCCCAAATTGCGCACATTTCCCCGGGCATTCGTCGGGAGCCTAGACGCATTACCTCGCGGCGCTCCACAGACTTCAATCGCACCGTCCTAGGTCAAATCTTTTAAGGTCATCTGTTGACCGAACGGACCGTAATTCTTTAGCGTTTCCGGGACACAATGTTCCGTCAGCAACCGGGGAGTCCTTGCTCGACCCGGAAGCTGTACTTGAGACCGATGCAAGGCCCTCGACATCATCCACAGGCTCAAGGCGTGTCTGAACTTCCTTCAAACCATTCAATATATCTTTCAGAGCCTCTTCTTGACCCACATCAAAATCTCCACTTTGATTATCTCCGTCCATTTTAATCCACAAAAAACGAAATGAAACACCACGATAAAATCAAAGAAAAAACAATTCCGCTAGCCCTCCGAAAGTGAGGGGACTTCCACTAGTATCAGGAATTTTAACTCAACACGAGAACAATCCACCCGAGAAGTCACAACTTAGTCACAAACGAAACACTTCAAATGCACTTGTGCGCTTGGGCCTATAGCCTGTTAGCACAGGCAGACTTGCGCGGTGATGCTGGCTCGCTTGAAGCTACGAGTCATGTGATATGCGTACGTTGGAGGCTCACTATAGTGCCGCCGCTAGAAGTGCTATGCAATCTTGCGTCTTAGTTGATAAAACGAGAAGTAAAAATATATTATATAATTAAAAGAATTTAAGCCAATAATACTTGCTTAAGCTCACTAAGCGTTATAAGCTTGAAATCTTCTAATAGTCCCCGACTAGGGGCACACCCCATTTTTGCTAGGGGCACACCCCCTAGAGTTAGGGTTAGGGTAAGGGCTACACCTTCCTTACACATAAAGAAAACGCGCATACAGCACACAGACTTGAGCATCGAACAGTGGGACTTTCGATGGCAGGATGCCATCCAAAGAAGTCCACTACTGTAAACTTGCGTGCTTTCATTAGCTCGATTACTTTGTCAAGAGGACTGTGAGCAATTCAGGCTCGTTTCAAGCTAAAGAATATTCGCATCAAGCGAAATTTGGTTTTTAGAGAACTGAAACTCAAGTATGTAGAGCGAGGTCTTTTGCTACCTGTAGAGACTAATCATCACGGTGAGAACTTCTCGCACATTAAGCATCCACTTTTCAGCAGTTACCATCTTCTCCCGTATCCATCGCTACAGAAGCACGCAAAGTTCATCGTTGTTAGACATGATGTACAAGTTTTAGTACTCGGAGAACTCACTTGCAAATAAGGCTCAACAAACTTCTCGGCAAATGGTTTAATTGGGTACCCAGCGATCTGCCATGAAAAAAGTGTACAATATGAAGATAACGTTTTCAAAGGATCGGCAACTTAGCAGACGTACTGAACCAATTTCGCCCAGTCGCAATGACGCTAAATGACCAAACTTATCGAAGTTTGTATTACTGTTGGTCTCTAGATTGATGCACAAGATTGCCCGTCGAACCTACCACAAAGGAATGATCAAATTTACCGTCATCATAGTCAAAAATTGAACACATATTACCGATAGTGCGTTCGGTCCTCCCTTCGTCAAATCTTCCGGAGATGCACGGTTTTGCTGCACAATGAAGCAACTACCGCGAGCTGGCCAACTGAGTAGTCACCCAAGCAGTATGTTAATACTCGGAAAGCGTGTTGTTCGCAGGCAGAATACACTAGTGCAATTCATGCCAACAAACGGAAATATGGCAAATTCGCCAATGCACAATGGGTGCACATGAAGCCCACAGCCACCATTACATGTGAAAATATCGACTTTCTTCTTGCATATTACAGGGTTCTTCCGTTTCACTTAACTTTTTGGGTACGAGCGAAGTATTCGGCATCTGAGAAGTAACTGGAGGAGCAGTGGCCTGTACAGGTTGCTGCTGACCAGAAATTCCGCTCGATGAATTCGGGACGAAATTAGCTCCTTCATTTGTGGCAGTAGGTGCATGAACTTGGGATGGTGGCTGACCAGCAGATGACATCTGGTTAATATGATTTAGCTGACCTAGGGAGCCATCGTGTTCCATCACTGTCGTCATTTCAGTAGCTTGTACTTGTTGAGTATTTTGCCGCGCTAGAACATAAATATAATATAACGAGTTTAAGGTCATTTAGCAAGCTAAATGATGACGTCGATAGACTTTTGGGAGCGAAAATGAAGCCAATCAAAGTCGAGTTTAAGGCCATTTAGCAAGCTAAATGATGACGTCGATAGACTTTGAATTAGTGTAGTACCCCGTCGTACCGACGGGGCGGAGGGTATATAAGGTAAAGTCATAGAAGCAAGTACGTGACCGGGAACGTCAGAGGGAGGAAAACTTTTAAATAGATGTAAAAAGCGCCATTTGTAACCAAATATTTACGTTTTAATACTGATGTTCATGTCAATAGTACGACGAAGGATTAAATTGTATTTTATGGTTTTTGTGAGTTTTTCACTTGACTGTAAAAGCTGTAAAAGCGCTTTTTCTAAAGTCGAATTAAATTAGGTCCAATTTACAGTCCAGTTGGAATTCGATTAGGTACGGCCTCCGACGGACAGAAAAAATTGGGAGCGAGGGAGCGAAAATGCAGCCAGTGACAGTCTTGTAAGGGAGAAATCCAGCCAATCAATAATTTTAGTGAAACGAAATCCAGCCAATCACTAATTTTTGTGACATAATTTTCGTGACGGGAATTGCTATTTGCACGCCCCAAAATTGCTATTTGCACGCCCCCCCAATATAAGGACCCTAAAAACAGCAAAAATAATTATTAGATAGGAATGTACTGCTTTTTGTACGGTATATGCGTGGCTCCAAAAGCGGATATTATCGTGTGTTTCGGCCACTCATGTCACATACTTCCTAAACTGGTGTCCGATCAAATTATAAAGGTGAAGCGCGATCCATCAATCGGTCTCTCGAGGGGGCGTTTTGTTACAACATCACTTCGTATTCAAAGTCTTCGAATTTTGCTGTCATGTGTGCAAGCTCACTCCACGTCTCGACCCCATCTGTTGTATTCCTTAAGTCGAACCGTGTCTTGTTGCACGACACCCGCTTCTGCTCGCTGTCTCTCTTCTTCCCGTTCCCGTTGCTTCTGTTCTCGTGCATGCTGCGCTTGTTTATCCAGTTTGAATGAATTTCTGGATATTGGCATTTCTTCGAGCAATTTTCTCCCGTGACAAGTCACATTCTGTTCGTCACGGACTTCGTCGTTCCCGTATCACTTTCTGTTGGGCCTCCAATTGCGTTTGTTTTCGTTTCGTCACGTCCATTGCCAGCTTCACTTGTCGGCCATGCGCTCGTCGTTTCTCAATCTGTTCTGCTTTCCACTGGGCTGCTCGTTACTTTTTCCTTGCCACTTCTTGAGCTTTCACTTCTTGTTGCTGCTTTCGCTTGAGTTTTTGCTGCTGTTTCGCAGCCGCTAAAATTTCCGCTTGTTGTATTTGCTGATCTCTGTCATAATTCCGTTTCTTGAGATTCTATCAGTCCATGTTTCAAGAAACTCGATATCGTGGTTGCAACTATGTTTCTTTCCAATGGACTCGATGTCGAGGGATCACGGCCTCGATCTTGTGGCGCTTGTGTCGCATGTAAAGAGGAGACAACTGTTTATGTGCTGAAGAAAGTGCTTTGAGCGCTTCACAGATGCCTGAGAAGCCAGAATCACTTTTGCTGTTTCTCCAGTATCCTAAAGTACGTCAACTGTGGTTCGTATATAAGCACGGTATCTAGTAATTATTTTTGCTGTTTTTAGGGTCCTTATATTTGGGGGGCGTGCAAATAGCAATTTTGGGGCGTGCAAATAGCAATTCCCTTTCGTGACACCAATTTTTTATATAAGTAGATAACGATACTTACTATCTGTTATCATACAGATACAGCCGCATGATCGCCACACCTGCTATCGAAGCAGCGTATTGCCGTTGCTGCTGTCGTTGCTGCATTTGCATCTGAATATGCTGAGCCTGTGTCGCTGGGAAACTGGCACTTGGTAATATCATAGACTGCTGTGTTGGTAGTTGAAGTGATTGCTGGACAAGTGGCTGTGCGCTTGTGTATAAAAGATTATTCTGCTCTTGCGGATGGTCAAAGATTGCTCGTTGATCTGTAGCACAAGCCTTGGTCAGTGCCAAATTAGCGATCGTTGCTTCTGTGCGCATCTGCTTAGTCGTTCGCTCGTTGTCATTCTCCTCCGCTGCTCGCTTCAGCAGCGAAGTGGTGTCCCCAGTGTTTTTGACATCTTCGTTAATATTTAACCCTAACCCTACGGGGTGTGCCCCTAGCAAAAGTGGGGTGTGCCCCTAGTCGTGGCCCTTCTAATATCATGTATTTAGTTGATTACAGCCAATCCGTTTGCACCATGAGATTTCACTTGAAAGCCAAATATGGCTACTCCAAAAATCGACATAATGGTCAGCGATCAGCGATCTATGATGGCTTATAATCTCAGAGACAGAAGGTGTGCCTGTACTAAAATCTATCTAGATCAAAACCCGTTGAACTTTCGCATTAGAGTCACTTGATACAAAAGGTGAGAAAGATGCAGAAGTCTCAGACAACCGAGTAGTCAATTCAAAAGTTGGCAGTATGGGGCCCCGTTGATCGCATTGTGAAATTCTGTGACCCTCTCGACAAAGAAACCGATGGGCAGAAAGAGGAGTTCTCTGTTGGCCTTGGCCATATCCAGGGTTGCGTTGAGCAAACAAACAAATCCAAGGTGGATTACTCCACTTAGCGTTCTGGCGATGAGGGCCTAGAAATCTCTTACATCTTGAGCTTTCTTCCGAGTCATCATTTTCGTTACGGCGATCCATTCTAGTCCTTCTTGGTGGCGCAACCGAGGAGGTTCATGAAGCTTTCATTCTGGTCTGCCACATATATCGATGTTTGTAACTCCAAGAGTCGAGGAACGTCGTGACTTAAGGCTTGTTTTGCGCTCATTCCTGGTAAGAGTTTCATGTGCACCTAGGTTGAATGTACATGTATGTACGTACCCATGTGGGCACTTCGGGTGACGAATGTGAATTTCAAAGGACGGAAACGGCTTGGCTAGAAATGCATATGGTGATTTTTCTAATTTTACAATCATACACTTCCTCGTTTTCCTTTCTACATGCTTTGCCACCCGACAAGCACCTCTCTCTACATGTACTATTTGATCCAAATTGTCACCTCCGATAGTTACAGATTGTGCCAAGTTTACGTTCGGATAGCAGGATATATATGAGCTGAAATCCTTTGTAGAGACGTTTCTAAATCCATTGAATCTGCTGCCGCCGGTCGGTCGGTATGTATAATATTTAAGAGTAGCTATAAAATTAGACAACCCATCGGGACGAACATGTTAGGTCGATACGTTGTCCGACCTCTAGCTGCGACGCCGAGTCAACGTCTGAATGCCATGAAGCTGCATTACTTCAGCGTGATGGACAACAAGGCGGACGATCAAGACCGTATCGTCGCCGTGCCTTCGGCCCTCACGCGGCAAGAGCTCGCGTTTTGTTGTTTACTCTGTGGTTGGGACGTGGCATGTGGCACGTGCCCGTTCAATTGGTTCAACTGGAACCCGAAAACCTGCCACACGGGGCACCGACGGCCTCCTCCGGACAAAAATCATGTTTCCGCGCCCGAACGAGCACAAATCGAGCAAGCCATGGAGACGTTGGGACTTGAAAGGACGCGGGACGTGGACACGACGTGTCTCTCCCACCAGCAGGTAAAAGAGGCCTTTCGACGCCAAGCCCTGGCCTGGCATCCCGACTGCAACTCGCATCCGGACGCGGAAACGATGTTTAAAGCCATGCTCGCGGCGTATCAAGTGCTCCTCGTTCACACTCGTCGGTAGTATACACTTGTCACGTGTATACACAAAGTCGAGCGCCTGTGCTTCCTCTTATTGTAAATAAATAAAACGGCGGGTTTGCCGTCGTACTTAGACGAACGGATCCATTCCCTCTTGTTTCATATAAACCTGCGTGTCTCGATCGAGTTGCTTTCGTACGTAGACGAACGGATCCATTCAAACACGTATACTAAGACCCAGACGCCGTCGCTCGAGTTTTGAAATAAACCTGCGTGTCTTGATCGAGTTGCCGTCGTACGTAGACGATCGGATCCCTTCCCGCACGTATAGGGAGACCCAGTATAGAGAGAGCGACCCCCCACCACGTTTCCGTCCACTTTACTGAGTGAGAGAGAGACCGAGGATAGTAGAATCAACCCGCCCGCGCCATGTTCTACTCGCAGATTATCCTCGCGAAGAAAGGGCCTCTGGGCAAGATCTGGTTGGCCGCGCACTGGGACAAGAAGCTCACGAAACAGCAGATTTTCTCGGCCGATCTTCAGACGTCCGTGCAGAGCATTGTCCACCCGCACGTTCCACTCGCACTGCGCGTGTCGGGCCACTTGTTGCTCGGCGTCGTGCGCATCTACTCGCGCAAAGTCAAGTACCTGTACACGGACTGTAGCGACGCGCTCGTGAAGATCAAGCTCGCGTTTCGTCCTGGCGTCGTGGACTTGCCCGTGCAGCAGCAACAGGCTGCACCGCATGCGATTAATGTCGCGCATTTTGGGGAATTTGAGGCCGAAGTGACCTATTCGATCGAGTACGTGTCGAAAGGCGAACAAACGGACGCGTGGGGTGGTGGTGGTAATGCGTTGGTTGCTTGTGTGTTTGGGCTCATGACTCTAGTGCGATGCCCGTGCCTTCCTTGGACGAATGGATGACGGCGTCGAGTCAGACCATGGCAAGACCGGAAGATATCACGTTAGCGGATCCACTAGATCGAAGCAGCTTGGACAATGGTGAAAAGAAAAGAACAAACAGCCTGGTGTGTGTGTGGTCACGCTGTTTACGTCTCTGTGTGTGTGTGTTTCTTGTGGATAGACATGATTGCGATGGAAGATTCGTTTGGTGGAGAGGGCGAGGATTGGCAAGCGTTTGAGCTGGAGGAGAACGTGACGCCGTCGGGACTCGAGACGAGCCATGTGAGTGAGATTGAAGTCACGCGGGACGCCGCGGCGCCGGTTTTGCCGCTCGATGACTCGAGTTTACTGCATGGCGAGGACAAAACCATGATGGACAAGAGCTCCGTGTCGGCCGACGACGACGCGCCCGCGCTCTTTGGGCTCGAGTCGACGTCGTTTGAGGTACCCGCCGACGCTCCCCTGGAGATGGAGGTCCCTCGGGAGGACGATCCCATGGATACAAGTGGCGGGACGCTCGATATCAGCACGGACCTGAACGTGAGCATGAATGGATCGACACGAACGTCGTTGGAGGCAGCGTTAGCGACGGTCGAAGCCGAGAGCACGCGACCCAAGAAGAAGCGAAAGCTCGTGCGCGACACGGTCACGGAGCTCACGTCCGCCGTGTTAAGGCAAGGCATGCTCGATACGTCCGATATCGTGCGCACGGACCCAATTACGTACACGTCCATCGACGCCCGTGCGACAAACTGGATTGGCGCCGACATGTTTGCCCAGCCGTGCATGCAGGACCTATCGGACGAGCTACTGCGTATGTTTCACGTGACAATGAAGAAGCGCAAGTTTCCGTTTGGTGCGTCGAAAGACGCGAATCAAGTGGACGACATTGAACTGACGCGACGCATGAGTGCCACGTCGCGCATGAGCTCGACCTCGGTACGATGCGGGGCTTGCATGGTGTTCGATTGGTGCTCATCTCGTCGCTTTCTACGTGTCTGCAGACTGGTTTGGACGTTACGATGGGGTCGTGCGATGGCTCGATGCTGCAGGACGGCGGAGAAGAGAATCACTATGAGTTTACCGACCTGGGCCCGACCGAGCCGTAAGTGCCACGAGATTGTGCATGACAGGGAAGAAAACACACACATTCGCTCATGCCTTGTGCATTGTCTTTTCCAGTGAACGGCTGGACGACTCGCTGCCGCAATTCGACGAGGGCGCTCCTCCAGTTGAGCCGGAGGAGCCGGATCTCGACGACGATTTGAACGTGGACATTGAGCTCGGTGCCGTGAATGACATTCGAAGCGATGCTGCGGCCGTGGACCACGCCGATGGCTCGAGTCTCCAGCACAAGTGGCATCCCCATACCGTCAAGGTGATGCAAGTGCTGCGGCAATCCTTGACGCACAAGGATAAGGTCACGTACAAGCAATTGACGAAAAAGACGCGGGATCGACGCACGGCCGCGGCGCTCTTCTTTGAGCTCTTGCAGCTCAAGACGCTCGACTACGTCGAATTAGACCAAGGGGCGCCGTATGCGGACATTACCATCTCGAAAACAGCTCGCTTCACCGAGTCGATTCCAGCCGTCGATCGCGTGGCTGCGTGAGAGAAACACCCGGGGACGGCGTCGACTGAAATAGCAAAGAGAAAAGATTTGCAGGAATGGACGCTGCTGGCTGTGGCGCGAGCGAGCAATGAACGAGAGAAGCAAGTGACAATGAAAAAAACAAACACAAGACATGGCACGAGATTGATCTCCATGGCGTTGCACGCAAAGAGTCCTCGGAGACCGTTAAACGTCTCAGCTTCGGCCTTTTTTTCTTTCGTCTCGTTCACTTGTCTTGCTGGCTAGCTCACTGTGTCTCCCTCCTTACCGAGCGTCCTTATACACGCGCAAGTAGTCGAGATCGAGCGTGGCCTTGGCCGCGCGGCCACGCTCGGGCTCGGTGCGAGCGTCGCGCGTCCGGACCGACTTGATGCGGTCGACATGAATGCGTCGTGGGGGCACGGTCGCCGGCAGCGTTTTGGCCGTGCCATGGCCTTGCACGGTATCATAGTGATGTCGCATGCGCAGCATCATGTTGGCATACAACACGTCGCGCCGCTCGTGGCGCTCGTGGTGACTTTCGTGTTGATGTGTCGGATGCTCCTTGTCGTGAGAGGCGGGGGCACGCACCGCGGCGGCCTCGTCGTGTATCGCCGTTCGATCGGGAGCAGGTTTCCATGTCGACGCGCGGTCGTCCACGTACTGGGGTGGCACGGCCAGGGACGGCGGCGACCTGCCAAAGCTCTCGGGTGTCGAGCTGAGTCGGGGATCATCCTGCTTCTCGACGTCGCCCCACGGCTCGTGGGGCGTGCCGCGCGTCGTCGTGCAGTGAAAGACCGAGCTGGCACGATGCCGCTCGACGGCTTCCTTGGACACCCGATGATTCGCAAAGGGATGCAAGACATGATGACTCCAGCGCGCGTCGCTGTCCTGTGGTTGCGTCGAGCTGCGTCGTCTCCCGTCGTCTCGGACGTGGTCGTGGTCCCGCGTGGCCTCGACGCGATGCCCCCACGCTTGGTCATGGAGCTTATCTCGCTCCGCGGCCCCGAGTCGCGGCATACTTTGCCGACGGCGCGCGCGTGCGTCGAGATGCTCGAGTCGCCTGCTTGGCTCGCCTCGCCTCGCCCTCGTCTCGTGCGACGGCGGCACGCCGCCGCCGTGGCAGTGATACAAGGACGTATCGAGCGTCACGGGGGCCGCAGCCCGCTCGCGCTTTGACGGCCCCTGGCGTTTCAGGACACAGGCCTTGCACATGAGTTTCGGACACGGTGCTTTGTTCGTCAAGAAGCGCCAGCGCAGGGGTTTTACTCTTGACGCTGTGACGGGCTCGGGCGCACCAAAGACGACGGGGATGCGGGCGCGGGATGGACTGAGAGTCTGGTGCGACGGAACACACACACACACGAGAGCAGTAGTGGGTGAGTCTTCTTTCCAATCGCTTACAGTACATACAGCCACACAACGCTGGGCCTCACGTACCTCGCCACAGAAGGCACATCGACAGGATGCATCGCCATGGCTCATATGACACCGTCAGGGCTTCGATTGGAAGGTTACGTGCAAAAGTGCAAGCGCAGCACGTCGCACGGAACAGGCAGGAGTGTTCGATCGGCCGCGTCTTTGACGCCGTTGGCTCGTCAAGACACAAGATCCAGTCCATGCGCCACGAGTTACACACACAAACCACCGTGCACGGGACGTGCTACGGTACAGAGCGACTTTAGGACACTGCGTGACGTGCACGAGACCGAGCATTGGACAAATCCTTGAAGAGACGGGCATCGAGGTCCAAAGAGCGGTCCGTATCGTCGAGACGAACGAGGCGCAGCAGCACGCTTTGTGTCTTCCGACCTTTTTTTCCGTATCATCATATTTGTTCTCGACTACTACTAACTATATCACCGAAAAAAACATACACAGACCCATGCGAGCAGTAGTATACTATGAAGCTACACCTGTCCCCCCCCCCCCTTGTTCAACCTGAAAAGGTTTTGTATCACGAAGGCGGAATGTGGCGCAACGTAAACTCTACAATTTCCTACGTTTTGGAACCAAAAAGCGAAAAGCATTTCAACCAATGTGAAGTGGCACAATTCAACCACACAAAACATAGATTCAACCTATTGCCCTTCCATATTGCATGTCTTCGAAGCGGACAGCGGCGCGGAATGCAGGAATATATACAGTGTATTGCGATCAAGTTCACGAGATCGCTATCGATCGTATCGATAATAACGCGGATAGCTTGAGTTGCGGCGCCTTCGGGGTAGGAGCATACGATCGATGCGTTCTTGTGGCACACATGAAAAAAGGCACGAACAGCTGTCCTTTTTGTTTGGTATTGGGTGTCATTTTACACTTGGTTCCAAAAACTATGAAAGTTACAGTTTAACAATTCGCTCCCCATTTCACATTGGGTCACACAACTTTTCAGGGGGGAAAGGTGTAGGTTGTAGTATACAGTAGAACCTGTCAAATTTAATAGTCTCGGGACCACCCCTAAGTTATTAATTCTAACAGGTTATTACATCTGACAGGTATGGTTTTTTGCTGACATCATGCAATAGGTAGTAAACTGCTGATGTCATCTATTTTACTAAGGGCCAAAAAAGTGAAATTTTGCCCTAATTTTTGCATATAAGATGGGCACTTCTCTCCTGGTTTTTTCTTTTTTTCCTTACTCCATTCAGTCCCCCTCATCCAGCCATTCCAATGCCTCCTAGAGTCAACAAACCACCTTGTAAGACAATGACCGATGTCATCCGCATCGCTCTTTGTCAACACAGGCGCACAAACCCCAAGCTCACAAACAGTCAGCTGATAAAGTGGCTAGAAGAAACCCACAACATCTTAGTTAGCCAAGGCACGATCTCAAACACGCTGAAGCAGTCAGATGCTCTGCTTCGCATTGATGTTGAAAACACCAATGTCAGCATCAAGACGCACCGCACCGTCACTTATCCTCTTGTCGAAGAGGCCCTGATCCAGTGGGTCACACTCTACGAGGCACAAATCAACATCTCAGGAGACCTCATTCGTGAGAAAGCCGCCATTTTTTTACGGCGGCTTTATCCCGATGCGTCGCCAACGTACGAGTTCTCAAATGGTTGGCTGGAGTATTTCAAAAAACGTCATGGAATTCAATCATACCACCGCTTTGGAGAAAGCGGCTCCGTCAACATGACGCTTCTTGCTGAGAGCCTGCCCGAACTTCGCCAATGTCTTGACCAATATGAATGGAAAGACATTTACAAAATGGATGAAACTGGCCTTTTTTATCGAATTCAAGCCGACAACTCGCTTGCAACACAACAACTGGAAGGACGGAAGCAAACAAGGAACGCATCACGATTGCTGTCTGCAGCAACGGGGATGGTTCGGACAAGTTGCCGCTGTTGGTGATTGGCAAGTCAATGAACCCTCGATGCTTTAAAAATGTCAATCGAGACTCATTCGGCTGCAAATACCATGCAAACGCAAAAGCATGGATGACGCAGAATGTTTTCAAAATTTGGCTGACGGATTTCGACAAGAGAATGCATGGACGCAAAGTTCTGCTGCTGCTCGACAACTGCAGCGCTCACATGCCCATCAAGAACCTTCCGGCGCAGGTCACCTTGGCTAACACAAAAGTTGTCTACCTGCCGCCGAAAACCACATCGAAGATTCAACCTTGAGATGCTGGTGTGGAGAAGCGTGCCCCAAATTTGGCACACTTCTGGTCAAGTTTCGTCAAGGCATTTGGTCTAATTTCGGATTGGTTTAAACAAGGGGGGGGGATTTTCAGCCTATCATGCTCAAGAAGTATCAAGAACGCAAGTTTTGGTGAGTCACCCGACTTTGGGTATTTTACATATTTTTGTGTGGATACATTTAGGGACTATAGGAGAGTAGTTTTTTAGTTGTGGATTTACCTAATAAAGTAAGAAGTCTTTTGGTTGTGGTTTTTCCAAGTGGAAGTCCATTGGTCTTGGTTCACACCACAGCTAGGGATCACCGTTCTTCCCTTTTCGTACGCTAGTCGCCTCCGCCCGCCGCGGAGTGTTTGGGGGCAGAGGGTGGAATTATCCCCTCTCGCCCATTATACCCGGTCTGGACGCGCCTCACGCGCACTTTGGCCTACCGAGAGGCCCTCGACGGGAGTACGATTTGGCGATCTCAACACCTCAACTCAAGTACGTTTGGAACGTGCTATTCACTGGATTGGTCTTGGCGTGGAGATATCGTTTGTGGAGTTTCACGAGCATATTGGGTCTTTACGCGGACATATTGGCTTGTTTTAATATTGGTTGGGAACTAGACCGGTTTTGGTCTTATTTCGTATTGGTCAGGGGTTAGACCGGAACGGTCGGTCTACCCTCTATTATTTCGTATTGGTCAGGTCTTGATCGTTTGGACGATCGACCTATTGGAAGTTATCTCTTGGAAGTGTTTTTGGTCTGTTTGTGTCTGGGGTGAAGAGTTCCGCCCCAGAGATACCTACCCAGATCGGTCTTCTGTATTCAAGACCGGTTCGATCCAATCTGTGATCCCGATCCACCGAGTGTGTAACTAGCCCATTCCATCGGGTACACAAGGTGAGATGTACACTAAACAATCGGACCAAGTGGGTTCTGATGACGACCGGTCGTCTGCTTGCAGCGAAAGATTGGACCAGATCTCGAGTGGTGGTCCGCGGAGTACCCCCTCCGAAAGTTGGAAGGCTGGGCGCGATGGTGGTAGTCAGGTTATCGATGCTAATGTTTTCGATTTCGAACTTGACTCCACCACACTGGCATCATTCGCAACTTCAAGGCCTATTATCGTCGGCGGTTCAACCGGATGCTTTTGGAGCGAATTGAGGACTGTGTTGCCAATCCCGAAAAAATCAACGTTCTGGATGGGATTCGCATGGCCGTGGCAGCATGGAAGAACGATGTGATGCCGCAGACGATTCAAAACTGCTTCAGACATTGCTCAATTCTTTCTGAGTCTTCCAGTGAAACTGTTGCTGCAGCTGAAGTTGAGCCTCCGCAGGAAGTCATCCAGGAATTAGAGGACCAAATACGCCAGCTTCGGCACAGCAATCCGATGGACATCCGCAACCTGCTCCATTATCCCGCCGAGCAGGAAGTCAGTTATGTTCCGGATGAAGAAGAGATTGTTGCGGAGATTCTCAACACGTACGAAAACTTTGGAGTTCCAGAAGATCCAGAAGGCGAGGATGACAGTGAAGAACCTCCAACGATCTCCGACGCCGAGGCAAATCAGATGTTGGTAAAGCTGCAGATTTACTGGATGCAACAAGCAGATTCTACTTCAGCATCATTTCCTGCCACGCTTCAGATGATGAAGGATCATTCGTTTAGTATTCGCCAGAAAAAACTTACACAAACTAGCATAACACAGTACTTTCAGTAGAAGTCACAGAATAAATATATGGAATTATTAATCTTATACTGGTCGGGACTGACCGAAACCTATTAATTATTAGTTATTAGTTTGCTGGCTCGGGAACGACGATTTTTTATTAATTATGACAGGTTATTAGTTTTGACAGTATTAAATCTGACAGGTTCTACTGTAGTATACTAGTACGACACCCACCTGTGGTCTTGTTTACTTGAAGCTAGCGAGATACGAGATATCACACGGGGGTTCCTTGGAATACCCCATGGACGACAACTGGGACGCGTCACTCGTGCCATCGAGTGTGTAGCAACGCGTCCACGCAGTTTCTCGACGTGGACCAAGCGACGCCGTCGTATACCGTCTCGAAGTCGGTTGCGCTCGAGTCGAGAGTTTCGAGTTGCCCGTCTGGCGACTGGGGCGGCGCACGAGGATCGCGTCGGCCACGTCGCTATGTAGTGGCGCCCCGAAGCTTGCGAAATGCGAGTGCCGCCGGCGTCGTTGACGTTCCATCCGATCCGTCGGTAAGTAGAAAGTGACCTGCGGATGGACTGTCCAAGCAAACATGCAACAACGTAAGGGACCACTCGAGGCTTGACAAACAAAAACGTACATTCCACTGAGCGAGCAGGCGTCGAGGGGAGCCGCACGAGTTTCTGCTGCTCGGACGTTGCGCGCTCGCCCGTTTGTTGGCGTTCGGCCTTTGATTTCAACTGTGCTTGGCTACTGAAGGACGACACGCTTCGATAGCGCCCGTCAAGTTGCACCATGCTCCGTGTCGGGATCATCCAGATGCTGCAATCGGATGCTTCCATGTCATCATCCTCTTCTTGTCTTTTTTCCACTTCCAGTGCGATCTTCGCACCGCGTCGATGGGCACACGATAAACACACGACTTGTCCGCGCGCCACGCCCTGCACTTTAAAGTTTCGTGCTACAATGTCGTGGCACTTCTCGCACATCAACTAGAGCAGGCACGAGTCTTTAGTACCCCCCCCCCCACGTCCTACCAAAATTACACAACGTACCGAGCCGCACAGGACGCACTTGCCTTTGAGTTTCCAGATCGAGAGCTGATTGGCACACGCCCCACACCGTCGCTCGGCTTGGAGCTGGAGTGCACTCGTGAGCGAAAGTTCACGCGACTTGAGCATCGTGGTGGACATTTTCAAGTAGTGATTCAAGAGCTCAATCATGCGCTTGGCTTGCGCTTTCAAGATCCTCGTCAGTAACAGTGGCGTCGCGTGATCGCGCTTGAGGTTGTAGAACACCGTGGCACGGAGCACGCCGGGCTGCTCCGTCTCTTCAAAGAACAGGCCCGAGTACCAGAGTTCGCCTCGATTCACCTCCATGCCATCGAGTTGCAGCAGCGGGGGCGACACCTTGTGCGAGATCGAGTGCGCGCACTTGGCCCACCCGCGACGTCCCTGTGTCGTGGCAAACGGCTTCATAATCTCCAAGAAACAAAAGTCTTGCGCTTTCGCCAAGAGATAACTCGGCGGCGCCAAGAGCGACCAGCGAAGACTCGTGCGATCTCGCGGTCGCGCGCGCGTCTGGTGTTTCAGCACCATTAACTCGCGCGACTCGGAAAACTCGAGCATCATCTTGATCTCGTCGTGCAGGTACACGTCCGTGACATGAGGGAGCGAGCCGTAGACCGTGTACGTTTCTAACAGGGTTACACACGAGTCAGAGGAGGCACCGAGGGTTTTGGCATCATAGAGCCGTTCTTGGGCTTCGAGGAAGATATTGTCCCCTTGCTGGATCAGATCCAAGCGCTCGCGTTCCGAGAGCAAGACGCCACCCATGGTCAGTCACGTCCAGTGCGCAAACTGCTGACTACAGAAAAGACGCGGAGCGAGACAGCGACGCAACAATCGCGTCAACGAGACCACTCGAGTGACAACTCGATCACTTGGTCGAGTTTCTACCGACCACACTGGATTAACTGAGATGAGTCCGCCACGTAATGTAGCCGAACGTGCTAGCGCTGGGGCCTTTTTCGTCCCCCGTGGAGTCAAAAAATGAATACCAGCAGCCTGTACCATGTCTCGAGAGACGGGAGCGGGCTTTTCTCGCAGCCAGGCTGGCGACATGGATAGAGACTGGCCAGTCGAGGGGAAAGAACGGTGAGTGCCTACGCTTTATCGTGCATGAACGTACAGTACCTTTTGGTCGGACCACGACGAGCGATTGCATCACATGATAAGACTTCAACGATTCCGCCGAGCATGATCAACTTTCAGCAACGTTTGCCACCACTTCTACATAATTACAACCTCCTAAATCCAATTGTCTTCTTCATCTTCGCTTACCGACATGCGCTGCATGGACGTGCGATGGAGCGACTCGCGCTCGTGACGGAGCGACCGCAAGACGCGATACTGGTCTTTGATGCGCTCCCGATATTTCTCTTCATCCTCCTCATCGTCTGCTTCCGCCATCGCTTGCTGCATCTGAGTGAGCTGGGCAATCTGCTCGAGCAGGATCCGCGCAGGGAGAGGCTCCTCGGCTTGCAGCGGCATGTCCACTTCGTGCTCGGAAATCGTCGACGCACTCAAGTCGCTACGAGCCATGAAAGACGACTGCGGATTAAAGCTTCGACTAGCGCGGAAGCTCTGATAGCCCTTGAAACCCTTGCTACTGGACTCCATGTCCTCGTCATCAAACTCCGACACATCCATTTCCTCTGTCGTCAGCACGGATGCAATCGACTCGCGACACTCCTCCTCGAGCTGACGAATCCGTCGTCGCAGGCGCTCCATGTCCGTCAAGTGTTTGCTCCGCGCTTCTTCCATGACTTCAAACGAGCGCCATTGCGACTCGTCATGTCGAGCCCCTGGATGCAACGAGCGACCTGGCTGAAACGCACTGCCGAGCAGGTCTTCACTGAGACTCGAGATGCGGTTGCCCAAGTGATCGACTGCAATCTGATTGAGCTCTTCCATTCGCCGCAAATGACTTGCTTGGAGATCGTGCATCCTGTCCGAGGACTGACTCGCGCCCGCATTGAACGCCGGTCGATTCGCGCGAATCATATCGAAGAGCTCGTTCGTCGGGCGGTTCATCAAGTCCTCGTCGATAGCAGACACACATGACTCACGAGGAGACATGTCGTGTTCGGCTGTCTTCGTGTCGGGCGTGTTGCTAAAGGCTGGAGCTTCTGCTGAGTCGTATTCTTCATCGATAGTTGAGGCCACCCTCTGGTACTTTGATCCAGCCTTCTCCTCGGAGATGACGCTCGAACTGTCTGCAAAGAACTCGTCAACAGCCACCCCACCGTCGCCTAGAACAAGCTGTGAGCTCTCAGGCTGGAACTTGGGACTCCTAGTATCACGTGCTACCCCCTCGTTACTTGAACACTTCGCAGTGTGATCTGACGGAGGAGACTCTTCACGTGAATGGGCAGAGTCATCTTTCTCGGATGCTTCGCTTAATCGGTACGCTGGAACGTCATCGTTGGCATTACCCGTGAGTTCACCTTCCGCTGCATTTTCGCTTCGACTATCGTCTTCTGCTAGCTCAATCTCTCGCTCGTTTTCCACTGACTCTTCGCTGTGACGGTCCTTCGCTTTGGTAGTTTCCTCATCGCACCCTTCCTTCACAGCTTCTTCTCGTGAACTAGCGCTCTCTAATTCACACTCACGTCCCCATGTGCTCTCCACGTCTGAGGTGCGGGGGGTGCCTAAGCTCTTGGAATCTTCACGCTCACTCTCCACTGACTCTATGCTTTGTCGGCGCGGTGGAGTTCCTAAGCTGCTCTTATGTTCATCTTGGCTCTCCCTCGATCCGACACTTGAGTGGCGGGGCGGGGTACTCAAGTCATTTGCTGGATCAAACTCACTTTCCACTGACTCGACGCGTTCACGTTGAGGCAGAGTGGCGAAATCATTCGCATGTTCGTCGTCGCTCTCCACCGACTCGACACTTTGACTGCGCGTTGGGGTTCCCAAGCTGCTATTCTCTTCGTGTTCGCTCTCCATTGATTCAACGCTTTGACGACGTTGCGGAGTAGCTAAGCCACTCTCCTGTTCGTGCTCGCTTTCCACAGACTTCACGCTGGAGCGGCGCGGCGGCGTGGCTACGCCATTCGGCTGCTCGAACTCGCTCTCTGGATGTGATGATGAAGAATCCAAATCAATAGTCTGCTCATGTTCGTCCTCCATACTCCGTCGGCGAGGCGGAGTCGCTACCCCCGTGTCATTTTCGGGCTCTTGCTCCTGCAATTCCACAGTTTGTTCAGGCATGTGCTCGACCGACTCCTCGCTCGGACGGGACGGTGGGTTACTAAAGCCGGAGTCGTTGTCTGAATTAGCGTCACTGGGACGGAATGGTGGAGTCGAAAGTCCAGTCTTTTCTTCTCGTTCCTCCTCGTTTTCCACAGACTCCAGGCTGGAACGGCGTGGCGAAGTAGTTAAGCCACGCGTTTGCTCCGATTCGCTCTCCATTTGTGACATGGTAACACCTCCTTCCGTCTGTTCATGCTTGCTTCGCGCAGAACCATTGCTTGAACGTTGAATAGATTCATTATCGTGCTCCGGTTCGTCTTTTGTTAACTTGTCACTTGAGTAAGACGCGGACTCGATAACCTGAGAATTCTTGGGAGAAACCTCAACAGAACCTTCGCTTACGCGGTGCTCGTAATCTAGAACGCTCTTTTGCTCGTGCTCTGCTTGCTCTTCGCTTATGCGGAACGATGTGTCCGAGTCATCCGGACCCTCACTCACCTCATCGTCGTCTACTACATCCGGCACGTGCTCCAGTTCCTCTAGAGCAAAAGGGATTGTGCCGCTACGCTTTGTGCGTCCAAGCGGTCGAGATTCAAAGTTGAATTCTTCGTCATCAATGTCGATCGAACTGGCCGAGCTCACGGAACTCACGGTACTATCGCCGAAGTTATTTCGAGAGTACTTGGGGAGACTAATTGCGCTGTCGTGGAGGCCACCGAGCGTCGATGAGCTGTCTCGCAAAGTGTATTCATTCACGTGGTTCGCCGTCATTTTCGCTAGTTCCTCCATTCGTTTTCGATGCTCTTCTTCCCGTCTTCGCAGCTCATAGGACGGTCGCTCCTCTCCATAAGGCGATTCGAAAGCTGCACGAGCTCGCAATGAATCATAGTGCTGTGTGAGGCGAACGGAAGAGTGATTCAGCAAATCTTCTTTTTTCAGTGAATCCAATGAGCCAAGTTCGGCACTGGGTCTTTCCATCATGGCAACGTGATCGAGTGACTCGTCCGGAGTCTCCATAATGACAAAGTTACTAGAGAACTTGGTACTATCAAGCGAAAGCTGTGATGCATCGAACGCGAGGTCGTCAGCATGCCTTGAGTTGGAATTCGACGAGTCCACGTTACGACTACGAAGCGACGATTTACTTGCTTTGCTGCTACGTTGCCCTGATCGCTGGGAGGCAAACGCCAGATCTTCTGCCTGCCAAGATGGTGCAAGGCTGACACGCGCATTAGTGCTCGATCGGTTGAATGAACGCCGGCGGTCTCCGACATCGTCCGTCAGCCGCGAACGGTTACCCCGAGATGATTGGGTTCTTCGAGTGTTGGCCGATGCGTTGACGGGCAAGCGACGACCCCGCATGCTAGGGGGAGTTCCAGGCGGAGAACCAGGTGCCGCAAGTCTGGTTTTGGAAGCCGCAGGAGGGTAGTCACCAGAAGAGCGACCAGAGTTGCCGTGGGGCTGCCCTTGCCTCGCTTTAGTAGCAGCAGCACTCGCTGTTTTTTGTCGAGAAGGAGCGTCATTCTGCGTTGATTGCCTTGAGTAGAGACTCCCACTGGACGCCGTAGATCGCCGGGCCGCCTTTTCTTTAATCAGTTCCTGCATTCGCTCAATTTCTCGCATCTTACTCAAGTGTTCTTCCTCCATAGACTTCAATGCCGAAGACCGATCAGTATTGAGATTTTTATGCTGAGATGCTTGGCCGCGGTTACGCCGCATTTGTTCCAGAATCGCCGAGGATCGACTGTTGCTAAACCCTCTTGAATCCTTGAAACCAGACTGCGACATTCGAGCATTCCTTTCGGCCACTGCGGCACTAAATGCCATGTTGCGAGAAGCCCTTGAAGTACGGTCCGCTGAAGATTGGTCTTTTTCACGCCGTGCTTCTTTCGAAGAGTGTGGAGTAAACACTTTACGGGTAGCATTATCTTTGCCTTTTCGATGCTTTGAAATGTTGGAGTTGTCCGGCTTGCGCGCGCTATATTCCTCTGGGGGTGGTGACAGAGGAGGTGGAGGCGGAGGAGGGAACTGACTCTTAATCCCGTAGCGCGCGGAGCGAGCTTTCGCAAGCGTTTGGATTGACACAGTCTTGCTTTCGTGCGTCTCATTGGCGTTGTGCCGGTCATAGTTCGGGTCAAGCTTTAACTCGTGCGTTTGTTTGAAATCTGACATCTGGGAGTCGTACTTTGTTGACTTGTACTCGGTGCTCGAGCTGTTACTTGTGTTTGGGCTGATGTTGTACCCACGTTGACTCGACGGTTCATCTTCTGGAATGGCTACTGCTGCTTGACTTTTTTTGTTGCGCTCGCGTTCACGCGAACGGTTACTGCCGCCATAGTTACTTCCATAATTACGCGTACCATACAAGTTGCTGCTCGCCGTAGAGGTTTGGGGATCGTAGATGTAGCTGACAGCAGGCTGGACGCTGCTGGCTTGGTTCCATCCCATGATGCTGCTCGCTGCACTGTCGCCAGCCTTCCAGTACGACGTGCTGGTAGCACTCACATAGCTGTTGTCGGCCGAACCGCCGTCATAGTATTGGCTATCGTCGAATTCACTCGTGGCGTCGAACTCACTCGTTTCTTCAAAATGGCTTTCAAATTTCGATGCTCCAAACTGACTTGGGGTGATGGAATCGCGACTTGCGTCCGTGAAACGTGACTGCGCAAAGACGCTGTAATCCGATTGCTCCTCGAGTCCGTCTTCGTCTCCATCCTCTTCCATACTATCTTCGTCCTCTCCCTGGTACAATTCGGGCAGTTCGTGCTGGTCTTGCAAGATATCCGAGTACCGCGTGACGTTCTGCATACGTCGCGACGGCGCTCCATTGTACGAGTCGGGGAGCGCGCCCACTGGTTCAAACTCATCACTGGGAGACAAATGGTAGCATTTCGTGCACACGCGCGTCTTGACGTCGCCCCGCTGCGTCGAGATAAGGACTTGGGGCGCACACGGTTGGCACACGACTTCGCCACACACACGACAGCGCGTCTTGCGCACAAACAACGAAAACTTGCGCGCACAAATGACACAGAGGGCTCGCGATCGCTTGGGCATCAATTGCTTCTTCTTCAAGAGCGTCTGGCGTCCCATGCGCATGGATTGAATTTCGCGACTAATGGTCACGACGGACACGATGCGGCGCTTCAAGGCCGAGTTTAAGAGGAAGTGCGGCAGTCGCGTCGAGCTCTTGAAATTGATTTGCAAACTATGCATGACATCCATGTACCCTTCTTTTTCGGCTTGGACAAAGACGTAGCCCGATTGGTACATACTCCCTCGCACGACGCCTTCGAGCTCGGGGCAGCCCGGGAGTTTAATCGAGTGCATGCTCAGCACCCACCCGCGCCGTCCCGACGCATGTCGGAACGTGTTTTGGCACTCGAGAAAGCAATAGTCGCGCTCGCGCGAGAACGCCGAGGGCCCTTCATAGAGTTGATACTTTGCCGAGACGCGGTAGAATGGGTTCTTCGGATCGCCCCCCACGAGCGCATAGAGCACACTGCAATCGAGCACATCGTCCGCCTTCTTCGCCAGCATCTGCTCGGTCGTTTGCTGGTCAAAGTACGCAGCGACCTCCTCGATCGTGCCCATCATGGTCGTCACGCCACACAAGAACTCGGTGCCCGCCGTGCCGACATGATCGTAGCTCCCTTCCCCGCGATACATTTGAATGCCACGAAATTTTCCCGTATAGTGCCACTGCACGGGTCCGTCCAGCGTATGCGCGTGATCCACGAGCGCCACGGACGCTTCCTTGGCCTTGCGAATCATGTACGTCCGCTCACTCGCGGTCAGCGCCTGTGGCAGACACGAGTCCACGCCCGACGACGCAGCGTTGCGCGTGCGTCGCTGACTTGCCAAGCGCGATTTCCCCATGTCGACCAGTGCGGAAGGCTTGGTTTCCCTTGCACTTTAGAGAGGGTGCTGAGAAAATTAGGTACCGAATCCACGAAACTTTAGGCACGATTTTATCCTTTTTTTAGAAACAACCGTCCGCTTGGAGTCCCAACACACACACACAAGGTTTGGACTCGGTCGGTGCTGCTTGCGTAAATGCAGGACAAAGTAAAAGACGAATGCACTGGGGCGCGGATGCGTGCCGATCTAGTGACTCTCCTAGTCCTCCTCACACTTCTGCGTCGCGCACTCTTGCTCTGTACTGAACCAACACCACACCTGGCCACGATGGTTGTACGGACCAATCAGCGATAAACGTTGTACTAGTCGCGTTGTGTGATTGGCTACAATTCTGATTGTTGCCATTGAAAGTCCTGTCGTGAATGTACATTGTAAAAATTCACAAGCGAACGACTACGTGACTTCACAAACAAACGACACCGTTAGTATGGAACGGGGTGGCGACCACTTCAATGACGACAAATAGCAGCAGTCTAGATGACGTCGATCTTGGCAAGCGTTTCCACGGCATGGCCGTAAATTTACGAGTTATGTTACACGACGAGCCCTACCCTCAACACCTGCTGGATAAATTACTACATGTAGTGTATCGACAAAAGAATTTCCACGTAGATCTGCTGTTAATTAAAGAAAAGTTGCACCATAAATATTTTCAGAGAGCTTTTCAAGATATTCATACTATCTGGAGCACGTGAATAAAGGCGTGTAACTGTGATGAGACTCCATATACATATAGAGGCAAAATGATACTTATGTTGAAATATCACTTTCAATTGGAACCTTGAGGTTGTTCCAAAAAGGAATTTTTGGAATATTAATTCTTATATTTAAAAAATTCAGTTCACTAGAAGGGTTGGATTGTTTTTATAATTAAATCAGTGAACTTTGTACATTTGTTTCGATACTCTTTAATCTTCCGTCTACCCCTTCAGTCAATTAATGTAGGACTACCAATAGGTATCACCAACTAGCGGATGGTAGCCGTCGTTCCGACGAATTGTTCCATTGAAACTATAGTATATCTACATTTATTTTGAAACAAAAAGTAAGGAGTTTTTTGCAGTCATCGACTGCGCGTACAATCTCGGACATTGATTGATCCCATCATTGCGAGATTTTACAAACTCATTCAACGTAGTTATTCGTCAAAGAGTGATGCATAAGTCGTAAGTGCTGCAGACTCAGCTTCACAATGGACGGAGATGTTCTCCGGTGCTGTCAACCGTGAAAGGCGACGTACACCTGGCCCTGCGAGAACGCGTCCCTTATGAGACATACGCAGCGTCTGTCGCTGTTACTTGTTTATTGTCATCACATAGGTTAAGCGCACAGGAGATACTGCTGTTGTAACCATCTCCCACCATGATGGCAACGACCTCGTTGGCAATCGGGGTGTTGAATCCCTTCCGATTGTTCGAATGCAGGCAAAGCAGAAAAAGTTCTAGATCCATCACCTTATACCCCTCCAACCAAGGTTATGATGTTCAAGCATCGCTTGAAGTTCCCCCATGATGCACCAATCCAGATGAGCAAAGACATTCATGCGTCCACCAAGCGCCATTCTGTTGTCAGTGATTGTAATGGGGTGCCATTACATAATTGATATTCAAGTTAGAATATCACAGTTGAATTTCAAACGCGTTGTCTGAAATTAAAATAATAGATTATAAGTTATTATAATATACGAAGGAAAAGTCGATTCGGTATAAATACCCAATCATGCAGGTTAACTAATACTACAGTTAGTTTAATACTCGATATTATTATATTAGTTAGGTAATTACTATACTGTTAGCCGCTAACCACCCATTTAATAAACACTCTTAATTTTGCGTTCTAATAGATAAGTAAATATTTATATTTACTTTTAGTATAGGATTATTTGTCATCAACTAATCTTACCCCTCTTGTATTGCGCGCTTCCTCGCACAATACAGTGTAAGCCTGTAACAGGATCAGTCCTGTTACACCTGGTAGCACTTTGTGGTCCGTCCTAACGACCACAGTTCCGTTCCGCTAGTTATCTAGCGGAGCGAAGATTAAGAGCCGCTCGGCATCATGTCGCGAGACATGACTCCTGCCGAGCTAGAGAGAACGCTGGAAGTGGTGACGAAACACTTCCCCCACTTCTCGTCGCGTAGTAAAGACACGACGGTAGAAATTTTTCGGTCCATGGGGACCGACATCCTTACCTTCCTCCTGGGTAAGACCCCGGAGGAAGCGATAGAGGTGGTGAATCGCTTTAGGCGAAACCACCTAGAAAAGCCAGCACGGCCCGCGCAAGAGGCAGCGCGGACCGCACCTGCACCTGCAACGCATAGCGTTGAAGTGTTAAAGGCTCGAGTGCCGCCCTTTACCGGTGAAGGGGGCGAGCCCCTTCGTAGATGGTTCGCAGAGGTGGAAGATGCCATCTCTGCGCAAAATATTGTTGACGAACGTCAACAGGCGTACTTCACCACACATTTCTGGGCGGCAGAGCCAGGGCATGGGCGATGAGTCGCAGAGCCACTGATGACTTTGCGTTCCTGACTTATCAGGAATTAAAAGCTGAACTAAAGCTCAACTTTGAAGCTCCAGAAATGGAGCTATGTAGTCAGCAGGAGTTCATGGAACTCCGGCAAGGTAAGCTTGACCTTCAAGCTTACGCTCAGAAGACGCAATATTTGCTGTCAAATATTGTGTATGAGCCGGTGCCCCTGCTATGCAGGTCACTGGCTTCATGAAGGGACTCAATGATGGTCCCGTCAAACAGAGTCTTTACCGGCACCCGCCAGAGACTCTAAGGGATGCCATTGATATGAGCATCCGTGAAGAGTTCAGCATGCGATCAGCGTCATCGCATGCTGGGTACAGCCGAAGGTCTCAACAGCCCTTCGCTTTTGACATGCCACAACAGCATGTCAACAAGCAGTAGTCGGGCAGACGAAGCTCACACTTTGTCTCAAGAAACAGCCACCCCCGCCAGAGCATGGGCGGTGGAGGTCCAGAGCCGATGGACCTATCGGTTGCGGTTGCTTCGAACTTGAAGCAACCGAAATTTAAGAAGAATATTCGCTGCAATAGATGCGCGAAAATGGGTCATTTTGCCCATGAGTGTATGGCACCGCGTCCGGTGCCACGCAGTCAGCGGACGGAACCGTCCGCTGCACGGCGACACCAACAGGGACATCACCCTGTTGGTGCAAAAAACGTAGAACACCAGTAGGGGCGGGGCGCCCTACTGGGAATGTTATCCCACATGCCGACATAGGGCATGTGAGGGTAATAGCCCCAGACGGGACTATGTTCTGTCAAAAGGTGCAGGGTGATGATAAGCCTCTTATCACCCTGGAGGTTAAGCCGCACGGGAGCGATGTCCCCATGCGAGCTTTGTTTGACACAGGAGCGTCAAACAATTTCGTTAGAACTCAGAGTCTAACGCTGTTGAGCTTAGTGGAGGTAGAATCCCCACGAAGTATGTTGTCAGTCCGGTTAGCAACAGGTGCAACCGTGACTATTCCAAAGCGTGTGATTAGAACACGCTTCGAGTTGAATGAACTGTCATTCGAGGATGAATTCATCGTCCTCGATTTAGATGACAAGTTCGATGTGATACTTGGAATCCCATGTATGTCCAATTTTAAACCTTCTATCGACTGGGTTAACCTATCGATCGACTGCGGCGGACGCACAGGATCTGATCACCCTGTGTGTAATCCGGCTGTATCAGAGGATACAACCGCAGCGTCAGACAGTCTGGTGGATAGCGATGGCACCACCAGGTCTGTTCTGACACGATCAGCGGAAGGTACCTCCGCTGATGAGAGTCCAGAGGGACTACCACACGCAACAGAAGAGTCGTTGCGTGTTGGAGAGAAACATTCCACGGGTGATAAAGACCACCGTGAGAATGAAGTGATATCCACGGTGGGAAACACCCATCGTGAGAATGAAAATGTATCCACAGTGGGAAACACCCACTGTGCGACCGAAGGTTCCAACACGACGAATGAATTCCGTGTTGATGAGAGTGAACTCACGATCGATTGCAATCTTGAGCACAACTCCGTGGTGGCCAGCGCCCACCACGTTGCGTTAGCCATGCACACTGGTGATAAAGACCACCGTGTCGCAGAAAAGGCGGCCGATCAGACGAGCACATCTGATCGCCAAAATTCCATGGTAGGCAGTGGCCACCATGATGATGAGTATTCGCACACGGTGAATCGTAATCACCGTGTAGCAGTCAATCAGACGATGCGTCTGATTGCATGGGCAGTTCCGTCGAGACGATCAACGTCTTGACGCAAACGGAGACCGGACTAGATACCCATTCTCTGTTGATGGAACACCCTCCGAAAGAAGGTTCGGAGGTGATGGCTCTTCCAGCGCTAAGCTGGAAGAAGTTTATGAAGAACTTTCAGGATGATCAGATTGAACAGATCTGTATCATCGTTGCAACAGATGATGTAGTGTATATTCGTGAACGAATATCCACATTACAAGTGGAAAACATTGGGAACGAGGTTCCCAATGATCAAACCAAAGGTCAGCGCTTTGAAGCGCAGAGCTGGGAGTCGCTTAAAGCGAACTCCCCATTTTATGAAGTACTTCGGGAATACGCTGACGTATTACCAGAAGAAGTACCTAGCGAGCTCCCTAAGGATAAGGGAACTCGTCATGAAATTGAACTCGTGCCAGGCACGAAGTATTGTGCACGCGGCAATGGCCGTTGCCGCGTGATCAAGTAAAAGCGATCGACGAGCTTTTAGAAGCTCGTCGTAAAGCAGGCCAAGTGCGGGAGTCTATCTCACCGCACTCTACCCCCACCTTTTGTGTGAAAAAGTCCACAGGTGGGTGGAGAATCGTTCACGCTTACAACAAGCTGAAAGCAGCGACGGTACCGGCGCAGACGACGATACCGCGAAAAGATGTCATCATTGATGGCATGTGCGGGAGCACCATCTTTAGTGCTCTCGATCTAAGAGATGGATTTTATCAAATCCTAATGCGTGAGAAGGATATCTCTCTCACGGCGGTAAGCACCCCAAGCTTCATGCTTTGGGAGTGGCTTGTGATGCCGCAGGGGCTTCGAAATGCCCCTGCTACGTTTAACAGATGCGTAACGCATCTATTACGCCCGGTGCGAGAATTCGCACCGAGTTATTTCGATGACGTGTTCATCCATAGTAAGGGTAAACACGATAAAAGCGATGTAGATGTTCATAGGGAACATCTACGTCGAGTGTTAGAGCTTATGCGTAAGCATAAGCTCTATGCAAATCTAAAGAAGTGCACCTTTGGTGCACCTGAGATACCCGTTCTTGGGTGTTTTGTGGGCAAGAACGGGGTGCGCTATGATCCAGAAAAGATCAGGGTGATCGTTGAATGACCTACGCCAAACAACGTTAAGGAACTTCGAAAGTTCCTTGGGTTGGCAACATATTTGCACAAGTATT
Source organism: Peronosclerospora sorghi (assembly GCA_026184515.1). Classification (NCBI taxonomy): domain Eukaryota; phylum Oomycota; class Peronosporomycetes; order Peronosporales; family Peronosporaceae; genus Peronosclerospora; species Peronosclerospora sorghi. The sequence goes on from CM047591.1 coordinate 6,861,921, forward strand.
CGTGCAACTATGCTGGGTTAATACGACCTCTTTCTCAATTACTTAAGAAAGATGTCGAATGGCATTGGGATACCCAATGCCAAGATGCTTTTGATGCAGTCAAGCAAAGCTTGACTGAAGCGCCTGTCTTGGCTATAGCCGATAACGAGCGTACGCTCCACGTCGTTTGCGACGCGAGCGATTTCGCTATCGGCTGTGCTTTCATGCAGCGTGATCACGATGATCGTGATCGCGTAATCTGCTATCAATCGCGTCAGTTGCGCCCAGCCGAGCGCAACTATCCAGTGCATGACAAGGAACTCCTTGCCATGAAGTATGCACTGGCTAAGTTTCGGATCTATCTATTGGGAGATAGACCATTTGTGGTTTACACGGACCATGCGTCGCTAAGCACGGCCGTGAATTCACCACACATTTCTCAAAGAATGGATCGATGTCTGTCATTCTTTGCTGAATACAACTTTACGGTTGAATACAAACCCGGAAAGTTGAACGTGATAGAGGATGCGCTATCACGAAGGCCCGATTACGAGACGAAACTTTCCGTAACATAAGGTGCCAGTGCAAACGCGATCCGTTTCAATGCTTTGTCGTCGTCAATTATACGACAAGTACGCGAGGCGTACAAAACAGACGAGGAGAAACGTCTGTTGATTGATTACTTAAGTAATCAATCAAGTGAGAAGCTCGACGAACTCCCAGAGTTCCTCCGCGCTTGCGTGCATCGATATCAACTGCACGATGGTCTGATGCTTTACAGCACAGATCAAAAAGATGAAAGTCGCATCGTCGTTCCAAACGACGATGATCTCAAACATCAAATTATGTTTGAGTATCATGATGCACCGATTTCGAGGCATCAAGGTCGAGAGAAGACATACGCTTCTCTCGCACGTGAATTTTACTGGCGAAACCAGTACAAGTGGGTACGGAAATACGTACGCGCTTGCGAGATTTGCCAGCGCGTTAAGCCTGCGCAGTCTGCACAGGCCCCGCTGCAATCTCTGTTGGTTCCGACAGAGTGTTGAAAGTCCGTTTCAATGGACTTCGTATTCGGTCTTCCACTCTACAATAGTCGGAAGACTGGAATAGTGGTCTTTGTAGACCGTTTCAGTAAGATGGTACATCTTACTGCAGCTTACTGCAGTATCAGCGAATGCAACCGCCGATCAAACAGCGCGGATATTCGTTGATACGGTATTCCGTTTGCATGGAATGCCGGAAGACATTGTCTCGGATATAGATCCGAGATTTACAGGACGTTTCTGGCAAGAAACCTTCTCATTGTTGGGAACCCAGTTGAAGATGTCAACTGCGGACCATCCGGAAAGGGATGGGCAGACGGAACGGGTTAACCGAGTTCTCGGAGACATGTTGCGATCATACGCACATGCCTTTGAACAGTGGAGTGACTATCTGCCACTCACTGAATTCGCGATTAACAATTCGGTTCATGCTTCAACTAAGCATCCACCGTTCTACGTGAATGCCTTAAGGCATCCACGAACCCCAGCTTTACTTGGCGGTACGCCAAATCTAAGTGGGGGAGGGACCCGCTCAATTTTGAGCGAGTCAATGTGCAAGTTGCAACTGCAACTTGTGAACAAAACGATGGCCCTTCTACTGAAAGTACAGTAGAAGCGGAAGCAGCTCAAATGAAACTGAAGTTGCATATGATGAATATGTGTCTGCAGCAATGGCTGCAGACAATGAGGGTAACGCACCTACTGCTGATAGAGCAGTAGATGAATTCGTATTACAGCGCCAAGCTGTAATACGCTATATAAAAGATGAACTTGCTTCTGCTTTTGATAAGCAGAAGAAAAATGCAGACAATCAAGGAAGGAAGAACAAAAACTCCTTTCGGAAAGGCGAATTGGTATTATTAAGTACTACCAATTTGCCTATACATGCAATAAGCAACTTCCCTACACGGAAGTTGCTTCCTAAGTACATTGGACCTTTCAAGGTCCAAGAGATTCGGGGGAATGCCTATACCTTAGACATTCCCACAGCAATGCGGCTCCACCCAATTTTATATGTTGGGCGGCTCAAGCCGTATCATTCGTCTTCGTCTTGTTACGATGAGACGCAGAACCACGGAAAATACCGTGCTTCTCCAAGTCTACCAAGAGAGACTTGTAATCGGCTTCCCGCCGTTGATGAGCAGAGCGGAGAGTCATTTCTATAAATTAGGAGATGCGTTTTTAGGAGTCGTAGCTAGCAAATAGGTGTTGACTAACAGGCAAAAACCTCCGCCAACCTCAAGACCAGCCTTGTGCCGATCGAGCTCTCCCTTATAACGGGAAAGCTCAATGTAGAGAAGATCATTCTTCTGCTGAAGGGCAGTGTGCGCCCCGAAGATGTCGCGGACATCTTCGCGAAGAGACCGATATGTCTTCACAGAGTGAGACATATCGCTGCTCATGGAGGAATAACCCTCCTCGAGCTTGCGGAGCGAAGAAACACTCCGCAACAACAACGGCGAGGTAATTCTCAACCTCCACCGCCCCTGATTTATAATCAGGGGAATAAGCGATACATTCTCGAGCGCTTGATCTCGAAGCGCTCGGTGCCTTCGAAGAAGGGGCAGCGTACCGAGTACTTGGTACGCTGGCTGGGATATCCCCAAGAGTTCGACTCTTGGGAGCCGATTGAGGTTCTGAGGGCCGAAGCCCCAGACCTTTTGACTGAGTTTGAGAATAAGTCTCAAACTCATAATGCGAAGTAGCATCAACAGTACAGCAAAAATTCATGGTATCAATCAAACCCTGAATTTCGGCGGGTACGGAAAACCCACCGTCCCCCCCCGCAACTCCTCCTCTGACAGACGTGGAGCGCCATGCGGACACCGCGGGAAAACGAGGTGAGAAGGTACACCACAGTTCAAACCTTCTTTGATGCAAGCAAAATGGATGTATTCCATTTTTCCTGTTCGCGAGTGCTTTAAAAAGCGCTCGCGCATTACGTGAACTTTACTCACGTAATCATCTGGGCTTTTGTTGTAGTTGTCAACAAAATCGTTCCAACTCTGAGTCAGGGCGTCTTTATCGTCCCTGTTTCTCCTTGACCCTTTCCGGCTCGAATAATATCGAACCTGGAAAAAGAGGTCAATAAAGTACAGAGTCTATCGTCTGTTCTTCGATCGAATCGACGTGACTGGATGTATTCGCAGGCATCCAGCACGTTGATATCGAACAACGCATATTGGCAGTCCCGCTTACGGTGACCTCCACTGTAGGGGGCAATAGCCCATCCAGGGGTCCAAAACCCCATTTTGTACGGAACATGTGGTTCCGTACGATGATACGCTTCAGAAGCGGCAGGCGCCGCTTCTGTTCGAGCTCTTTTAGCAGGCGGAGCACCGCCTGCTTCAACACCACGCGCCGGGTTTAAATCACCCCGACGTGGAGAAGTACTTGGTCCAGGTGGGGAGCTGCGTTCCCGCAACCACCTGTGATAATCATTGTCGCTGTTATAGCTGACAGCGACACCAGAGTCATCATCGCTGTTAGGCGATGAGCACCTAGCGAGTTTCTACTCGCTAGATCCTTTCGTGGGGACAGCTGTACCCCGATCACTTTGTTCGGAGTCAGAACTTCCGAACATGGCCCTCTTGGCAACATGCCATTCGGAAGTTGCCATCGTGCGAGATGTTGCATTAGCAACATCTCCCTGTTTCTTGTCAGATCCCGCCTTAGCAGCATCTGTGGTCAAAGACGGTACGTCTTCCGACCTTTGCGTAGTTGACGCTGCTAATGCAGCGTCACTGTTGTCACTCAACACCTCAGCACCTAGTGCTGAGGCGGAAGAAGAAGCTCCTTCATTGTTTTCAGCAGCGCTCTTTAGAGCGCCGCCGCTGTGTGTCTTGACCATCGAGTCGATGGTCAATCAGTTGATGAATGAGAAATTCTGACCAACAAGTGCCACCCATGATTGGCCAAAATAAGAATTATTATTGGCCAACCACCTTAAGTAGGGGGTGATGTAATGGGGTGCCATTACATAATAGATATTCAAGTTAGAATATCACAGTTTAATTTCAGACGCGTTGTCTGAAATTGAAATAAGAGATTATAAGTTTTTATAATCTAAGAAGGAAAAGTCGATTCGGTATAAATACCGAATCTTGCAGGTTAACTAATAGTACAGTTACTTAAAGACTTGATATTATTATATTAATTAGTTAGTTACTATACTATTAGCCTCTAAACCACCCATAAAATAAACACTCTTAATTTTGCGTTCTAGAACATAAGTGAATATTAATATATTTACTTTTATTATAGGATTAGTTGTTACCAACTAATCCTGCCCCTCTTGTATTGCGCGCTTCCTCGCACAAATACATTGTAAGCCTGTAACAGGATCAGTCCTGTTACAGTGATATACAACTGAGAGTAATTCCTTGGCTGACCGGGATCCGGCAACAGTGATCCCATTCGGTAGTACCCTACGACCAGAACCATCCAATGAAAAGACCTTTAGCTTCAGCGGACGTTCGCTCATCTCAACGCGGTACTTAGTTGGAGTATCATCTTCAAAGGCATTGGGATTTACCGTTCAGATTCCCTACGAATGCGATAACTACTGAGTATCATCAACACTTCGTAAAAGCTCTGCACTTTGCACGTTTCGACGGCCAAGGATGCTCTTTTGTTCCAAGTTGAGGGACCCCCAGTATGAGGTTAGCAATTTAGCAAGTGACGTGAACAAAATTCCCTATTTATCATTAAAGCAAATGTTAAATTTTATTTCCTTGCCGGGAATTGCTATTTGCACGCCCCCCCCAAATATAAGGACCCTAAAAACAGCAAAAACAATTATTAGATAGGAATGCTTTTTGTACGGGACATGCGTGGCTACAAAAGCAGGTATTATCGTGTGTTTCGGCCACTCATGTCACATACTTCATAAACTGGTGTCCGATCAAATTATAAATGTAGCCGGGTGCGTACATGCACGGTGCGGCTAGCGCACAGAGGAAGACTTTCCTTTAAGCGGCGTTCGACGCTACTTAGCCGATACGATCTTATAAAAGGGCTTAGTAGGAGAGAGCTCTCCTACCCGGGGCCAAGATTCCCGGGTTGGTTTACAGATAGCTTTCGCTAACCCCTTGTAACAAGACTTCCCTTATAAAGGGAGGTAGCGTAAGGGAGAACTCCCTTAGGCTACAATACTCACTGCGCGCGCGACCGGGCGTGGTCGCGCGCCTAGCTCCGCTAATGCCTTAACGGCAAGGTTCCCTTACTAAGGGTGTAGCTAAAGGGAGGGATACCTTTAACTACCGCACTCACTGCGCGCGCGACCGGGCGTGGTCGCGCGCCTGGAAGTCTTAAGTATTTTTGTAAACTGAACGTATATTTAATATATAATTAGCCTAAATTAATTTAAACTAATGTAAACTATATGTAATACTAAGTAGAATATACCCAATTCGTAAATAGCTAAAATGTAATGTACACACCTGTGTACCGACACGTGGATGGCTGACACACCACCAACCAAGGGCTCATGTCCTCATTGGTTAAAATAACCAATGGTTCGAAACCTTTCAAACCGGTCAATACTGACCTCAACCGTAGTGTACTCATGTACACCAACACTAAATGTAACTCAAATGTAACCCCGTTACATCCTCCTCCATCAAGACTATTGCTTACGCAATAAACAAAATTTTGTTGGAGAAATCCAGCGCCAGTCCTCTGGCCCTTCATATGTACACCTTCAGTGGTGCTATGTCGTCTCCTCTAGAAGAGGTAGACTACTCCGAGAACTCAGAGGTGGATGCCCTTGGGGATACCTCCCCAACGGTTAGCCGCTCCGACAGCGCCGAACGGCGTTGTCGGCAGCCTAATCCGTTCCCCACACGTGGGGAAAATGCACTAACTCGTGCGCAACTATTACCAACCTCGGATGACATATCCGAATCGCCGAAGGCGATCACCACTACTGAGATGGACGCAGCTCAAGAGGCTCAAAATGCCGCACAGGCGTTACAAGCTTCCTTGCACGCCCCCCATGCGCCCTCCACGGGCGGTATATCGTTTTGGAGGTCCTCGTGACCTCCCAAAGTGGGCCAGGAATGAGGTACAGAAGGGTTTAGTCTTCTATACCCCTGGCCTCGCGACTGTACAGCCGCAACACATCACACGCCGGAATCAACTCCGGGAAAAAACTGCTCACGCAGAAGCAGTTCACTGCTACCTCATATCGAGAGCGCCTCGAGAAACAGGCACAGGGTGCCGTTGTTGGGAACCTCCGCGAGGTTCCCTTCATTCTCCTGCAAGGGGAATATGCCAAAGAGGCAGAGCAGAATTTCCGCGCTTAGGCGGAGGGAAGAAACGTCTCCCCGAGTTTTTTTAAGCTGTACAACAGCTATTCCGAACGTGACGTTCGGATAGAAAGGGCATTGTGCTTGGCGTTTGCCAGAGCCAAACCCATGGGGCAGTTACGTGCCCCTTATCTAATGCTCTATGCTAGCGCCCGTGCCCTCACTAAGGTGCCGGAGCACAGTGCGGGTTCCGCATCTGCCTCCGGAGGGCTCCCAACTACTGGGAGTGAAGGGGCTTACCCCGCCCCTTTGGTCATGACTCACAGCGGGATTCTCCCGGTCGAAACTTCAACGACGTCACGGCAATCCTGCCGCAGGGGAGTCTCGAACTCCCACGAACTCTGTGAATGTGGATAACCCTCCCACTTCGCCAAATACTGGGTTTGACCCCGATGATGGAGTCGCGCCATCAGACGCTCTGCCCCGTCCTGCCGTCGGGCAGCCTGTCGGCCGCCCTGACGGGTAGGCCCAACAAACAAACAATAGATTCTTCTAGGTCGCTGGGGCCGTGGAAGGCGCCCAGTGCGCGAGCCGTGGCGGCTACAAGCGAAGACCCGAGCTGCACCCGGTCGGGCGGCCTGCCGGCCGCCCTGCCGGGTAGGCCAAGCAAACGGACAGGACCATACAAGGCTGACATCGGGGACACCTCCCCCCTCAAGCCCTGGGCCACACACGTGGCGTCAACGTAACCCGCGGATTTACGAATCCGTTCACATTAAACGGGGTAAACCCCGTAGATGCATGCACCGAATTGTTTATGGCAAATTCGGTCATAGGAAGCATCTCAATCCAACTCTTGGAGAATCCGGACATAAGATCCGGAGAAAATCCTTAACAACGCGATGAACGCGTTCCTTGTTGTCCATAAATGGACTCTGGCACCGCTGCCAGGTGAGCATCTTGCTCAAACGGTCTACAAAGA
>CM047591.1:6869186-6955491 GCA_026184515.1 Peronosclerospora sorghi
CTGGCACCGCTGCCAGGTGAGCATCTTGCTCAAACGGTCTACAAAGACCGAAACGCCGGTGAAACCAGCCTTTCCCTTTGGAAAACCCTAAGATAAATCCATACTAATGGATTTCACGCGATTAACGCGTTCCGTCTTGTCCATCACTGGACTGGCATCGCTGCGATGTGAGCTTCTTGCTCAAACGGTCTACAAAGACCGAAACGCCGGTGGAACCGGCCTTCGGTAAAACCGAAGATAAAATCCAAATGGATTTTCAACACGCCGTTGGAACGGCTACTCCGCCAAAGGCTCACCTTCATATTTATAGATGGACTTGTCCCACACGATCAATTGGCAATTCCCAATTGTATGCTATAGGTTGACTTGGTCCTCACGAACAGTTGGCAATTTCCAACTGTTTCCTACAGCAGCTGAATCTGGAGAGGGTTTGACCATCTAGCACGACTTACAAGTGCGAATATACGCACCGACCCACTTGTATATGTTGGGCCACCAATACAGAGCGCTTAAAGCGCAGTAGGTCTTATCCCGACCTAAATGACCCCCGTAGGGGCGTCATGTGCCTCAAAGAGGACTTTATATTTCAGTTCCTCATTATGAGGAACAACCACCCGCGGAGTGTCCTCCGCGCCCGTGATATAATATAGCAAACCGTCACAGTACCTGTAACGGTGTAAACGAGCTTTAGCTCGACTTGACAGGGTTGGCTCAGACAAGCCAAGTACCTTTTCACCCAACGCACTGATAAGCGCCGTACACTGTGGGTATTTCTCATACGCCTGGCGTATGAAATCCACCACAGACGAGGTGACGAATGTCGCGTGAGCGAGCTCGTAATCAGGACGACGCGACAACGCGTCTGCAAGCACGTTCTGCTTGCCAGGTTTATACTTAACCCGAAAGTTGTACTCCGCAAAGAAGGAGATCCAACGGGCCATCCGTTGCGATAGATGAGGCGACTTTGTCGCTGTCCGTAAGGACGCGTGGTCAGTATAAACCACGAACGGCTTTGAGCCGAGTAGGTGAACCCTAAATTTGACAAGAGCATACTTCATTGCAAGTAACTCCTTGTCATGAACGGAATAATTCCGTTCCGCAGCTTTAAGCTGCCTCGACTCAAACGCAATTACGCGTTCCCTTCCTGCATCGTCTGCTTGTAACAAAGCACATCCGATTGCGAGATCGAAGGTGTCGCAGACGACACTAAATGGTTTCCCAGAGTCTGGGAGAGCAAGAACGGGAGCTTTTAACAAGCTCCCCTTAACCGCTTCAAAAGCGTTTTGGTGTTCAGTTTCCCAACACCAATCAACATCCTTCTTAAGAAGGTCGGTCAATGGCTTCGCCATTTCAGCGTAGTTCTCGCTGTACTTGTGGAGATAGTTGGCTAATCCTAGCCACTTCCGTAAATCTCTAAGATTTACAGGCTAAGGCCACTCCATAATGGCTTTCACCTTCGCGGGATCCGCCCGCACTCCATCCTTACCGATGAAGCATCCGAGGAAAGGAATTTCCTCAGCACCAAAGATACACTTGGATGCGTTTGCATATAACTTATGCTCTCTCATACATTCGAGCACTGCTCGAAGGTGTATCAGATGCGTCTGAACATCAGACGAGTCGCCTTCCGCACGACTATGGACGAATATATAGTCGAAGTACGTCTGAGCGTACTTCCTATGAGGGCGGAAGAGTTGAGTCACCAAGCGATTTAAAGTCGCTGGTGCATTTGAAAGCCCTTGTGGCATCACAATCCACTCCCACAGCATGCCACTAGGCGTGCTGGCCGCTGTCAGCGGAATATCGGACGCTCGCATGAGCACCTGATAATACCCGTCCACCAGATCTAAGGCACTGTACACATTACAGCCCGCCATATTGTTCTGGAGGACATCCTTCCGAGGAATCGGAGTCTGCATGGGTACAGTAGCTGCGTTCAGCTTGTTATACGCATGCACAATGCGCCACTTTCCGTTCGGTTTACGAACACAAAAAGTGGGAGATGAGTGGGGGGACTTACTTCCCGTACCATCCCTGCCTCTTCTTTCCCCTTGAAGAATGCGTCGATGACGTCGCATTGTTCCTTGGGGAGCGGCCACTGCCTAGTGACGCAGTATTTGGTTCCAGGAACCAAATCAATTTCATGTCGGACTACCCGATCCGATGGTAACCCAATCGGCGGGTTGTCTCTGATGACATCTCCAAATTCCTTCAACAAGGAATGGTAAGGGTCCTCAGGATCCGCGAGGATCTTGAGGCCGCTTCGGGCATTTAATGCCTGTTTGGTTTTCACCAAAACTGACTCGTCCATCGTGGATGAGGAGTTCAACTCCTCTTCCGGACGCAACACGACGACCTCGTCGATTTCATCTGCTTTCAAAGCAGTCTCAAACTCGTTGAAGGACATCCCCTCCAACGACAACAGTTCGCCTACCCCAGGCAACCGTTCCAGGCTTACGCCTTTTGCGACAATACCTGTCACACTATTCAGCATCCGATAAGACTGATGACTACTGGCCTCGGGACTCATCCCGAGGCCCAGATGGGGGGAGTCAACTTCCCCATCTACTGGAAGAGCCACGCGCCTATCCACAGAGGTCTCTACCTCTACCACCGGTGACTCGCCGGTCTCGCCTATACCGGCGTAATCGGGATCATTTCCGACGTGCGGAAGAGACAAACTTCGGGTCTCTTCGCTTGGAAGTGCCTCGCGCTTAACCACAGGGGTCTCTACCCCTACCACTGGAGTTACCACAGGTAGCTCACCAGTCTCGCCTATAACGGCGTGGTCGGAATCATTTCCGACGTGCAAAAGAGACGAACTACGGGTCTCTTTGCGTGGAAGCGCCTCGCGCTTAACCACAGGGGTCACTACCCCTACCACTGGAGTTACCACAGGTAACTCACCAGTCTCGCCGTTCACGGCGTGGGGATTAACCGCCGAATCCCCCTCGTTAAGGAACTCTTCCTTAACGCCATTGGGAATGATCATTTCAGACATCCCAATCTCTGGCATCTCACGCCAGAATCGCTTTTGCGATCGAGCAAAGGTGGGTTCATGACTCGCCAACGCTTCACCCGATCGCGGGTGCGTTGCGCCAATGAGATTAGACTTCCAGTCTATCCATGGCTCGTGGCGTTCCAGCCACTTCATGCCCAGAATGAGTCCAAATCCAGGACTCAGGTAACGTTCTTAGCTATCGAAGTTTGCAAACTTCAGCTTAAGGTCAATCGGGACCTTGGGTACAGAAACCTATACACCCGTCGCTAGACGGGCCGTGACAACGTCACGAAAACGTCCCTATAGGGCCTCGAAATACAGCCGACTCTTCTCAACAGAAGTCCGTATGACATAATTGTCAGACGCTCCAGAGTCTATCAAGACTCTCCAAGGCTTATCAAAGCCTTCACGTCCGTAAGGACTACCAGCAAACCTGGATGGTACACCAACTCGGTTCTAGAAAGCACCGCTTCCCTCGGGGATTTGTGCTGTCGTCCCCTACCCTGGGGATTAACAGCACTGAAGGGTCCCCCAGTAAGACGCCCCACACCTATTGGGAGCCCCTGTTTCCCGACGGCTTGGACGAGGGCCTTTTTGCCGCCCTCGGCCCCTTCCAGCGACTATCGCGCTGGGGATTTTGTGGACATCTGTTCCGCAGATGATCCACGCTTCCACATAGGAAGCACCTTAGCGGCCCAAGCCGCTGCAACATAGCTAAGAGCTCCGCCCCGAAGCTCTGCGAAAAAGAGTCAGAGTGACTCTTAGCGGAAGGTTTCCTCTCCACTTCGACCTGACTCAGGTCCATGGGTTCAGGACCCACCTTAGAGGAACGAAAGTTCCTCTCGGTGTTAAACGCCATCTTAAACGCCATCTTAAACGCCTCCCCCAGAGATTGGGGTCGGCATCGGAACAGTACCGAACGTGCTGTTCCTTCTCTCAGGCCTCCCATGAAGACGGGGATGGACACATCGTCCAAATACGCTTTCTCGTACATCCCTGCCAACAGGGTCTTCAGTCCTTGGACATATGTCTCCAAGTACCTAGTGCCCTGACGGCACCTCAAAAACGCCTGCTGATTCTGGAGAACCAGATCAGGCGTTGCGTACATGTCCATAAGCTTTCGCTTAAGGACTCCCCAGTTCGGGAACACGGTCGTGACCGAATCCTGACACGTAAAGGCCCATGTACGGGATTTGCCCGTAAGATGGGTCAGTGCAAGTCCCACTTGCAGGTGATCCTCGATCACGTTAGCGGTGGCGAATGCGGTTTCAACCTCTCGAAGCCACACATCAAGGTTTTCACCTTTCTCGCCGGTGGATTCCTTTATCTTAAAGGACATCGGAGGGCGCACCCCCGTAGACGCGGGATAACTCCCGCGAAGACTCGCCCCATGGGCGATAAGGGCATTCACCCTTTCACGCACGGCATCGAGGCCCTGCACCACTAGATGGCGCATGTCATCCTCACCCAATATGGGTAACAGCCTTTTAAAGGCTTTCTGTTGGACGGGGGTTAGCTTACCCCAATCGTCCTGATCCATCCCTTGCAGAGGATGTTGATCACCAACACAGGTGTTGGATTTACTACAAGTGCTACCAGAAGTAGCCGGGTTCGTACACGCACGGTGCGGCTAGCGCACAGAGGAATACTTTCCTTTAGTGGCGTTCGACGCTACTTAGCCGATACGCCCTTAGAAAAGGGCTTAGTAGGAGAGAGCTCTCCTACTCGGGGCCAAGATTCCCGGTTGGTTTATAGATAGCTTTCGCTAACCCCTTGTAACAAGACTTCCTTTATAAAGGGAGGTAGCGTAAGGGAGAACTCCCTTAGGCTACAATACTTACTGCGCGCGCGACCGGGCGTGGTCGCGCGCCTAGCTCCGCTGATGCCTTAACGGCAAGGTTCCCTTACTAAGGGTGTAGCTAAAGGGAGGGCTCCCTTTAGCTACTGCACTCACTGCGCGCGCGACCGGCGTGGTCGCGCGCCTGGCAGCCTTAAGTATTTTTGTAAACTGAACGTATATTTAATATATAATTAGCCTAAATTAATTTAAACTAATGTAAACTATATGTAATATTAAGTAGAATATACCCAATTCGTACCTAGCTAAAATGTAATGTACACACCTGTGTACCGACACGTGGATGGCTGACACACCTCCACCCAAGGGCTCATGCTCTCATTGGTTAAAATAACCAATGGTTTGAAACCTTTCAAACCGGTCAATACTGACCTCAACCGTACTGTACTCATGTACACCAACACTAAATGTAACTCAAATGTAACCCCGTTACAATTAAGGTGAAGCGCGATCCATCGATCGGTCTCTCGAGGGGGCGTTTTGTTACAACATCACTTCGTATTCAAAGTCTTCGAATCTTGCTGTCATGTGTGCAAGCTCACTCCACGTCTCGGCCCCATCTTTGTATTCCTTGAGTCGAACCGTGTCTTGTTGCACGACACCCGCTTCTGCTCGCTGTCTCTCTTCTTCCCGTTTCCGTTGCTTCTGTTCCCGTGCATGCGCGCTTGTTTATCCAGTTATTCCTGAATGAATTTCTGGATTTTTTTTCTTGGCATTTCTGCGAGAAATTTTCTCCGGTGACAAGTCACGTTCTGTTCGCCACGCACTTCGTCGTTCCCGTATCACTTTCTGTTGGGCCTCCAATTGCGTTTGTTTTCCTTTCGTCACGTCCATTGTCAACTTCACTTGTCGGCCATGCGCTCGTCGTTTCTCAATCTGATCTGCTTTCCTCTGGGCTGCTCGTTCCTTTTTCCTTGCCACTTCTTGAGCTTTCACTTCTTGTTGCTGCTTTCGCTTGAGTTTTTGCTGCTGTTCCGCAGCCGCTAAAATTTCCGCTTGTTGTATTTGCTGCTCTCTGTCATAATTCCGTTTCTTGAGATTCTATCAGTCCATGTTTCAAGAAACTCGACATCGTGGTTGCAACTATGTTTCTTTCCAATGGACTCGATGTCGAGGGATCACGGCCTCGATCTTGTGGCGCTTGTGTCGCATGCAAAGAGGAGACAACTGCTTATGTGCTGAAGAAAGTGCTTTCAACGCTTCACAGCTGCCTGAGAAGCCAGAATCACTTTTGCTGTTTGGCTCCAGTATCCTAAAATACGTCAACTGTGGTTCGTATATACGCACGGTATCTAATAATTATTTTTGCTGTTTTTAGGGTCCTTATATTTGGGGGGGGGGGCGTGTGCAAATAGCAATTTTGGGGCGTGCAAATAGCAATTCCCTTCCTTGCCGATCTAATAATTACAAAGCTGTATTTTGTCACGCTGTTGTATCCCTCTCATCCTCAAACAGCGTTCCCATCTGTTGCGCGCGGAGCTCCATTCACTCCCCTACGAATTGCACGTCTCCCGTGTCCCCTCTCACGCTCACTCCTAAGAGATGGCACGACGACCGTCTCTAAGTATCACCGTCGACGAGGCCATTGAGCTGGACGAGCCGCACGACTCGTCCCACGACCGCATGGAAAAGGAAGCGATGCACGAAGACAACAACCACAACAAGCACTTCAAGTTGGAGACGCCGTCGCAAGCAGCGAGGAAGAAATTGCAATTGGCGTGTCTCTGTTCCTTTCTCTTTATGTGCATTCAAGTCGCGGGTGGCTACTATGCAGCTAGTTTAGCAGTCATGACGGATGCCGCGCATTTATTCTCCGACGTGGTGGGCTTCTTTGTCTCGCTCGTGGCCATGTACGTGGGTCAATGGCCCGCCACGGCTCGCATGCCCTTTGGCTACCACCGCGCCGAAGTGTTGGGTGCGATCGTAAGTATCCTGCTCATCTGGATCATTGCGCTCGGGTTAATGATCACGGCCGTGACGCGCCTCATAGAGCTCAACGGAGGCGAGACCACGACCGACCGCGTGGATGGACAAGCCATGTTCTTCATGGCTGTCTTTGGCGTGGCCGTGAATCTGCTCTTGATGAATATTCTAGGCCATAGCCATCGTCACGGTCATGGGCATGCGGAAGCTCGTCCAGACGAGAAAACGGTCGTGGACAAGAGTCCAAGTCTCGAAGAATCCATGCGCACGCCCATGTCCGCGGTCGCACTCATCCATGGCGTCGAAGAGTCGACGACAGCGATCGAGTCCGAGGAAGCCTGTGAGAACCTCAACGTCCGTGCCGCGTATATTCATGCCCTCGGTGATTTCCTCCAAAGCTTGGGCGTCGGCGTGGCTGGCGGATTAATCTGGTACAATCCATCGTGGGCATGGGCGGATCCGATCACGACGCTCGTCTTCTCGTTCGTCGTGCTCGGGACGACGTGGCGAGTGCTCGTGAAGAGCCTTCACATCCTCATGGAAGGCGCGCCTGCTGCGCTGAATCTATCGGTGATTGAGAAACGGATCCGAGCGCTGCCAAGTGTCTATGACGTCCATGATCTTCATATTTGGATGCTCACGGAAGGACATTACGCTGCTAGTGTACATATTCTACCCAACGGGGAGCCTCGCGCTGCGCTTCGAGCAACGCAGCAATTACTCGCTTCGCTACGTGTACGACGACAAACTGTACAGCTAGAAGACCCAACGGATCCCGATTGGCATCAAGATGTTTATTGTAACTGGATCAACTACTCGAACGTGGCCGACGACGGCGAAAGCAAAATGTCCGTCCCACGTGCTGGCACGAGAAAAGCGGCAGTCGAGCTGCTCCATCGAGATGGTTCATAGCACGAGTGGGATTTAATAGACTGAAGCGTACGAGACAGAGGTTACGTAACCACTGCGTTCTTGTCTGAGGCTGGTCCTGTAGAAGTGCCACGTCCACCCTTGTTTTCTTCTGTATGCATGGAAGTCATCCCCTCGGTGGCAGCTTCTCGGTGCGTCTTCGTTGTCGACTCGGTCTTTTGATCAGGCTTCTGCTCTACCCGCTTGGACTCCATCTTGGACTTTAAAAACTCCATGAGACGAAATCCAGGCGTCGTGCGATGATCTTTCGAGATCTCCCGCACAATATCTTTGATGGAAAGAATCCCCGCCAATTCTTTCTCACGGTCTGGACGCATGACGCCAATCACAGGAAAGTGGCGGCAGCTTGATGTCGCTGCCAAGTCCCAGCACTTTTCTAACGAATCCTCCGTCTGAAGCACGCGGTCCACCGTCGACATGACGTCTGTTACGAGCACTTTGGTCGGGTCTTTGAGCTCGAACAGCACCTTGCAAATATAATCCCGCTCGGTAAAAATACCCAAGACACGCTGCTCCTTGTCTACTACAAGCACGGCGCCAAAATCCCGTTTGGCCATCTCTTCCACCGCTTTTGCTACACTCACGTGATCGTCTGGTCTTGTATTCAGAATCAATTTAATCCGCTTATGTTTCTTCTTCAGTAACGTAGCGGCAGTCACGACGGACGCCGGTGCAGCGTCTTCCGTCTCCGTTGCGTTCATCTCTTGCTGCTTCTCCTGTCCACGCACGTGATCCTGGTGGGCCGTACTTACCGTTTTCGACGCCTCCAACTCTGCATATGCACGGACAATATCCTTAATGGACAGCACACAACGCATATCTTCTTCCTGCACCGATCCTCGCTTCACAGCACTCGTCATATCTCCATTGACGACCGCTAAGTGGCGAATATTTTCCTTTGTCAACGTTGCGAGAGCACTAGCACAACCCCGTCTTTAGACCGCATCAACACACCCCAAGCCACACACACACTAGCGTACGTACTCAATCACCGTTGTACTTGGCTGAATGCACATAATATGGGACGACATGATATCTCGCACCACTTTTTTCTCCTGGAGCACCGTCCGCGGTGAAACCTTCTTGAGAATGTCGCGCTCCGTCACAATCCCAACAATCCCTTCCTTCACGTCCGTCACAATTAAGGACCCCACCGTACGCTCGACCATGGTCACGACGGCATCATGGATCGTCTCCTACAGCAAAGTATACGCGGACAAATCTCAGTAGGGGTCAGGTCTCCGACCGCCTCGTTCCTCCTGCTTACACTGCCAGCAATGCTTTCCCACGCTTCAAAGTCCACGAGCGCCTTGTTCGTCGCCACGTCGCGTTCGCGAGCATTTAAGATATCGGCAATGGTGACGACGGTGGCATCTTCGGCCCCGATGGTGCCGAGATCAATCTTGATGTGGTCCACACCATCCAGATCCGCGCCTGGCTTGGCTGAGTCTGAGTCTGAGTCGATCGAGGCGGACGCGCGAGGGACGGCCGCCGACGTGGTCCAGCGCCCGTGCGAGATGGACAGTCCAGTACGACGCACAGAGGGGAAAGCGGACGACGCGGACACGACCCGACAAGGTGCAGCACGCACGAAGGCGCCACGAGCACGGGACAAAACGATCATTTTCCACGAAAACTCTCGTATGGCATATTGAGGTATCCTCCCACTAACTCTCACAGGATTCGTTCTCTGTTTTTATGTATAGAAACTCCCGCTACGCCCTTTCTCCAATTCCACAAGGGTATTAATTCTCCCAGTCCCTTTCCTCCTTCCCAATCATGCCCGTGCTCCTCCGCGCCGTCGCGTCCGCCCTGCGTCGTCCTCGCTCGTGGTCCTTTCATACGTCCACTTTGCTCCTAACGACCACTGGATCATCTGCCGTTGCCACGAGTGTTGCTCCTGTACCCGCTGATCACTGTCAGTCCCTGACACTTTTAGAGCATTCGATTACCCAGCGCCTACCGACGCAAGCGCTGCGCCACTTAGCGCAACTGCAGTCGCCGCCACAGCCGCAGCTGCTACAGAAACTTGCCGTGCTCTTGGCTCGACAGAAGAAGAGCAGAAACCATGCCGTCCGTGCGTTTGAAATCCTGCGGAGCGTCTACCGTGTACCCGGTTTAAAACCCGATGATTTTACCAAGTTAGCCTCCATCTATGTCATGGATGCGTGTCTACGCTTTCGCATGCTCGATTCCGCGATGGAGGTATGTCATACGGTCTTCTAATACTGCACTTTTGACGTCGACGAGCTCATGCTACTGTCTCGATGTAAGCTGTATGATGAAGCTGTGAATCAAGCAGTCGTGCTGGATTTACCAGCGTATGCTGGCTTATTGACAGCTTTAGTGGAAGCGAAGCGCATGGACGAAGCAACCGACGTCCTGAGAGAGTTAGTGAACGAGCAAGACGTGTGTCCTGATGAGCAAATTTTCTTGCCCGTGCTCTTGGAATTAATTCAGAGCAAAGAGTACGAGAATGCCACCGACATTCTCAAACGAGGACAGAAGCGGGGAGTCGAGTTTACAGGCAAGACGTTCCATCCGCTTTTGATGATGGCCGAAGATGATACGGCAGTCACGGACTCGCTCGTGAATTTCCTGTCGTTTGTCGAAGAGTCGTGGGAAGAATACAAGGTACACTTGAAACATAAAGGAACGGCGCGTGATCGACGAGTGCTAATGTTGAATGCTATGGACTAGGCTACAGAAGAGTTTGAGCCTGAAGAAGACGACATGGACGAGTCAGATACGTCGTTTGATCTCTAATCTGTAGCGCCGTTTGTACGTTGATAAATCTACTGCTTGTCAACGAACTATGTGATTTGCAATGCTGTTACATGGAGTTGGGGTACGTTTCTTTGATGCAAAGAAAGATACACTCAAATCCATTATAAGCCCCGCCTTGTTCTATGCAGTAGTTGAACTTTTAGCAACGTCTATACCCCACACCGCAGACACATAGTTAATGGGTATAGTGTACCTCAAAGATTCGCACTTACGATTAGTATCTATCTCAAGCGATAATGACTAAAACTCTGGTATTTCCTAACCCTCGCTATTAATACTGGTTGAGTTCGTCACATTATTATATTATACTCGCTGTTAATACTGGTGCCGTTGAAGGCCCGATTAAGAAGAATAAATGGCTTCAAATAATTCCAACAGAGAGAACATCTCGGGATAAAAAAAAATTTAAGCAATATTGCGCCAGTCGACAAGCCCCTTGCTATCGTCAGCGATACAACAGTGTTATCGGCAGAACTACCCCCGATGAGCTGGAACAACATGTAAAGGAATGGAGACGAATCTGGCATATACTTTGCATCAGATGCTTGATATATTCTAAGGAATCAAGTAGTTCTAGGCACGAGAGCGTAATAGACGAGAGTCAAGTTCGCTAGAATGTTGAAGGCACGCCCCAAGGCAACCAGAAACAGCAACCAGTCAAACACATTGAATGGATCATTTTACTTTTACCCTTGTGGAGACCACGAAAGCGGGTGAAGCTCCGACTAATAGGCGTCTCTCCAAGATGGTGAAACTCCATTGGCTGAAATGGGTATATTTTCAGGTTATATTTTATATAGGGTCATCCTACCAGCACACCCCTCCGCCCTACGGGCACACCCCTCCGCCCTACGGGCACACCCCTCCGCCCTACGGGCACACCCCTCCGCCCTACCGGCACACCCCTCCGCCCTACGGGCACACCCTCACGTGACCTTCGACCAAAGAAATATGTCCAATCCAGTTGACCGCAATTTAGAAGGGTGAGTTGCAGCGCATTTGCATTTGTTTGCCTTGATAATGCATTTCACGTGACCTTCGACTTATAGAATTTAGTTCAGGTTTGAAAGTGGTCGTATTGGCTCCAGTATGTGCGTTCGAACCGCCATCACCTGAAAGTGGTGCAATTGACTTTTTCTGAATTCACACTTATTCTTCTTTTCTTTTCTTTTGCTACAGTATTCGCTCCTTCTGGCACCACTTCACGAAGTGTTTCAACCGTACTTTACAGTTAGTGAGCCATCGCTCCCAAACAAGTATGCAGAACAAAAACAAAAACGTCCCCGAATTCAGTGCTTCTCAGCCAGGTAAATTTTTCATCTTTCTAAATTATCAATCTGGACGGCGCAAAGAAGTAACAAATTTTTATTCACCTCCTCTTATCAAGAAACGGTCGCCTCTGGTAGCAAGCGCCTGTGCAAACAGAAAGCTCTTCTGCAAAGAGACCAAAAGCTCCTCCAATGAGTAAACACTTTACGAATGTGGACTACGGCCTCATCTGTTCATATATTGGAGGACGAACGAAACTACTCTCAACTCTTCGGCCAAGGCCACAAAACAGACGTCGGGGCCACAGTGAGCAAAACCACTGCCTTTCAAATGTTTGAAGCGTGGCTTTGTGAAAAGACAAAGGGGTCGGACCTATAAGGCCCGTGTAACAGGGTTACATTGAGTTACGTTTGTGTACGTGAATACACAACGGTTGAGGTCAAGTATTGACCGGTCCGAAAGGTTTGGACCTTTTGGTTGTTTTAACCAATCATGGCGAGAGTCCTTAGTGAAGGCGTGGCAGCCTGCCACGTGTTGGTACATAGGTGGTGTACATTACATTTCGGCTAGGTACGAATTGAGTAATTTCTACTTAGTATTACATATAGTTTACATTAGTTTATTAATTTAGGCTAATTACATAATAAATAAAAATCAGTTTACATTTCACACTAAAGACTGCTAGGCGCACGACCTCGACCGGTCGCGCGCGAAGTGAGTGTTATAGCAAAAGGGAGAACCTCCCTTAGCTACTCCCTTACTAAGGGAAGCCTTGTAACAAGGCGTTAGTGTTTACTAACAGTAAACTCAGGGAATCTTGGCCCCGAGTGAGAGAGCGATCTCCCACTAAGCCCTTATAGAAGGGCGTATCGGCTAAGTAGCGGCGTATTGCCGCTTAGGAAAGTCTTCCTCTGTGCGCTAGCCGCACCGTGCGTGTACGCACCAGCCACATCTGGTAGCACTAGTAGTCAATCCAACACCTGTGTTGGTAGACGGCATCCTCTGCAAAGGATGAATCAGGAGGATTGGGGTAAGCTAACCCCCGTCCAACAAGAAGCCTTTAAAAGGCTGTTATCCATTTGGGTGAGGACGCCATGCAGTTCCTAGTGGAGCAAGGCCTTGATGCCGTACGTGAGAGGGTTAACGCCCTGATCGCCCATGAGGCGAATTTTTGTGGAAGTCCTTCCACGCCTACGGGGGTGCTCCCTCCGTTATCCTTTAAGATAAAGGAATTCACTGGTGAAAAAGGTGATAACCTTTATGTGTGGCTTCGTGAGATCGAAACGGCCTTCGCCACAGCGAATGTGATAGAGGATCACTTGCAAGTGGGACTTTCACTAACCGATCTTACGGGCAAATCGCGTACATGGGCGTTTACTTGTTCGGATTCGGTTACGGACGTGTTCCCGACCTGGGAAGTCCTTAAGCGAAAGCTTATGGACATGTACGCTACACCTGATCTGGTTCTCCAGAAGAAGCTTGCGTTTATGAGGTGCCGTCAGGGCACTAGGGACTTGGAGACATACGTCCAAGAACTAAAGACCCTGTTGGCAGGGATGTACGCGAAAGCGTATTCGGACAGTGCGTCTATTCCCGTGTTTATGGGAGGCCTGAAAGAAGGTCCAGAGCGTTTGGAGCTCTTCCTATGCCGACCCAATCCCTGGGGATGCGTTTAAGATGGCTTTTAACGCCGAAAGGAACTTTCGTTCCTCTAAGGTGGATCCCGAACCCATGGACCTGAGTCAGGTCGAAGCGGAGGAGAAACCGTTGGCTAAGAGTCACTCTGACTCCTTTCGCAGGGCTTTGAAGCGGAGCTCCTTGCAATGTTGCAGCGGAATGGGCCGCTAAGATGCTTCCTGTGTGAAAGCACGGATCATCTGAGGAACAGATGTACGAAAAATCCCCACCGAGACACTCGCTATAAGGGGCCGAGGGCGGGTAAAAAGCCCTCGCCCAAGCCATCGGGAAACGACGGCTCCCAGTAGGTGCTGGGCGCCCTACTGGGGGATCCCTCAGTGCTGTTAATCCCCAGGGTAGGGGACGACAGCACAAAGCCCCGAGGGAAACGGTGCTTTCTATCACCGAGTTGGTGTACCAGCCAGGTTTGCTGGTCGTCCTTGCGGACGTGAAAGGCTTTGATAAGCCTTTAAGAGTCTTGATCGACTCTGGAGAGTCTGACATTATGTCAGACGGGCTTCTGTGGAGAAGAGTCGTCTGTATGCCGAGGCCCAAGAGGCACGTTCTCGTGACGTTGTCACGGTCCGTCTAGCGACGGGCGTACATGTTTCTGTACCCAAGTTCTCGATTGAACTTAAGCTGAAGCTTGCAGACTTCGAAAGCTTAGAACGTTGCCTAGTCTTGGATTTGGACTCGATGTATGACCTCATGCTGGGCATGAAGGGGCTGGAACGCCACGAGCCATGGATAGACTGGAAGTCTAAGTCCATTGGCTCAACGCACCCGCGATCGGGTAAAGCATTGGCGAGTCATGAACCCACCTTTGCTCGATCGCAAAAGCGATTCTGGCGTGAGATGATGCCAGAGATTGGGATGTCTGAAATGTTCAGTCCGAAGAGGTCAAGGAAGTGTTCCTTGACGAGAGGGATTCGTCGGTTAATCCCCACGCCGATATAGGCGAGACTGGTGAGTCGCCAGGGGTAGAGGTGGATTCCTCTGAGGTTAAGCGCGAGGCGCTTCCTAGAGAAGATACAAAAGGTTTGTCTCTTCTGCAGGTCGGGGTTCCCGACCACGTCGTGTTCGGCGAACAAGTTGCGACTCCAGTGGTAGGGGTAAAGACCCCTGTGGTTAAGCGCGAGGCGCTTCCAAGCGAAGAGAACAGTAGTTCGTCTTTTTCGCACGTCGGAATTGATTCCGACCACGCCGTTTTAGGTGAGACCGGCGAGTCACCGGTGGTAGAGGTAGAGACCTCTATGGATAGGCGCGATGCGCTTCCAATAGATGGGGCAATTGACTCCCCCCATCTGGGTCTCGGGATGAGTCCCGAGGGCAGTAGTTAGCAGTCCTACAGGATGCTGAATAGTGTGACAGGTGTTGTCACAGAAGGCGTAAGCCTTGAACGGTTGCCTGGGGTAGGCGAACTGTTGTCGTTGGAGGAGATGTCCTTCAACGAGTTTGAAACTGCTTTGAAAGCAGGTGGGAAATTGACGAGGTTGTCGTATTGCGTCCGGAAGAGGAGTTGAACTCCTCATCCACGATGGACGAGTCAGTTTTGGTGAAAACCAAACAGGCATTAAATGCCCGAAGCGGTCACAAGATCCTCGCGGATCCTGAGGACCCTTATCATTCCTTGTTGAAGGAATTTGGAGATGTCATTAGTGACAACCGCCGATGGGGTTACCACCGTATCGGGGAGTCCGACATGAAATTGATTTGGTTCCTGGAACCAAATACTGCGTCACTAGGCAGTGGTCTCTCCCCAAGGAGCAATGCGACGTCATCGACGCATTCTTCAAGGGGAAAAAAGAGGCAGGGATGGTGCGGGAGAGCAAGTCTCCCCACTCATCTCCCACTTTTTGTGTTCGTAAACCGAACGGAAAGTGGCGCATTGTGCATGCGTACAACAAGCTGAATGCAGCTACTATGCCCATGCAGACTCCGATTCCTCGGAAGGATGTCCTCCATAACAATATGGCGGGATGTACGGTGTACAGTGCCTTAGATCTGGTGGACGGGTATTATCAGGTGCTCATGCGAGCGTCCGATATTCCGCTGACAGCGGTTAGCACACCTAGTGGCATGCTGTGGGAGTAACTTGTTATTCCACAAGGGCTTTCGAATGCACCAGCGACTTTAAATCGCTTAGTAACTCAACTCTTCCGCCTTCATAGAAAGTACGCTCAGACGTACTTCGACAATATATTCGTTCATAGTCGTGCGGAAGGCGACTCGTCTGATGTTCAGACGCACCTAATACACCTTCGAGCGGTGCTCGAAAGTATGCGGGAGCATAAGTTGTATGGTAACGCATCCAAATGTATCTTTGGTGCTGAGGAAATTCCTTTCCTCGGATGCTTCATCGGTAAGGATGGAGTGCGGGCGGATCCCGCGAAGGTGAAAGCCATTGTGGAGTGGCCTTCGCCTGTAAATCTTAGAGATTTACGAAAGTGTCTTGGGTTAGCCAACTATCTCCACAAGTACAGCGAGAATTACGCTGAAATGGCGAAGCCATTAACCGACCTTCTTAAGTAGGACGTTGATTGGCTTTGGGAAACCAAACACCAAAACGCTTTTGAAGCGGTAAAGGGTAGCTTGTTGAAAGCTCCCGTTCTTGCTCTCCCAGATTCTGGGAAACCATTTAGTGTCGTCTGAGACACCTCCGATTTCGCAATCGGACGTGCTTTGTTACAAGCAGACGATGCAGGAAGGGAACGCGTAATTGCGTTTGAGTCGAGGCAGCTTAAAGCTGAGGAACGGAATGATCCCGTTCATGACAAGGAGCTACTTGCAATGAAGTATGTTCTTGTCAAATTTAGGGTTCACCTACTCGGCTCAAAGCCGTTCGTGGTTTATACTGACCACGCGTCCTTACGGACAGCGACAAAGTCGCCTCATCTCTCGCAACGGATGGCCCGTTGGCTCTCCTTCTTTGCGGAGTACAACTTTGAGGTTAAGTATAAACCTGGCAAGCAGAACGTGCTTGCGGACGCGTTGTCGCGTCGTCCCGATTACGAGCTCGCTCACGCGACATTCGTTACCACGTCTGTGGTGGATTTCATACGCCAGGCGTATGAGAAATACCCACAATGCACGGCGCTTATCAGCGCATTGGGTGACAAGGGTCTTGGCTCGTCTGAGCCTACCCTTTCAAGTCGATCTAGAGCTCGGTTACACCGTTACAGTTACTGTGACGGTTTGCTATATTATAGCGCGAGCGCGGAGGACACTCCGCGGGTGGTTGTTCCTCATAATGAGGAACTGAAGTATAGAGTCCTCTTTAAGGCACATGACTCCCCGACCGGGGGTCATTTAGGTCGGTATAAGACCTACAGCGCTTTAAGCGCTTTGTATTCGTGGCCCAAAATGTATAAGTGGGTCGGTGCGTATATTCGCACCTGTGAGATGTTTCAGAGGGTCAAACCCTCTGCAGATCCAGATGCGCCTTTGGCGAGCTTATCCAATCCTACGGAGTGTTGGAAATCCATCAGTATGGATTTTATCTTCGGTTTTCCGAAGGATAAGGCCGGTAACACCGTCATATTGGTCTTTGTAGACCGTTTGAGCAAGATGGCCCACCTGGCGGCGGTTCCAGAGTCCATTGATGGACAAGGAACTGCGAAAGTGCCCCTAGACCGTGTCTTTCGCCAGAATTGTCTACCCGATTCCCTTGTATCGGATCGGGATCCCCGTTTCACGGGACAGTTCTGGGGTTCGTTGTTTAAGGTGCTAGGAACCAAGCTCCTCATGTCCACTGCTGATCATCCGCAGACGGACGGTCAGACGGAACGCATTAATCGCGTTGTGGAGGATATTCTCCGGAGTTTATGTCCGGATTCTCCAAATAGTTGGAGTGAGATGCTACCGATGGTTTAATTTGCTATCAACAATTCGGTCCATGCATCAACGGGGTTTACCCCGTTTTACGTGAACGGATTAGTGAATTCGAGGGTTCCGTTGACGCCACGTGTGTGTGGCCCAGGGATTTAGGGGGGGATTCCCCGATGCCATCCCTGTATCTGTGCGAAAGCACATCGATAAGTTTTTATCGACGCGCCTTAGTGTCTTACGACACGTTTGCGATGCCATGGCAGAAAGCCAAGACAAGCAAAAGGAACAGGCCGACCGCAAGGGTCGGCGTAACAAAAGGGCGTACAAAGTAGGAGAAAGTGTTTTATTAAACGCTAAAAACCTTCCTACACTTTCAGTTTCTAATGTGTTAAGAAACAAACTGCGCCCCAGGTTTGTGGGGCCTTCGAAGCTGCTAGCCCGGAAGGGCTTGGTGTACACCTTGGATATTCCGAAGGGGATGCGTACGCATCCAACCTTTTACGTAGACATTCTTAAGCCATACCAGAACCCGGAGGCGGGTCCCCTCTTGAAGGGGGATGGAAAGGTGGGTAGCCATAAGAGCCTTAATACACGGCAGGGCGGAATAAGTCCGACAGGGCCAAAATGCGACCACGAAGCTCCGCAACGGTCGACTCGAGAGAGTCAAGCCGCTTCTCGAAGCGTTCAATCGCATCCCACTCATTGCGGACTCCCTCCTGGATGTCATGGATGCGATGGCTGTATCGATCACAGCGCACGAGAAACTCACGTCGCAATTGCGCGACCTCCTCCTCCAGTTCTCGATACGGAGGGTATTCCACATGACCATGTGGAGCTCCTGATGGCGCGACATCATCATCGGGGTGAAACCCAGTATCTGATGAAGTGGAAGGGTTATCCACACTCACAGAGTTCGTGGGAGTCCTAGACTCCCCTGCGGCAGGATTGCCGACACGTCGTTGACGCTTTCTAGCGGGAGAACCCCGCTGCGAGTCGACGACCAAAGGGGCGGGAGAATCCCCTCCACTCCCAGTAGTTGGGAGTTTGCCGGAGGCAGATGTGGCGCTCACTCTGTTCTCTGGCACCGCGATGGGGGCAGGAGCGCTGGCGTAGCGCGTGCACTAAGGGGCACGTAATAGCCCCATCGCCTTCGCTCTGGCAAACGCCAAGCGCAACTCCCTCTCCACCCGAACGTCACGGGGGTAATAGCTGTCGTGCAGCTGAGTAAAGCTAGGGAGGAGTTTTTCCCCTTCCGCCCAAGCGCGGAATTTCTTTTCTGCATCTTCGGCATTCTCGCCGGGAAAAAGAACGATAAAAACCTCGCGGAGGTTCTCAACAGGGGCACCCTGTGCCTGCCTGTCGAGGCGCTCTCGGTATGAGACGCCAGTGAACTGCTTCTTCGAGAGCAGTTGTTCCCGGAGTTTCTCCCGGCGTTCGCATTGATACGGCTGGCAGCCGCAGAGCCAGGAGTATAGAATGCTAAACCATTCCTTACCATGGTCCTAGCCCACTTCTGGGGGTCACGAGGACCGTCAAAATTATATGCCGCCCGTGACGGGCGTTTGAGGGCGCGTAACGCAGTCTTTCGTGTCTGTGCGGCAAGTTGAGCTTCTTGAGCCGCATCCAACTCATTGGTGATGATCGCCTTCGGTGATCCGGATGTATCATCCGTCATTGGCAGGGGTGGCGCACTAGCTAGTGCATTTTCCCCACGTGTGGGGAACGGGTTGGGCTGCTGACATCGCCGTTCGGCGTTGTCGGAGCGGTCAGCCTTTGGGGAGATATCCCCAAGGGCATCCACCTCCGAGTTATCGGAATAGTCTACCTCCTCTTCTCGAGGAGAATCCTCAGCACCTTAAGGTGCCCATGGTAAGCCAGAAGTTCTGGCAGTTGGAGTTCTCCAACTATAATTGAATATTGCGTAAGCATTAGTCTTGATGGGGGAGGATGTAACAGGGTTACATTGAGTTAGGTTGGTGTACGTGAATACACAACGGTTGAGGTCAAACACTGACCGGTCCGAAAGGTTTGGACCTATTGGTTGTTTTAACCAATCAGGGCGAGAGCCCTTAGTGAAGGCGTGGCAGCCTGCCACGTGTTTGTACACAGGTGGTGTACATTACATTTCGGCTAGGTACGAATTAAGTAAGTTCTACTTAGTATTACATATAGTTTACATTAGTTTAATTAATTTAGGCTAATTACATAATAAATAAAAATCAGTTTACATTTCACACTAAAGACTGCTAGGCGCACGACCTCGACCGGTCGCGCGCGAAGTGAGTGTTGTAGTGAAAGGGAATACCTTCCCTTAACTACCCCCTTTGAAAGGGAAGCCTTGTTTCAAGGCGTTAGTTTATACTAACTTGTAAACCAAAGGGAAATCTTGGCCCCGAGTAAGAGAGCGATCTGTTACTAAGCCCTTTTATAAGGGCGTATCGGCTAAGTAGCGGCGTATCGCCGCTTTAGGAAAGTCTTCCTCTGTGCGCTAGCCGCACCGTGCGTGTACGCACCGGCTACACCAAATTTGCAGTGACATCACTCCCTTATTTGTAAATATTTTGGAATCACTCCCCTATCTGTAATTAATTTCAAAATCACTCCCTTATTTGTAAATTCCCGTTGCTTTTAATTCATTTTATGTTACTTTCAAGTATTTTTTATTAGGTTCATGGTTTCTTTATTATCAAACACTTATACGAGTCGAAGATAACACCCATTTTGGTTGACCGAAATAGTGCTTATAGTATGAAATCCCCTTCAAATATAATATTAAACCTATTATCATTCGTGATTCTTTATTATTAAAGCCAACGACACTGGTGAAATCTAATTTGAACATTAAATTGTTCAAGTTGAAAATATCTGGATTATATATTCTAACAACTTATTGCGTACACGCTTAATGTTACGCCAATGGTAGAGTATTAATGAAAGCCCCTGTGAATCCCAAAATTATTTCCACAAAGTGAACCTCCATCTAGATACTTCTCAAGATACTTGTGAATACCTCCTTTGACATGGTGCACGACATTCACGCCCAGGCGGCGGCAGAAAATTAAAAGTCTATTCATGGTGAATGCCACCAGTACAGACAGTACTGGAAATTCGAGAAGGAGTTGTCAGCAACTTCAAATTAATTCATTGGAATCTATTTTGCAGAATCTTCGCGAGCTCGCAAAGTCGCAGCATTCCGCTGTGGACGGTGCTGCTATGGCACTAGCATTACACAAAGCGCGGTCGGACCACGTTAGTTAATCGTCGGAGACAGCAGTGCTACAAGATATGGAAGGTGAACAAGCGGATGTCGAGCAGGAGAGCGTGACGTGAGGACGCACAAAGTGCGACTTGTAGTGTAAATGAGCTGGATTTAGGTGACGAAATGCGCCATGAAGAAGTTGGGAAATGTGTTGATGTGGAGAACGCTGAACACTTTTGCGTGAGCCGAAACAAAGCCTTCAAATGCTACAAGAGTCTCAGACTGAAGAAAAACATTGAAACAATGAGAGAAGTGAAGGACGATATCATGAGGAAAGTAGTGTAGATAGGATCATGGCGTCGTGGCCTTTGAGGCATGCGTGGATGAAGACAGCCGGGAGTCCCTTTAAAAGAGGTTGGATGTCATAGAGAGGTATGAAGACGGGTTTCGTGCAATCTAGTCAGCAGAGATATGCACGTGTTGATAATGTGACAAAAGCGCTGAATTGTCAACGTTGCTTGTACAAAAGACATGGTAGGTGACGGGGCTGGTATCTGGTACAAAGGATACTCTTAACTGGATCGATGCAGAGCATGCACTGGGTCGGGGACCTTTTGTGGGAATAATATCTCATTGAATCCTTTCGTGGAAGAGTACGACGCACCACAACCAGAGATTATTCGTCAAAGACTTGCGTTAACTGACTTTGAGGAATCATCATGTAGTGCATAGAGTGGCGAGCTATCGGAGTTTGTGTCTGGTGCCCTATGAACTTTCGATGACGGTATTAACCCAGAATCTGTTCTTCGACTCGAGAAACGTCGAAGTTGATGATAAGGATAATTGTCTACCTAAGTCGAAAGCCTGTTAAGATCATCAACTTTTTATATATCGTGAAAACACAGCGCTCGCTGATTCACATGAAGATGTGGACACTAGTCTACAGGAGACGTTGCTGTTATGCGCGTATTGGCAGCAAAGCACTGATAGATCCCCCATTAGAGACGTGAATGCGGAGTTGCTGTAACTATATATTATGATGAGAGTATTCACAATGAAGTGAGTGCTTTATTATCATGTCCGTTGCGGTGAGTTGGCCGATTAAACTTCCTGAAAAACGAAAAAAAAAACTAATTGGTCGGGAGAGCAAATTCGGGCACCAGAAAGTTTATTTGATGGAGATTGGGATCTAAACGCGATCGTGAGTATAGTGGTGAGGCTGAAACAGTCACAACACTGCAAAGGAGAGGAGAAAATGGTTCTATCTAGCCACACAACAATTTAAGTCATGGAGGCATAAACGACCGTCGTTTTGCGACAGGAGAAAGGCGAACTAGAACATGTTGCTAGATTCAAGTCTGCAACACCACGTTAGTCATGTTCCAAGACATGTATCTACCAAACAGGTAGGTGAACGTGGTGACGAGAATGCGTTCATTGGCACGTTAGGAAGCATGAAAAGTTGCTCATTAATTGCTCACCATGACCATGACAGCTTTGGATTGCTATTAAGTGATTCGGATACTTGAAGCTTGATTGTGGAGCGGTAAACTATCAAAGAGATAACAAAATGAGCGAGGTCATCATGTAGAGGATCAGACTTACTCAGGCGTTAGTTCTTACCCACTCTCTTACAGTGGTTAAGGCAACCGGATAATTGAGGGTTCGAGCCGTCTGCCCAAGTTTGTGCTTGCGATGGTGCTGAAGCTGGTCAACAAAGGCTTCACCGTCGACTCGCTACTACGACTAGGACATATGAAAGCGGTGAATCCAAAGACAACGGTCCTGCACTATCTAGTTCGGCTTGTGAAGAAGAATGGTTCCCAGGTTCTCGACTTTCACGCTGGTTTACAAAGTGGTCCGCTTGCAGCACGAGAAGAATTTGAAACGATCAATTTGGGAAGCCAAGGTGCTGGACGAGAGGATAAAGCAGGCTCGAGAAGAAGTGTTACGAGTCCTGGACTCGTTTGGAGAAGAATCCGACGGAATTCCTTCGGACGCTCGCTTTGTTTTGCTTGGGTGCGTTGTTCTACCACCTTGTTTATGCCTGCAAAAAAGAATATTCATACGAGATTGTCTGTTAGATTTTTCCAGCGTGCACGTCACCGAAGTCGACCCAGCTGAAGAGACGGGTGGAGCATTTTGAGGCTGGTGCGATCGAACTCGTCAAGGTTAGGACCAAAGTTTACCCGTGACAAAACGTTGAAGGTAAAGACACGTGAATCTGTACCACGTTCTAAGACCCAAGGCACCGCCGAAGAGTCACAACTGAAAGATCACAAAATACAACCACAGAGGTGGGAGTAAAGTTTATGCAACGGCACCACGGATTTTCCTGACGCGCAATAGAGATCGTATAAAAGCGTTCCCACTGTCCGTTTCTTCCATCCTTTCTTATTAACTCCATCCGATCGATGTTGACTCAACCCGCTTTCCAAGCGTGGACTCGACTTGGTTGGGCACCGAACCAGAATGCGGTCGAGTCGCTGTGAAAACTCGCAATGCCCCACCAAGGTGTATAATAAGGTACACAATACAGGATCACAAGAGTTATCAAACAAAATTGTTGATGCAAACGCACAGTCGAGATTTAGTTGCTGTATGGAGCTCACGCGAAGGAAACGAGGAAGAGGAGGACGACGATGCGATATCCGCTTGCGCTAAGCCAAATGAGACTTGTTCTGACGCCCTCGTGATGGTTTCCCTTTGTTCCCATCTAGCACATGCTCGTCTTTGGTTTTACGTCGCGTTTGAAAATACTAGCAAAGTGAAGAGGTCAGTTGATGACAATGAGGTTCCAATGCTCCAATCCATGTCTACCTTCGGACTTGCTCCGGCGCTATTAATCTTTTCCACGCCAAACACCTTGCACGGCTTCTTTCTCGGCCACGCCGTCACCAGCTCTTTCTGTTCGTCCTTGTACTCGCTTTCCATCTTGAAGCAGTGGGGCCCGAACATCCAGTCACCACAGACATTTGCGTTGTACTGACTGCTCGCTTAGCTTCCCTCGTCGTAACAGGCTTGGTAGATGCGTGCTTGGTGGCAAATCGCACTCTACGGCCTCTGTGGGCTCGTATTCCTCGCGGCGCACTGAGCGTTCTCATTCCGTCGCTTTGCGATGACTGTAGATCTGATTTCATGTGCAAATTATTGCTTTGACATCACATAAGACAGTAGTTGTTGACAACTCGCTTTGCCAAGTTTATTATCGGGCAATATGAGGTGGCACAGACAAAGGCTAGGATAGATAGTTCGCTAATAAGTATCCACTTCTATTTAAATAAATAGCCTGAGACCGTGGTATCGGCTACCTTCGCGCTCTTGCTGTGCTTTGCCGTACAAGGGTCGCAGCAACTGTGTCATTCCTTGACGCAGCAGTGTGTGTCCTTTAGCATTGAACCTGTTCCGAATCGCTCATTTTACTCTGCGTACTTGTACGCGCGCGTTCCAATACGATTAGTAGGTACTAACGCGAGCAGTTCCACTGGCATACGACAGCAACAGCGGTAGAAACGTAATGCCAATAATAAATCGCAAATAACTTGTATTATCCACGTTAGAATTAATGAATCCACTACGTGACTTGCGTGAGACCGTAAAGTAATCCACTATCCACAGTAATCGTAAAGAGAAACTTCCTGCCGTAATCCGGCGTACCAAACTCCCAACAACCACTCGTGAAGAATTAATCAAAATCCAAAGTGATTTTATTAGTATTAAATTAAGGGAATTGCTATTCGCACACACCAATTTTGCTATTCGCACACACCCTGTGACTTTTTTGGTAGTTAATTTTTTTATGATTGGGCGTCAGCCGCGCCACTACGCGGAGTGGGTGGTGGAGCAGGTCCTGCTATTGTGCCCCGTCTGTTTGCATATTCCGCACCTCCTCGGTTGCCTGTTTCCTTCTATAATCTCGAAAGCGGACGGATATCTCCGGGTTGAGCTTGCTGGTCGGTTTCTTGCGCCTTCCGGTCTACCCCTCGTCCTTTGGACTAATGGATTCTGTAGGCTGGGATCATTATCCTGGACCATCTGTGTCAACTGGCTCTGGAACGTGGCCTGTCGGTGCGCTGGCCACAACTGATAGCGTTCCGCCAATGTTTGCAGCATGGTGCGCACGGTTGCGTCTGGTTCTCCTTGAGCGTCCTGCTCCGGCATCTCGTCTTTGATCCACCGGTGCTCATGAAAATCGCCAATTTGGAGATGTTGTCCTGCTGTTAATCGCGTTTGTATGACATGTGCACATGGCAGCCCCATCGATTGCTTAAATTCTCCACTGCAGACACTCATCGGGTTGTCTGTCGTCACCCTGGAGAAAATTAAGAATTGCTCGTGGACCTTGCGAAGTGCGAACATGGAGAACTTGGTTACGACGAGTGAAAAGATGGAATGACTCATTGCGTGGGGTATTCGGATCCTTTCCTGTGCCCTCATTGTCTGGATCTCTTGGTGCTGATGGTTTACCGCCAATTTAACCTTCGAATAGACAGCGTGCAGGTCACCCGTTGAAACATGTAGATACTTTTTTAGCATAGCGTGAGCACCCTCTACTCGCGAGGTTCGTGTGTTTCCAAGGTGCAAATGACGATTAATCCAGACGCGCACAAACTTCTCCTTGAATGGCAACCAGGTATCCTGTAGGTATCGTACTACTGCACGTTTTCTCCTTAGGAATTCGCTAAACTTTGCCATGTTTGTTCAAAATCAGCTTCCTTCCTGGCCATCGTCAATTGCTGCCATCGTGAGAGAAACCTTTCCCAAAGCTCGTCGGTCGCGAAATGTTTCCTACAATTCGTCAAGATGTTTTTCTCGATATGCCATAGGCATAGCAGATTGGTAGACATCGGGAAGAATCCCTCAATTGCGCGCATCAACGCCAACTCGCTGTCAGTAACGATAACTCGAGGCTTTGGCGAGTTTGAAAATAACCGTCGTATAAAAGTTAGAGCCCACTCGTAGTCGTTCTCCTTTTCTTCTTTTAGGAAGGCAAAACAATAGGAAAAGGTGGTATTAAAACTTGTCATTCCGATGACGTGCAGCAAAGGCATCTTGAACTTATACGTTTTATATGTGCAATCCATCAGCAAAACCGAATGATACCTGTGAAGAAAGAGGGGAATATTGGTATTAGCTTGGAGCAGGTATGTAAAGTCTTCCAAACCATTGTTTTATTTGCGAGATTCGATGAATGTACCTGCTTGTCAGCGCAATGGATTTCCGGTGATCGTAGAACAGATGGGTAACGTGGCCAGCATCAGCGCGTTTAAATTCAAATTTGATTTCGCTTTCTTCAAGCTCGTCAATCAGTGCCTGGATTGGTGTGCGGACGTTAAGATTTTCCCTTCTGATTTTATCGCGCGCGTTATACACAGTCTTGGAGATGGCCGCGGAGTTCGAATCCATTTGATGCAGTGTTGAAAGCATATCTCGAGGCCGAATTCCAGCTGCGGTCATATCCCGTACTGCTATTTGCGCTTCTTCATCCATCCTTCGATACATCGGGTGCCCGGACATATTATGGGAAGGTTCGTGGTTATGTGCAGGATTTTTGATGGACAAGTGCCACTGGTTATCGGTTTTTTTCCTGGCGTACATTTCAAATGGACATCCAATGCATCTTGAACTCGTTGCCCTCCGTCTCTTATTTTCATTTAAGTTCAGAGAGTTTATGTACACTCCTCCCCTGTCGCATCCCAACCAAACCTTCTGGTCTCGAATTGACCTTTTTATGGTTATGGCATACCCTTGGTCGAAGGCAAACCTTCTGGCGTGGTGAAGGAGCTCTTAGTGAGTAACAAACTGGCCTTCTAAAGGGTGAAGCAGATGTAT
Organism: Peronosclerospora sorghi; assembly: GCA_026184515.1. Taxonomy (NCBI): domain Eukaryota; phylum Oomycota; class Peronosporomycetes; order Peronosporales; family Peronosporaceae; genus Peronosclerospora; species Peronosclerospora sorghi. The sequence continues at coordinate 6,895,491 of CM047591.1, forward strand.
AGTGGATGGATGGATGACCGAGGCTGGGAATGAGACTTGACAGAGGGGGGAACGATCGATTCAACCGTGTTTGCTCGTAAGCCAAATATGGACTTATGATATTTAATATGATAAAAGTTACGGGGGGGTGCGAATAGCAAAATTGGGGTGTGCGAATAGCAATTCCCTGAATTAAGTACTTAAACTAATAATATGCATATATGCAATTTGCTAGGTTTTTACCGAAAAGTCATAAACCAAAAAAAAGTCGCCGGCTGCGCCGGTCGCTGCAGGAATTGCGCGCTCTTTTAACACTACTTCTTGACTTTTCGGCCGCAAACACCTCGCTTGTCTTGATCGCCTTCAATCCGAGTCCCTCTTGCATCAACTTTAATTTCGTAGGACCCAATCCTTTGGTCAACCCGTCCGCCAACATAGTATCCGTAGGTTCGTAACTTGGAGCGATTAAATCATTGCTTGCCTTTGAAATAAGAAACTTCACCCGAACATCCATATGCTTGGTTCTTCCTGTCTTTCCATTTCCGTCCATCACCGTAATCGCCTCTTGGTTGTCGCAACGTAGAACCATCGGTACTTTCACGTCAAAACCAATTCTTTCGCCATCTCCATGAAACCGATCATCTCGCATTCCACTACCGACGCATCGTACAACTCCTCTTCCATCGTCGATAGTGAGACCCACGACTAACTTTTGCAGAACCAGTGCACTAGGCACCCATCCATCGTAATAATTCCACATTTATCATCAATCTTTCTTCCTTGAAAAATTTCCATTTGAAACTTTAAATCACTTGTTCCTTTTAAGAATCGCAGTATCCGCTTCGCCGTTGCCCAGTCGAATTTTGTGGGCGCATGCGCACTGCGCGTGTCCTTGTGGACCGCGTACGCAATGTACGGTCCGCAACAGCGTGCAATCCATAGAAAACTGCCAGTCAATGACTGAAAGCTTTTAATTGACGGTTCATTTCCACGAGCATCGTTTTTCAATAATTCTTGGTCCTTGAGTGCTTCGTTTTCGTACTCGTCCGCGATCGGAGTCTTCACCACGTTTGAGTTTTCCATGCCATATTTTTTAATTAGATCATCGAACATAATCTCTTGATCCAATATATATCCATTCTCATCATCGTAACTAATTCGCATGCCTAAGAATTTCGAAGCATGGCCGAGATTCTTGATCTCCAAATCTTTCAGGCCACCAAAAAAACTCTCAATATGACACTCCGTCGTCGCCGCCACTGGCAAATCATCGACGTAGACCCCCACAACCACAATGTAATCATTAATCTTCTTGTAATATAAGTATCCATCCGTGAAACTATGTATGAAACCACACTCAGTTAATTTAGCGTGTAGAAGAATATTCCACTGTCTGCCGGCCATCTTCATCCCCTAAAGCGACTTCTTCAATTTTAACACCGCTTGCTTGGGTTCTCGATCTTTAACTCTTTTAACTTGCCTTCTTAAATTTTCATGCCACTTGGAACGTATAGATAAATGTTGTGTTCATCCTCCAACGCTTTGACATAAGCGTTGGGGATGTCCCCGTGCATCGCCTGCACCCTCCACTTGCGCGACAAACCGAAAATAAACCTCACGGTCGTCATATCCATCACTGCAGCGAAGGTAAACGCATAGTCCACCCCGTACCGCTTCTCGTTCCCGCAGGCAACGAGTCTCGCCTTGTAGCGCTCCAAGGCGCCGTTTGCGTCCGTTTTGAATCTTGTAGACCCACTTCGTGTGAAGGGTTCTGACGTTATCCGGTTTCCGTAGAACGTCCCAAACTTCATTTGATTCCAACGCTTGGATTTCCTCTTCCATGGCTGGCTCCACTTGTCGGCATCATCTCTGCCGATCGCTTCCCGAACATTCCTAGGATCGACCTCCGAAAGCAGATTCACTTCGCCTTGGTCGTACCGATCACTGTTATCTTCACTCTTTTTTTCACTTTCAGCCTTCGATCTTGCTTTCGGACGTGTAAGATGATGCTCACTGGTCCAACGCGGCTTCTTTCCCTTTTTTAAACTCTTCGAACATGCTTGATCTTGCTCTTCATTATTTTTCGCCCCTTTTTCTGCGTTCAACGCATGTCCATCACCTTCAGACACTTGGACCACTCCTTCTAACGCTTGGACTGATCCTTCTGAGCCTTGACTTTTCCTTGAGTCCTTTCACCTTCATTTTTTTCAAGCATGATCTTGAGCTACCGATTCTGTTCATCGGTCAGCGTCTCCACATTTTTTACATGCTGTGTTACCGTGACCTTCTGGTCCTTCTTCAAATACACCTTGTAACCCTTAGCTTTTTAGCTGAAACAAATTATCACAGCAACCTGGGCGCGATGCGCCACCGTGTTCGTCCCGGGATTCCGGTAGACGTTGCACGGCGATCCAAACGTGACAATGGTTCCCAAATTTGGCTTGATTCCTGCCAACACCTCCAAAGGAGAAATTTGTTTTGCATTCGCGCTTGTGGGGGTGCGGTTCAGCACATACGCTGCGTACTCTGCCGCATCCCCCCAAAATGACAAAGGTAATCCGCTTTCGAGCAGCATGCACCGAGCTAAATTCATAGCGGTTCGGTGCATGCGCTCCGCCTTGCCGTTGCTCGCTTGGTTCCCTGCCTCGCTGACTTGCCGTGCGATCCCGGTGCTTCGACAGAAATAGTCGACGTTCTTAAACTAAGCGACGCTGTTCGTCCTTAGCACGTGAATTTTGCAATTGAACTTGCGTTCAAAAAACGCCAAAAATGTTCAAACTTTTTTGCAGCGACGTTCTTCGTTTTCGCGAGGAAAATCCTCACGTAGTTACTCTTATAGTCAATGAAGTTGACAAGGTAACCATTTCCCAACCGATCTCTCGGCGTGATCGGACCCTGGAGGTCTGAACGGATCACGCCGCCGATACGATTGATTGGAGAGTTTTTCCGCTGTCTTTCTTCGACTGCGCATTTTTCGACTGTTTACCCTGCGCTCAAGTAACACAGTGGTGGCGCCGGGTATAGTCGGTAATCCTGATCCCATAGTGGGGATCCTTAGACAATGCCACGGTTGTGTCGAAGTTCAAATGTACCATCTGAAAGTGGAAGTGCATGAGACTTCCACTCTGTACATCTTGGGTGGCCACGAAATCAGCGTCATTTGCTGCAGCCACGGACATGATCATTTCCTTTCTGGACTTTCTTGGTCTGTCAACCTTCCCTTGAATCGTCAACACATTGTTCTCTGCGCTAACTTCGACGATCCCAACGCCGGAATCACGCTTGACTAGCGTTCTTATTCCATTTTTGTAAGATAAGACCAGCCCTCCAGCCTCAAAAGTTCCGTATGTGAAAATATTTCTCGCGACGCCTTCCACGTAGTACACGTCTCTAACCTTGATTTGCGTACTAGTATTTCCGCATACAAAATTAATGAACAGCGTCCCTTTCTTAGTGATCTTTACTCGTTTACCATCAGCCTGGTAACACTCCCGCGTAGAGTTCTTCACGTCAATCAGACACGTTAGTTCTGACGTTATGTGCATACTGGCACCGCTGTCCAGTACGCACGTGTCCGACAACAGTTCGCCACATTATTCGTCGATCATAAGCGCGAGATCTTCTTTTGTGGTCTTGTTCTTCGGGCAATATCTTTTTATATGCCCTTCATCACCACACGAGTTATCACACTCATGTCTACACAAATTGGTTTGGATTTTCAGCCACCAAAATGACTGCGCCACCATGCGAAAACTTCATCGATCTTTAGTTGAACTCCACGGCCTGTGCGAACTGACACAGTTCCTGTGCGTGCCGCAGATAGTCAGGCCGTGTGTTGTCATACTTGGAGATGATGATTTGACTCATCTCCAGCGCAGCGTGAAACACCACGTTGTTTAAAATCAAATTTTCGCAGTTTGGACCGACTGCCTCTGCAACAACAGTCAGGTACAGAAAATGTTCTTGCCACGATCTACCAGTTGCCTTCCGGGCCATGAACATTTTCAAACATTGTGCCCGGGTCACCTGCACGTGAAAACCAGACAATAAGTTGTCCATCACGAACCAGAGGGCTTGTGTCTCGCACCACCAGCCCTACACTTGTCGGTTATAGTACGACTCTGCTGGTCCCGCCAAATAATGGCCCAGAAGGTAGACCTTCACATCCTCCGACCACTGAAATCCACAGGCAGTGTGGTGGAGCGGCCGATCAAAGTTTTTGACGCTTGATAAGGCGGTACCACGGCTCCCGGATTGCCGACTAACGAACGGGGTCCTACGGTTGTCCTTGATTGCTTGTGTTTCTTCTCACCTTGTGTACCCGACGGCTTAGGCGTGGGTCGCTCTCCAGGTGGCGGGGATGTAAACACGGCAATTTCTTGATGCAATATTGGGGAACTTGTAATGAGTTGATCGAGGTGCTGATCAGGCGTGACCAGGTATAATCGAGCTCGAATCAGGTGCGAACAGGCTTGATCAGCAGTGATCAGGCTTGGGCAGGCACCGAAAGTCGTTGATCAGCTGTGATCAGACTTGATTGTGGTGGAGTCAAGTTCGAAATAGAAAACATTAGCATCGATAACCTGACTACCACCATCGCGCCCAGCCTTCCAACTTTCGGAGGGGGTACTCCGCGGACCACCACTCGAGATCTGGTCCGATCGTCCGCTGCAAGCAGACGACCGGTCGTCATCAGAACCCACTTGGTCCGATTGTTTAGTGTCCATCTCACCTTGTGTACCCGACGGAATGGGCTAGTTACACACTCGGTGGATCGGGATCGCAGATTGGATCAAAGCGGTCTTGAATATAGAAGACCGATCTGGGTAGATATCTCTGGGGCGGAACTCTTCACCCCAGACACAAACAGACCAAAAACACTTCCAAGAGATAAATTCCAATATGTCGATCGTCCAAACGATCAAGACCTGACCAATACGAAATAATAGAGGGTATACCGACCGTTCCGGTCTAGCCCCTGACCAATACGAAATAAGACCAAAACCGGTCTAGTTTCCAACCAATATTAAAACAAGCCAATATGTCCGCGTAAAGACCCAATATGATCGTGAAACTCCACAAACGATATCTCCACGCCAAGACCAATCCAGTGAATAGCACGTTCCAAACGTACTTGAGTTGAGGTGTTGAGATCGCCAAATCGTACTCCTGTCGAGGGACTTCCGGTGGGCCAAAGTGCGCGTGAGGCGCGTCCAGACCGGGTATAATGGGCGAGAGGGGATAATTCCACCCTCTGCCCCCAAACACTCCGCGGCGGGCGGAGGCGAATAGCGTACGAAAAGGGAAGAACGGTGACCCCTAGCTGTGGTGTGAACCAAGACCAATGGACTTCCACTTGGAAAAACCACAACCAAAAGACTTCTTACTTTATTAGGTAAATCCACAACTAAAAAACTACTCTCCTATAGTCCCTAAATGTATCCACACAAAAATATGTAAAATACCCAAAGTCGGGTGACTCACCAAAACTTGCGTTCTTGACACTTCTTGAGTCTGATAGGCTGAAAAGCCCCCCTTGTTTAAACCAATCCGAAATTAGACCAAATGTCTTGACGAAACTTGACCAGAAGTGTGCCAAATTTTGGACACGCTTCTCCACAGCCGCCCCTGAGTCAGACCGTGTCGCACAACGACAACGGTCTGACCTCGTCCATCAAATTCAGTTGAACCTTGGTCATTCAGACTTTTCCGACATGGATCAATCATCTCCTTCATCCGTTCCAGGTACTTGCACTGCTGGACTTGACCTTATTGTATTTCCTTAACGACCGTTCTTGTAGGCACCTCGCATACCACGTCATCGCATGTCACTTCGCCCGTCCGGTCGGTCCGATCTGGCAACTCCCATCGTTCTACTGCACCTCAGACATCGGCAGGGCATCAGACCGGGACCGTCGCGCAGTTGCAAGACGCACTTGAAGAGATCGCACGTCTCCAGGAGCAGATTGCTCAACAGGCGACACAACGTAAGCATGCATGTCCATTCTTCACCTTGGACCTGTTCTAACCTTCTTTTGTCTTCATCCCGTATACCTCCAGCCCGTATACCTCCTGGAATCAGCAAGGCGATCAATGCCCTGCTTGCCGCCGATCGGCAGTCGAACACGCATGACCTCCAGCTGCGTCAGGTTTGACTGGGCTCATAACCGCGCGCAACAAACTGACCCGCTTGGAAGCTCATCATCTTCATCTCCGGGAGCAGCTTGTGCTGGTCCAACAGCAGCAAGCGGAAAGCCTGCTGGACCAGACCACGTTGAGTGTTCAAAGCGACGATCTCGAGAGGCGTCTCACCGAGCTCCGAATTTCGATTCAAGACCAGACCGAGGAGGTCCGGTCTTGTGAACGCAAGTCGAACGATTGGACGCAGGCAGCGAACGGTCGTCGGGCGGTATTAAAAGAATGTCATCAGCGCTTGGTTGACCTGTTGTGTCCTCGTCGACATCCGGTTGCTGCCTCCAGCGTAGACCGGTCTGCGTCGGCCGCCTTGGTGGACCTACACCGGGACCAAGACCAAGGCCGTTCATTGACCGAAATTCTCCAGCCCGAAATTCCACACAAATCAAAGAAGCGCGCGGACGCGCCGGGTAGCTCGATGGCGCGGGGCATAGCGCGCGACCCTGAACTCGAAGGGAAGCGTGCGGTGCCCCATAAGCGAGCCAAGACGCAGGCGCTTCTCGTGGGCCCAAGCTTAGACGAGGATGACGACAGTAACATCTCCAAAAATCGAGCGCCCTCGTCCGCCGGTGCTGACCGTGCCAAGTATTCAGAGGTCTCGTCCTGGGATGACTCCGGCAAAGACTCCGGTGATTCGAAGTTTGCTGTCCCCATCCCAACCAAGTCGCGAACAAGTCCACATGAAAGTTTTGTTCAAGTTGCATCGACTTTGGAGCGGACCAAGAAGACCGGTCCGCATGGTGGCGTTTCACCACCTCATGCGTCGACAAAGTCAGCACCTACGGTCTTGCCTGGGACGTCCAAGCTCTACAAAGATGCTTTGTTGGCCAAAGTGGCAATGGACAGTTCTTCCCTTCCGCCACGAACGCGTGAGGATACTTTGCCGTGGTCGCCAGGGCAGATCGGTTGCTTACGCCGGTCCACCCTGACCAAGCAGCTCCTGGCCCGGTCTTTCTCTCGTCCAGACCATTGGCTTTTACCGCCGGCGAAGAAAGTTCCTGCCGCGTCGGAATGGCGGCCGGACATGATCACGTCGGCACAGATCCCCCGCTTGTACGCTGACGAGCCGTGGAAGATTTTCGAGCATCCCAAGCTGAGGTTCATCTTTCACTCGACTCCGTGGGCCAATGCTTTCATGAGTCGGGTGAAATATTTTAACAAGACTCACGCTCAAGCCATCTGGGAGGCATCCCACTATCTGGTGCTTCCCCCGAACGAGTTCGGCAAGGCCCTGGATTGGAGACCATCCAGAACAAGCGCAAGCGGCGTCGGATCAGAGCGGGTGAGGCCTGGCAGTCCCTGTGCCAATATGTTTTGGACGGGATGCTGGCCCACGAGTGCGACGTCGATGTGTTCTTATATCCAGTTGTACTTCATATGCCGCGGCGTCGCGTCTAGAGGACCCGGCTACTGGCTGACGGTGGCACATGGTACCCCGGTCTTGGGTGCATTACACCGGTCTTGGACCTCAAGGATGCTTTGGTACAACTAGAACAACAAGAACCTTGGCGTAACCAGTACCAGGACCAAGTTGAAAAGCATCCGTCGTTGACCGTCGGCCGTCTGTGGGGTGGTGGTGAGTGAGGTCGTAAGTAGTCGACCAGATAACACTTAATATATATCATCGTTCTTTTTCACATGTTCGGTCATCAAATAACTTGAGCTAACTCCACCACTTTCTCCAGAGTTGCACTAGACACGTTATCACCAACCGTTCCACTTACATCGCGAAAAAACAATCCACGTTCGTCACTCCACTATTCCAATTCGTCACATATTCACAATACACAAGACACAAGACACAAGACACAAGACCTTCCACCTCTTCACACCGGTCGGGAAGACCGATGCTATTGCATGTCTTGGTCTTGGTCTTCATGGGTCTGCATCACTGCGAAACGGTTCCGACTGACTCGGTCCCGTTCGAATTCTCGTAGTAGTGCTCCACAGTTCAGGTCGGACTCATCGATCCAAGTTGTTTCATCATGGTCCTTCCATCGAACAGATATTCTCGGTGGGTCCGGCCGAACCTGGTCTTCTTGACCGATCGGACATCTAAGACCTTTTCCACTTCAAATTCGTCCTTCTCCAGCGGTCGTTCCCAACTGTCCTCCGGCAGTAATGCTTCATCGAAATCAAACCGTTCTGCCTCGTCTACTAGACAGGGCATTTTGGGACGATCAGGAAATTCTCGGACCAGTTTTAACTTTGACACATGTACGATCGGGAAGACCTTGTAGTCCGTGCCGGTTGTTACTAGACGGGCAGCGTGTTCACCAATCAGCTCGGCAACACGGAAAGGACCATGCCACATGTGAGCCAGCTTCTTCGCATTTCCCTCCTTCACTCGATCTAGGTACAACCATACCCTCGCCCCCGGTTCTATACCGTGGGGTTGGACCTGGTCGTTGTTCCGGTCTGCCCGGTCTTGTGTAGCTTGACGTAGCTTTTCGTTGACAATTTCTCTTGCATGCTGGTAATGTTTCTGGACCTGCATGCGCCAACGTCGAGCATCACGATCGCGGGTCCGAGTGCAGCCAATAGGTATCGCTGCTTCAAGAGTGGACCGGGGGTCCCATCCATACGCAAGATAAAAAGGCGTTTCTCCTCGTACCCGATCGGTCGACGAGTTGAGTGCAAACACCAGCCTTTCTGCGTATTCGTCCCAATCGCGCTGGTCTGGATCGGCAACTTACATCTTGATTGCTCTTGTAATAGTTTTTACCATACGTTCTGCCGATCCATTCGCTTGCGGACGATATGCCATCGTCGCGCTCTGTTTCTGGCCCAGCATATTGTTAAGCGACCGGAACACCTCGGCCATGAAACCGGGTTCTCGGTCGTGTCTGATGACCTCGCTGGCGCCGAACCTTCGGAGCACGCATTCTTCGTAACTTTTGGCGATCTGCTCGGCGGACCGGGACGCACTTGCCTTCGCAATAACTAGACCGGTGAACAGGTCTACCCAGATCAGCAATTCAGTATTTCCATATGTCGATTTAGGCAGCGACGGTATATGGTCCATCGCTATGACCTGGAAAGGTTAGGTAGCTTCGATATTTCCGGGCGATCACCCCTTGATTACCGGTCTACCCTTTCCGGTCTCGCAATCCGTACAACAACCCACATATTTCTGTACACTTCGGAAAAGACCTCTCCAGTGAAAGTGGGACCTGATCTTGTGATACGTTCTGCCTATTCCCTGATGTCCCCCTTCTAGACTCACATGGTAGTGATGGAGGACATCCGGCTGCAGCAACTCAGGTATCACGAATTTCGCCAAATCGGTCCCGGTCTGCACTGTCTTGGTCGGCATCGCGGCAGTAATATAGTAAACCATCCTCATCCACTTCGTAACTGTCTGCGATCTTGGCACATTCTTTCGCTTGACCATTCGTCAACTTAGACAATTCGCCGCGCAGGTAGGTCTTCAAATTCACAATCCATTCTTCTTCGTCCTGTGCCTTGAGGATCCGTTCTTCCCTTAGTCGTTGCACAACAGATTCACTCAACCGTTCCTTCGGGAACGGTTGGTGGTACTTCCGAGCTTTCGGTCTAGTCGCGACCATCACATGCACCTGTTCCGGAGCGTTCTTGGGTCCGATCACCTCGGGTAGCCTGTTTATATTCATCAATTCATCAAGAACGGCCTCCTCGGTGATCGTATCTCCGGTCTGGACATGCATGGCCTTGGTCGCGAGGTAGTCGGCACTTCTGTTCCAGTCCCGTTTCACGTGCAACAGCTCGTGGTTGGGATGGTCTTTCAATGCCTTCATTACCTGATCATTTAACGACCTCAGCCGTGGAGCCTTGCAGTCGATCTCTCCGGTGATCTGCCTGATCACTAGGTTGGAGTCACCACATATGATGACTCGCCCCTTCTCTTGCGACGGCAGCAGGTACAGACATAGAAGTAGACCTCGGTACTCCGCCTCGTTAACAGTAATATCCGGCGTGAAATCGGCAGCGGCTGCAACTATAGACCATTGTGGCAACTCCCACACTATAGCACTATAGGCGCCGACCTTCTTCTTCACGCTTGCCGATCCGTCAAAACTTAAGACCAAGATCTCTTCATCATAGTCGACGGTCGGTGTCGGTCTCGAAACTGACTGCCGAGGTTGCTTCCTCGGGGCAATCGCTATCAATGCTTCGTCCACTTCAGACCGAGGGGTGATACTGGCAGCTAATGTGCCCAATATCTCTTCCTCGCCCCTGGTGCGCTTAACGACCTCGAGGGTCCACTGCGACAAGACCGTCTTCCTAGACGTCCGTCCATCCCATTGGCTAATAATAGCCAGTCCAAAGTAGACCGCCTTGACAGGACCTTTATAGGTCGGCCGACCAGCAGGTTGTAACACACATCCAGAATTCGCAGCAACGCCAGAACTTCTTTCTCGACAATTCCATAGTTCACTTCATTTGGCTTCAGCGTTCTGCTCGTGAACGTGACCGGATGGTACACACCATCATGATCTTGTAGTAGAGTGGCCGAAATGGCCCACTGACTAGCATATACAATAATGGTCGGGACCTTTTCGGGATCGAAATGCTTCAAAATCGGTGCCGTCGCCATCTTAACTTTCAACATACCAAAAGAAAACTTTGCACGCTTCATATGGTCTTCGGCCTCCACTTGCGGACAATATGCAGCAATACCAGAGTCGGCGCCCCCATGTAAAGTTTCCCGGTCCTCTTCGCGCAACATACGGTAGTCCACTTCCCGGAGCTCATACAACACAGCCGCGTAGATAGCAAAATCTTCGATGAAGCGGCTGTAGTAGTTTAAACTTCCTAGGAAGGACTGCATTGCCTTTAGAGACTTGGGAAACGGGAGGTTGCTTAACGAATCCAGGTCCTTAGTATTAGCCTCTAGACCATTCGAGACCATATGGCCTAAATAGGCGACCTTGGACATACCCCAAAAACTTTTCACGGCGCTGATAGATAGGTTCCAGCGGTCGCATGTCTCCAACAATCGTTCAACCTTCTCGCACAGATCGTTCATGACGAGGAAGGTATCAGAATGTCGTCTATGTACGACCGCCTCCCTAGAACGGACGGTCTTCTTTCCCGATCGGGTTCACCCTCTGTAAACACATCATAACTTTCGGCAGGGTCCCGATCGGTCTTGATTTTGAAGTGTCCGCAGTGCGTTGTCTATCAACCTTTGATAGATCTGGGGTGCGTTCTTCAGACCGAACGGCATACGGTTCCACTCGAAAAGACCAAACGGTGTCACAAATGCGGAAATCTCACGGGCTCGATCAGTCATCGAGACCACCCAAAATCCACTTGCCATGTCCAGCGAACAATACCACAAGGTCTTGTCGAGGTCTTTCAACAGATCATTAATCAGCGGCATCGGGTAAACCATGAGTTTAGTCAACCGATTTACCAGCCGATAGTCGATGCACAACCTAATGTCGACGCCGTTCTTCTTGATAACAATTACGATCGGCGAGGCCCATGGAGAGGTCGACGGTCTAATAATCTTGGTGCCCAACAGTCCTTTAATGAGATCAGAAAGCTTTTCACGGTACTGTGGCGCCAAGCGTCGACATCGCTGGGCAATCGGCTTGGCATCTCCAACGTCAATATCGCAAATCGCACCACGGGCTGCAGGTGGTAAGGCGTTGCCCTTTCCGATCAGCAGATGTCTTTTCTTCCATATGATATTCTTCAACTGCTCGATCTGGTCTGGACTGTTAAGGTCTTTATCACCCACTTGTAAATCATCCATTGTAACTTCGGGAGAGTCGGCAGACACTTCAGGGAGGACTGCCATTTGGATTTCCAGCTCCTGAATGTACTGTTCCCCGCCTTAATGTATACAGACTTGTTCATCTTCTGGGGTGATATCACCTAGACCATCTGGACCGGCTGAACGCCCCTGGTCTTGATCGACGGGCTGTCCTTCACTGATATCGGTCTGATTAGGAATACCGTCATGGTCCGACCTAGCAATTTCATGTTCCCCTTCTCCCGTTTCTTGCTCCGCTGTCGCCTGGTCTTGTGCTGACACCACGTTGACTAGCCTCGGCTCGTCTACTTGATGGTCCACCGTTCCTGGTGACTGCGGCGCCTTTCTTCGGACCAACATCTTTTTGGGTGACATAACTTGGCCTTTCCACTAAAGGTGAGGTATCCTCTTCCACCGACCCATCATCGCTGATAAGATCGGTGGTCGATTGGTACGCCAGGTTTTGCCACTCGACATACCGCCTCGACCCAATCGAGACGAACCCCATCTTCCTTGGTACCTTCCCTCTGCTAACCACATGCCGACAATAGTGTTATTGTCCAGTGTCAGCGGCTTGTCACCGATATTGGTAACACGGACAAAATCACGTCGACCAGCACTCTTTACGAAGGTCGAGACCCACCGATCGCCCCTGGTCAACCATAACTTCCTCGAACGGAAACCTTTCTCGACCGGGGTATCGGCAGACCGACCGACTGGGATAGTGAGGTCTTGGTCCCACCGGACCAGATCGGTATACGAACCATACAGAGGTCTTCGACCAGCCAACTGGACCTGGAACTCATCCGGGAGCGTAAGCACTCTATGTGACAGGTCTAGGCGAATACCAGCTGGGACCATGAAATCCATTCCTAGTAAAGCGTCTTGACCAGCCAACTTGCCAACCCAAGCGCTGAAAAAGTAGACCAGCGATCCCGACAAAGTAATTTTCACACGCGTTCTTCCTTCGGTCATATAAGAGTTTTCGCCGATCCCGACGCATTCTTGTCTCTGGGTATCGTCTATACGACATCCGACCTTACCGGAAAAGGCGGAGTCGATTATCGATACTTCAGCTCCAGAGTCGAACAATATCGTCGCTTTCTGGTTATTAATCTTGCCGCAGGCTTTCGCCTGCTTGAACCATTTATCAGGCGCGTGATACTTCCAGTATCCGCGGGATTCTCCAGGCAGCAAGTCCAACTGCATAACCACCTTAGTCCGGGAGTACTCATCGGTCTTCAGACTGTAGACCGGATGGTCTCGGTCGACGCAATTTGGAATAGAACGTGTATTGTCGGTCTTATCCTCCTTGCCGACATATGCATAGATGTGAACCGTTGAACGCTAGGCTCGATCCAGATTCCAACCTGGCGAGCGTTCTAGTTTAACATATTTTCTGCGTCCGGCGGCAGCATCCCCGCGTGCTTGTCCGGCACGTACCACTTGCGCATCATGTTAAAAAATTCTTCAATATTGCAGTGTCCGGCCTCGTGGATCTCTCCACATGACTTGCATACGAAGAGGCAGTGGCCGGCCTCGTGGATCTCTCCACATGACTTGCATACAAAGAGGCAGTGGTCCGTCGTGTGGCCGCGTCTCTCGCACTTCTTGCACACCATCTTCTTCCAGCAGTTTGGACCATCATGTTTGCTCGACCCACAGTGGGAGCACTTCTGACGAGGTCGGTCTGGATCGGACCTGCTTCCGTTCCATCCCTTCCGGTCCACCTGGTCGGACTTCGATTTGGTCTTCGGGGCAGGTCCCGCAACATAGACGTAACGATACTGGTCTTTATCCGATGACTCCTGGCTGGATGGACTTCCACTTTCACCTTCTGACCCCGTGCTTTCATCAGCTACAATTGCCTTGACCGCTCGGGTAGGTCTGGTCCAAGGTCTCTTGACCGGATCGGTCTGGGTCTAGGAACGATAGCGACCTGATCCACCAGCGGTCTTCGCTCTCATACTACGCGACTGTTGTAACGTCCGCAGGGTCTGTTCGACTTCGCCCGCATCCTTAAGACGCAGTAGAGTAAGCTGGCCCGCCAGTTCTTGATCGTCAAGGGTACTAATATAGTGACCCACATGTTCTAAGGCGGCACCGTTCGGCGGGTTATTCTCTTTGATTGTTATGCCGGCGCGAAGTGCAGCCACGTTCAACCGATGCAAATACTCGATCGGTGTTTCGTCGTCTCGCTTCTGCATATGGTGATACTTACGGGCGCTTGAAAATCCATAGTTACAATATTGACCTTCAAACTCCGCACATAACAGGTCCCAGTCAGACCGGACGCCCCGACCCAACTGTTGAATCCAGTTCGCAACCGGTCCTTTTAACAAATCCCGGAAGATAAACAACGTTCGCCTTTTGGGGTCTGGTCTCGCAGAAACCCAGACTTGACCCGACTGAACCAAGACCGGGCCTGGTCTTCATCAGCATCCTTGCCGGTGAAGTCCTTGAGGTCGGTCGTCGCGGCCATACGGATTCGCGGAATCGCAGCAGATCCAAAGTCGTAGGCAGTAGTGGAGGCTAGGTTAGCCTTGCGCACCTTGCCTGCGCCTGTACCATCTGACCCACCATGGTCGTCAAGGCCGCCGACCGACTCCATATCACAGTCACTTGTCTTGCTTGGTCTACGCGGTCTTGCCGGTTGCGGCTTGCGCCTTCCCTTGCCGGTTGGTTTATCACTTCTAATAGGCTTATCCATAGATGTTACCGATTCCATATCCACATCTTTGCAAACATTGACACCTTGACAGGTAGACCGGTCTTGGACATGTGGGCGCATAGGTGGTCTAACCCGTTCTTCCATGAAACGTTGCATCATCGTCTCAAACATGGCTTGGACGTTGGCTGGCGTCATGGTCAACGTGTTGATACCCTCCTTTTGCGGAACTGAGGCCTGTGGGGCTCGCTGGAGCCCCTACTGGCAAGCAGCCCCTTGCTGCCGCATGTCCCTTTTTTTGTTCAGACCGGGCATGGTCCACCCCCATGGTCATCCGCTCGACACCGGTCTCCAACTCTGATGAGATGTTAGAAGCCGGTGGAGACTGGTAGATCGATTCATCATCGGAACCAATGTCAACAAGCTGTGTGGAGGATTCGGCGACCTTCATTGCCGTGGTGGGAGTTGGGCGGCGAACCGCCCCCACCAGTGGCACCAAACGGTCGTGGAGGTCCGACATTGACGCCTCCAGTCTCCAAGCATCAAATTCAAACAATTTATTGACATCGGCGGGGTTCTGCATTTTAATGCCAACCTCCGCCAACATCGCCACCAAATTCTTGACGAGCAGTAATGGTCGATCACTCTGGATCGGCTCGGTAGTGGGACCGAGAAGACGGTAGGGAATATGGAGGTCCAACACCCGAAAGACCTGGTTTTGGCGAACAAATCGCTTCAATTCAAAAACATAATACATCTTGTCCAGGTCTTGTTCGGTGATAGCCTCATCCCCGACCTTCGACTTTTCTTCGAAGTCGTCTTCGTCGGGTGGCATTCCAAGCCCTTTCTGGGCACCTTGGGTACTTTGGGGGCTTTAGGGAGGTATACCGGATCGTTCCAGTCAGCCTCCAAGTAATTTTCATCTTTTGGTTTTCCATCCATTTTTTCATTCATATACATAGGATCAGGACCTTGGTCCTGATCCTTTCCGGAACTATAGCAAGACCTGCTATAGTCCCGATCGGCTCCGGTGGGAGCCTTTTGGGGAGGAAAAAACTCACTAATCCCGATCTGGTCCTCCACCAGGCCAGATCGGACATCGCCATCTTTATCAACAACGATAACGTAAGGCGATAGCCTTTCCTTACGTCCTCTCCAGAACGACTCCATATTCAAATCATTCAAATCTTCGAATCCAATTATTTATGGAATATCAGCACGGTGATATCCACGATCACCAAGTGATCCGGGCACGCGCACCATTGTGGTGGAGTCAAGTTCGAAATCGAAAACATTAGCATCGATAACCTGACTACCACCATCGCGCCCAGCCTTCCAACTTTCGGAGGGGGGTACTCCGCGGACCACCACTCGAGATCTGGTCCGATCGTCCGCTGCAAGCAGACGACCGGTCGTCATCAGAACCCACTTGGTCCGATTGTTTAGTGTCCATCTCACCTTGTGTACCCGATGGAATGGGCTAGTTACACACTCGGTGGATAGGGATCGCAGATTGGATCAAAGCGGTCTTGAATATAGAAGACCGATCTGGGTAGGTATCTCTGGGGCGGAACTCTTCACCCCAGACACAAACAGACCAAAAACACTTCCAAGAGATAAATTCCAATAGGTCGATCGTCCAAACGATCAAGACCTGACCAATACGAAATAATAGAGGGTAGACCGACCGTTCCGGTCTAGCCCCTGACCAATACGAAATAAGACCAAAACCGGTCTAGTTTCCAACCAATATTAAAACAAGCCAATATGTCCGCGTAAAGACCCAATATGATCGTGAAACTCCACAAACGATATCTCCACGCCAAGACCAATCCAGTGAATAGCACGTTTCACACGTACTTGAGTTGAGGTGTTGAGATCGCCAAATCGTACTCCCGTCGAGGGACTTCCGGTGGGCCAAAGTGCGCGTGCGGCGCGTCCAGACCGGGTATAATGGGCGAGAGGGGATAATTCCACCCTCTGCCCCCAAACACTCCGCGGCGGGCGGAGGCGACTAGTGTACGAAAAGGGAAGAACGGCGACCCCTAGCTGTGGTGTGAACCAATACCAGAAGAGGTTTCAGCCACTTATCCGAAAGCTAAAAGATTTCCTTACTTAAAGGTATAACCTCTGTCCTAAAAGGTAAAACCACAACTAAAATACTACTACCTATAGTCCCTAAATGTACCCCCACAAAAATATGTAAAATACCCAAAGTCGGGTGACTCACCAAAACTGCGTTCTTGACACTTCTTGAGTCTGATAGGCTGAAAAGCCCCCTTGTTTACACCAATCCGAAATTAGACCAAATGCCTTGACGAAACTTGACCAGAAGTGTGCCAAATTTTTTTTTTTTTGGGCACGCTTCTCCACATGATCAGGATTGATCAGGCACTAAAAGTAGTTGATCAGCTGAGATCAGACTTGATCAGGCTTGACCAGACACTAAAAGTAGTTGATCCGCTGAGATCAGACTTGATCAGGTGCCAAACGTCGCTCAGGTACAAGTTGGTGCGATCTGCGAGTTGTTTATCGCGGGTCACGAGTTGCAGAGTGTCGATCAGGTGTTGATCGGCGAAGGGGGTGCTTGATCAGGCATTAGAAGTCTTCACTTCCTGATCACGGAGCCTCTGGAGTCTTCAACAGCTAAAGGAACACCCAAATATCTGTATTCCTAGCCTAGACATACGAGGGGGGGGTAAATTTCACTTAATCCACCTAGAGTTCCCGTGGGGCGCTTACAACAGCCGAACTCTAGGGGCCAAACGCGAACCAAACATGGAGAGGTGAGATCACTGCTTAATCACACTCTCAAAACCAAAAACCTTTACTGAAGAACCGCTGACACAGCGGGCGGAGTTGCGGGGAGATTTCTCGACGCTCTACGTCTGACGGTGGACCAAAAACGCACTAGGTGCTCCCTCCCGGGACGTAGATGTGTTTAGAGGTAGGGGAGGCGCAAAGGTGCCGTCCCTGTGCTGTCCTATGAGTTTGGACGCAAAAGGAGAACTTTATTATTGCTTAAATCCTAAGAATTACCAATTACCTAATATCCACCAATCAGAACTACCCGTTCCAGCGTCCTCCATCGACCAGTCGACCTGATTTATCCGTCTTCCGTCGCTGTTTGTCGGTGTTCGCTGAGTACTCGTCCCATCTTCCTATGCCCTGTCTATGTCCCGACTATGGTCACCACGGTTGTACACGCAACTGTATACGCCGTGGTACACACAATCGTATACGATTACGTACCCGATTTTTTGTCCGTAATCGGCCCCCTAATTTAGGCCCATAATTAGGCCCAATAATTAGGCCCTATAATAAGGCCCTTTATTGGACCCAATTATAACACGCTTTACGACAGCAGCTTCAGCGTGACTAAGCTGTCGTAAAAATTTTCGTCCCCGAGCTTGAAATCCGGATCCCAGTCCCTTGTAAACTTCCAGAGAAGCTACGCTCGTCTTTGTGTCCATCTTGGAACGTGGACTTCAGCTCTCTCTAGGGTTATTTCGACCCTGAGCCTTCAATTTTGTCCAGTCGATCCATAATCGACGTGAGGATCTGCCTCATTCCCGACACTGGATTTTTTGGTTCCTCCTTCCAAGCTGTATTGGTCGTTCTTTGGGCTCATAAACTGTTCAATCTTATCGTTTCCGACATGACGCGATAATATTGCGCGTTTCAAGCTAGGTGTAATATCGTGATACGATTAACGCAAATAAACAAACTCCAAGTGACCAAATTTAAACTTAAGTTTATAAACGTTGCATTCTTGCTCAATGCAACGTGAAATCCGAACCACTTCGAGAATGCAAAAAGAGAGAGACAATTCACAGTAATCTCCACGACAATTATCCAAAGCGTGCGTGTCTACACGAGAAAAACACTTGTCTACGAGAAAGGAGAAGTAAACAGTGAGTAAATTGGATTTCAGCCTAAGCTTAATCTAACTAAATGTAACATGCATTTAAGTATTAACAAATTACAGTATGGCAAATACCCAAGTTTTGGCTGCTGAAAATCCGTAATCGCCTAAAATGCTCGACATGTCCTTGATGTAACAGGGTTACATTCGGGTTACATTTAGTATGTGGTGTACGTGAGTACACTATGGTTGGGGTCAGTATTGACCTGTCCGAAAGGTTTTGGACCATTGGTTATTTTAACCAATCAGGGAAGGAGCCCTTGGTGGAGGCGTGGCAGCCAGCCACGTGTTAGTACACAGGTGGTGTACACTACATTTTAGCTAGGTACGAATTTAGTAAGTTTTACTTAGTATTACATATAAGTACTTTAGTTTAAATTAATTTAGCCTAATTATATATTAAAAATATACATTCAGTTTACATTTCACTCAACCGACTACAGACGCTCGACCTCGACCGGTCGCGCGTGTAGTGATTGCAGTAGCGTAAGGGGAGTTTGTAACGGGGTTACATTCGGGTAACACTGAGTGTTGGTGTACATGAATACACCATGGTTGAGGTCAGTATTGGCCGGGTTGAAAGGTTTCGAACCTTTGGTTATTTTAACCAATCAGGGCATGGGCCCTTGGTGTGCTAGTGTGTCAGCCATCCACGTGTCAGTACACAGGTGTGTACACTACATTTTAGCTAGGTACGAATTAGGAATATTCTACTTAGTGTTACATATAGTTTATATTAGTTTAAATAATTACATATTAAATATATTCATTTTACATTTCACTCTTTCATACAGACGCACGACCTCGACCGGTCGTGCGTGTAGTGAGTGCCGTAGCGTAAGGGGATCCCTCCCCTTAGCTACACCCTTTGTAAGGGAGCCTTGCCGTTAAGGAACTAGAAAAGGCTATAGTAAACTAACCCGGGAATCTTGGCCCCGAGTAGGAGAGCTCTCTCCTACTAAGCCCTTAATAACGGCGTATCGGCTAAGTAGCGGCGAACGCCGCTTTAAGAAAAGTCTTCCTCTGTGCGCTAGCCGCACCGTGCGTATACGCACCGGCTACATCTGGTAGCACTTATAGTCAATCCAACACCTGTGTTGGGAGACGACAACATCCTCTGCAAAGGATGAATCAGGACGATTGGGATAGTTTGACCCTCGTCCAGCAGGAAGTCTTTAAAATCCTGTTACCCTTAACGGGGGAAGAAGGGATGAAGCTCCTAGTGGATCAGGGCCTTGAGGCCGTAAAGGCAAGGGTGAATGCCCTCATCGCTCATGAGGCGAGTTGCGGTGGAGGTCATTCCACGGGGGTGCGCCCTCCATTATCGTTTAAGATAAAGGAGTTCACCGGAGAGAAGGGTGACAACCTTTATGTGTGGCTGCAAGAGGTCGAAACGGCCTTCGCCATAGCGAATGTCGAATGTGATCGCCGATCACTTGCAAGTGGGACTTGCACTGACCCATCTTACGGGCAAAGCCCGTACATGGGCGTTTACATGCTCGGAATCAGTCAAGGACGTGTTTCCAACATGGAAGGTCCTTAAGCAGAAGCTTATGGACATGTACGTAACGCCTGATCTGGTTTTCCAGAATCAGCTGGCGTTCTTGAGGTGCCGTCAAGGCACTAAGGACCTGGAGGTTTATATCCAGGGGCTTAAGACCCTGTTGGCAGGGATGTACGCGAAAGCGTATTCGGACGATGTGTCCATCCCCGTCTTAATGGGAGGCCTCAAAGAAGTGCCAGCACGTTCGGAACTGTTCCTATGCCTACCCCAATCCATGGGGGAGGCGTTTAAGATAGCGTTCAACGACGAGAGGAACTTTCGTTCCTCTAAGGTGGGTCCTGAACCCATGGACCTGAGTCAGGTCGAAGCGTAGGAGAAATCTCCCGCTAGGAGTCACTCTGACTCCTTTCCGCAGGACTTCGAAGCGGAGCTCCTTGCAATGCTGCAGCGGCATGGGCCGCTAAGATGCTTCCTGTGTGGAAGCATGGATCATCTGAAGAACAGATGTCCGAAAAATCCCCACCGAGACACTCGCTACAAGGGACCAAGTATGGGGAAAAAGCCCTTGTCCAAGCCGTCGGGAAACGACGGCTACCAGTAGGTTCGGGGCTCCCTACTGGGGGATCCCTCAGTGCTGTTAAACCCCAGGGTAGGGGCCGACAGCACAAAGCCCCGAGGGAAAAGGTGCTTTCTAGCACCGAGTTGGTGTACCAGCCAGGGTTGCTGGTCGTCGTTGCGGACGTGAAATGCTTTGATAAGCCTTGGAGAGTCTTGATAGACTCTGGAGAGTCTGACAATTATGTCAGACGGGCTTCTGTTGTGAAGAGTCGGCTCTATGCCGAGGCCCTAGAGGCACGTTCTCGTGACGTTGTCACGGTCCGTCTAGAGACGGGCGTACAGGTTTCTGTACCCAAGGTCTCGATTGACCTTAAGCTGAAGTTTGCAGACTTCGACAGCTTAGAACGTTGCCTAGTCCTGGATTTGGACTCGAGGTATGACCTCAATCTGGGCATGAAGTGGCTGGAACGCCACGAGCCATGGATAGACTGGAAGTCTAAGTCCATTGGCTCAACGCACCCGCGGTCGGGTGAAGCATTGGCGAGTCATGAACCCACCTTTGCTCGATCGCAAAAGCGATTCTGGCGTGAGATGCCAGAGATTGGAATGTCTGAAACGATCATTCCCAATGGTGTTAAGGAAGAGTTCCTTAACGAGGGGGATTCGGCGGTTAATCCCCGCGCCGATGTAGGCGAAACTGGTGAGTCGCCAGTGATAGAGGTGGAATCCTCTGAGGGTAAGCGCGAGGCGCTTAGAGAAGAGACCCGAAGCTCGTCTCTTCTACAGGTCGGAATTGATTCCGACCACACCGTGTCCGGCGAACAAGTTGCGACTCCAGTGGTAGGGGTAGAGACCCCTGTGGTTAAGCGCGAGGCGCTTCCAAGCGAAGAGACCCCAAGTTTGTCTCTTTCGCACGTCGGAAATGATTCCGATTACGCCGTTATAGGCGAGACCGGTGCGTCACCGGTGGTAGAGGTAGAGACCTCTGTGGATAGGCGCGTGGCGCTTCCAGTAGATGGGAAATTGACTCCCCCCATCTGGGTCCCGGGATGAGTCCCGAGGCCAGTAGTCAGCAGTCCTATCGGATGCTGAATAGTGTGACAGTTGTTGTCACAGAAGGCGTAAGCCTTGAACGGTTGCCTGGGGTAGGCGAACTGTTGTCGTTGGAGGAGATGTCCTTCAACGAGTTTGAAACTGCTTTGAAAGCAGGTGAAATCGACGAGGTTGTCGTGTTGCGTCCGGAAGAGGAGTTGAACTCCTCATCCACGATGGACGAGTCAGTTTTGGTGAAAACCAAACAGGCATTAAATGCCCGAAGCGGTCACAAGATCCTCGCGGATCCTGAGGACCCTTACCATTCCTTGTTGAAGGAATTTGGAGATGTCATTAGTGACAACCCACCGATGGGGTTACCATCGGATCGGGGAGTCCGACATGAAATTGATTTGATTCCTGGAACCAAATACTGCGTCACTAGGCAGTGGCCTCTCCCCAAGGAGCAATGCGACGTCATCGACGCATTCTTCAAGGGGAAAGAAGAGGCAGGGATGTTACGGGAGAGTAAGTCTCCCCACTCATCTCCCACTTTTTGTGTTCGTAAACCGAACGGAAAGTGGCGCATTGTGCATGCGTATAACAATCTGAATGCAGCTACTGTGCCCATGCAGACTCCGATTCCTCGGAAGGATGTCCTCCAGAACAATATGGCGGGCTGTACGGTGTAAAGTGCCTCAGATCTGGTGGACGGGTATTATCAGGTGCTCATGCGAGCGTCCGATATTCAACTGACAGCGGTTATCACGCCCTAGTGGCATGCTGTGGGAGTGGATTGTGATGCCACAAGGTCTTTCAAATGCACCAGCGACTTTCAATCGCTTGGTGACTCAACTCTTCCGCCCTCATAGGAAGTACGCTCAGACGTACTTCGGCGACATATTCGTCCATAGTCGTGCGGAAGGCGACTCGTCTGATGTTCAGACGCACCTGACACACCTTCGAGCAGTGCTCGAATGTATGCGAGAGCATATGTTATATGCGAACGCATCCAAATGTATCTTTGGTGCTGAGGAAATTACTTTCCTCGGATGCTTCATCGGTATGGATGGAGTGCGGGCGGATCCCGCGAAGGTGAAAGCCATTGTGGAGTGGCCTTCGCCTGTAAATCTTAGAGATTTAAGGAAGTGTCTTGGGTTAGCCAACTATCTCCACAAGTACAGCGAGAACTACGCTGAAATGGCGAAGCCATTGACCGACCTTCTTAAGAAGGACGTTGATTGGCTTTGGGAAACCAAACACCAAAACGCTTTTGAAGCGGTAAAGGGTAGCTTGTTGAAAGCTCCCGTTCTTGCTCTCCCATATTCTGGGAAACCATTTAGTGTCGTCTGAGACACCTCCGATTTCGCAATCGGATGTGCTTTGTTACAAGCAGACGATGCAGGAAGGGAACGCGTAATTGCGTTTGAGTCGAGGCAGCTTAAAGCTGAGGAACGGAATGATCCCGTTCATGACAAGGAGCTACTTGCAATGAAGTATGTTCTTGTCAAATTTAGGGTTCACCTACTCGGCTCAAAGCCGTTCGTGGTTTATACTGACCACGCGTCCTTACGGACAGCGACAAAGTCGCCTCATCTCTCGCAACGGATGGCCCGTTGGCTCTCCTTCTTTGTGGAGTACAACTTTGAGGTTAAGTATAAACCTGGCAAGCATAACGTGCTTGCAGAAGCGTTGTCGCGTCGTCCCGATTACGAGCTCGCTCACGCGACATTCATCACCTCGTCTGTGGTAAATCGCATACGCCAGGAGTATGAGAAAGACCCACAATACACGGCGCTTATCTGCGCATTGGGTGACAAGGGTCTTGGCTCGTCTGAGCCTACCCTGTCAAGTCGAGCTAAAGCTCGTTTACACCGTTACAGGTACTGTGACGGTTTGTTATATTATAGCACGAGCGCGGAGGACACTCCGCGGGTGGTTGTTCCTCATGATGAGGAACTAAAGTATAGAGTCCTCTTTGAGGCACATGAAGCCCCTACCGGGGTTCATTTAGGTCGGGATAAGGCCTACAGCGCTTTAAGCGCTTTGTATTGGTGGCCCAACATGTATAAGTGGGTCGGTGCGTATATACTCACCTGTGAGACGTGTCAGAGGGTTAAACCCTCTGCAAGTTCAGCTGCGCCTTTGGCGTGCTTGTCCGTTCCAACGGAGTGTTGGAAATCTATTAGTATGGATTTTATCTTCGGTTTTCCGAAGGATAAGGCCGGGAAAACCGGCATATTGGTCTTTGTAGACCGTTTGAGCAAGATGGCTCACCTGGCGGCGGTGCAAGAGTCCATTGATGGACAAGGAACAGCAAAAGTGTTCCTAGACCGTGTCTTACGACAGCATGGTCTACCCGATTCCGTTGTGTCGGATCGGGATCTCCGTTTTACGGGACAATTTTGGGGAGCGTTGTTTAGGGTGCTGGGTACCAAGCTCCTCATGTCCACTGCGGATCATCCGCAGACGGACGGGCAAACGGAACGCGTTAATCGCGTTGTTGAAGATACCCTCCGGAGTTTATGTCCGGATTATCCAAACAGTTGGAGTGAGATGCTTCCGATGGACGAATTTGCTATCAACAATTCGGTCCATGCATCTACGGGGCTTACCCCGTTTTACGTGAACGGATTCGTGAATCCGAGGGCTCCGTTGACGCCACGTGTGTGTGACCCAGGGCTTGAGGGGGGAGGATTCCCCGATGTCAGCCCTGTATCTGTGCGAAAGCACATCGATAAGTTCTTATCGACGCGCCTTAGCGTTTTACGACACGTCTGCGATGCCATGGCGGAAAGCAAAGACAAGCACAAGGAGCAGGGTGACCGGAAGGGGCGGCGTAATGAAAAGGTGTACAAAGTAGGAGAAAGTGTTTTATTAAACGCTAAAATCTTCCTACACATGCAGTTTCCAACGTGTTGCGGAATAAACTGCGCCCCAGGTTTGTGGGGCCTTTTAAGGTACTATCCCGAAAGGGCCTGTCGTATACCTTGGACATCCCGAAGGCGATGCGTACGCATCCAACCTTCTATGTGGTTATGCTTAAGCCATACCAGAACCCGGAGGCGGGTCCCCTCTTGGAGGAGGGTGGTAAGTTGGATAGCCGAAAGGCACGGCAGGTTGGAACATCTCCGACAGGGTCGAAATGCGACCCTGGAGCTCCGCAACGAGAAACTCGAGGGAGGAAGCCGCCCCTCGATGCGTTCATCCGCACTCCCCTCGTCGCGGAGCTCCTCCTGGGAATCTTGGATGCGAGGGCTGTGTCGATCACAGTGCTCGCGGAACTCACGTCGCAATAGCGCGACCTCCCCCTCCAGTCCTCGATACGGAGGGTACTCCACATTACCATGTGGAACGTCTGATGGCACGAAGCCATCACCGGGGTGATACCCAGTACCTGGTGAAGTAGAAAGGTTATCCACATTCCCAGAGTTCGTGGGAGTCCGAGAATCCCCTGAGGCAGGATTGCCGTGACGTCGTTGACACTTTCGAGCGGGAGAATCCCGCTGAGAGTCAACGACCAAAGGGGCGAAAAAAAAACCTTCACTACCAGTAGCTGGGAGTTTGCCGGAGGCAGATGCATAGTTTGCATTGCTCTCCGGAACCACATCGATAGCAGGGCTCGTGTAGTAAGAGGCAGGTAATTGCCCCTGCGCTTTGGCCTGGGCATAGGCCAAGCGTAACGCCCTCTCTACCCGAACGTCGGGTTCGGAAAATCTGTTGTACAGCGCATCAAAGTTGGGGAGGCGCTTCTCCCCTTCCGCCCAAGTGCGGAATGCCCGTTCTGCGTCCTTGACGCTTTCGTCCCGTAAGAGAACGAAGGGAACCTCGCGGAGGATATCCACGAGGACACCGCGTGCCTGTTTCCCGAGGAGCTTTCGGTAGGACTTGGCAGTGAAATGCTTAGGCGTAAGCAGTTTGATCCGGAGTTGTTTCCGGCGCGCAATTTCACGCGACAGTACAGCCGCTGGACCAGGGGTATAGGAGGCTAACCTCTATTAACCTCGTTCTTATCCATCTTTTGAGGATCACGAGGTCCCTTTCGTGCCGGTACGGTATGTCGGGCTCCATGAACCGTATTCGGTTCATTGGTGATGGTCGCCTTCGGCGACCCGGATGCATCATCCGTAATTGGTAAAGGTGGCGCACGAGTTAGAGCGTTTTCCCCACATGTGGGGAATGGATTTGATGACCGACACCGCCGTTCGGCGCTGTCGGAGTGGTCAGCCTTTGGGGAGATATCCCCAAGGGCATCCACCTCCGAGTTATCGGAATATTTTCCATTCTTAGCACCACTAATGGTGCTCATGGTTGGTTAGCCAGAGGTTCTGGCAGTTGGAGTTCTCCGACTAAATTTGATTTATTGCGTAAGCAATAGTCTTGATGGGGGAGGATGTAACAGGGTTACGTTCTGGTTACATTTAGTATGTGGTGTACGTGAGTACACTACGGTTGGGGTCAGTATTGACCGGTCCGAAAGGTTTTGGAACATTGGTTATTTTAACCAATCCGGGCAGGAGCCCTTGGTGGAGGCGTGGCAGCCAGCCATGTGTTAGTACACAGGTGGTGTACACTACATTTTAGCTAGGTACGAATTTAGTAAGTTCTACTTATTATTACATATAGTTTACATTAGTTTAAATTAATTTAGCCTAATTATATATTAAATATACATTCAGTTTACATTTCACTCAACCGACTACAGACGCTCGACCTCGACCGGTAGCTCGTGTAGTAAGTGCAGTAGCGTAAGGGGAGTTCTCCCCTTAGCTACCCCCTTAGTAAGGGAGCCTTGTGTTAAGGCATTAGCGAAAGCTAATAGTAAACCAAAGTGGGAATCTTGGCCCCGAGTAAGAGAGTTCTCTCTTACTAAGCCCTTTTATAAGGGCGTATTGGCTAAGTAGCGGTGAACGACGCTTAAAGGAAAGTCTTCCTCTGTGCGCTAGCCGCACCGTTCGTGTACGCACAGGCTACACTTGAGCTCGACTGTCGCGCACTTTCAACACCTCTAACAGCACCCTTAGTACAATCAAGAATTGTGGGGTTAGAAGATCTGGAAACTGTAGGAAAATCCAGTGCACTTATACCTGACGCGCATCTCTTAAACTATTTGGTCTGGTCGTTTTAACCAGGTAGGATCTCGCGAGCCGAAAGGCTTGTGCGCGACGTTTGCCATGCGGGGGACTTTCAGATCGATGTGTTGGTTAAAAAGTAAAACGAAACGTGTATGACGTAAAGTTACTCAATTCAAATATAACAATACTAAAAAGTTAAACTTGAGTTCTAACCTAAAAATTCATATACACATTTCAGGCAATGGCGTTTGAACTCCATGAAAAAACATTAAAGCCAAAATGGCTACACGTAATTTCAACAGAAAACGCCTTCTAAAATTTCATAGTACCAGTGATCCCGGTATATTGTTTATTAGTTTTGGTATGCTATTTTTGGACATGTCGCAAAGGAGCTTACGAGATGAGGACGTATTTACATGAAAAAAGAACGCGCGTACGCGTTATGCTTTCCGATCTGGCACGACTGCAACGCTGCTCCCTGTAGTAGCAGTAGCGGTCAATGTAGGCGTTCGGGGGTTGGAGACACAGCATCGATAGTATGAGCTCGTACATATTGTTTCGTATTCTTACATTTCACCATGTTGTAGTCGTAATACAGCTATATGTAATCCACTTGCCCTTAGCGTATAGTCTCCACGTGAATATGCGTAATCAATCAGTAAATGCCTATGCCAAATTAATCAAGAACTCCAATCGTATCCACTCCAACAATACCTAATGCGTATCGTGTAACCTACTGTCCTATCACAGGATCACTTGTTGGTCCAAAGTAACAACGCGCGCAAAAGTAGCGAGCGCGAAAGAAACGTCAGTTATGCGGTTAAAGAAGAAAATGTAAAAGTGATATATTTTGACTAGACTAAATTATAGTCCGTCACAAAATATAAAATTGTGTACACCTATTTTCTGCACTTGCGCGGCTCATGTTCATATTCCAACACATATGATCGCACATACCAATATACACGGCAGTTTGATTCATGATGAATACAGAAGCGTCTTGACCATGTCCAACACAGAATCCCGTTCCCCTCCAGCGAAGGATTAGAAACCATATACACAAAGGTATGTAGATAAGCTGAGTCTGATGAATTTTTTTTGCAGGTCGAAATGGAAAAAAAGACGGGGAGAAGGAGGATCGCAAGAAGACGGAGGAAAACTACGGAATATGCGCGCAACAGGTTCCCCCGAGGCGCGCTATATTATGATAGACAGTCTACGTCAAGATTTCAAGGCATCGTGGACGCATGAAGAACGCTTACAATAGATTTGTAGAAAAAACCACTTAAAAGCCTTATCCACCTTGCCAGATCTTATAGTACCTGTTCTGAACACTTTTTACCAGGTAGGATCTGTAGCAGGGCCAATGCTAAAAAAACAAGTTGTTTTTGCTAAAAAAAACAAGTTGATGTGATACGGATTTGATTGACTGTGCCAGGTCTGTTGCCATGGAATTCAACGGCAATCCATTTGCAGAAATTCCACCGAGATATACACAGCCCTTTTCCTGCGTATCTGCAGCACTTGCCACTTGGAGATGAGCACTGATTGCCGAAACGAGAGTGTGAGACGAAGAGGATGGAGTAGAGGACAGCCTCTCCGCTGCCCTTTTATACTGACTTTGTTGACATGGTGACAACGCTCTATCTAGGTATCTATCTCTTCGAAGGGCATTGAGGGAATCGATGGCCTTCTCTTCCGCAATTGATGCAGGTAAATATTCGTCGTTTGTTGCTGCTGTTGCAGCTGTTGCTGCTGCCCTCACCCTCGCCTCCACCGCTGCTACCGCCGCCGCTTCTGCTACCACCGCCCCGTTCAACATTCTCGAATGCGGAAGGCAATCTCCTTGTAAAGAGTTGATGCGGCTGGCCGCCACGAGGCCGTTCGATGCGAAAGGGGTCCAAAACACCGTAAATGTCCTCGTCCGCCGACACACCATCTAATCACCAGCGCTTGTGGAAAGCATTAATAGGAATCGGTTTCTTTTCGTTTAAATACCGGTGTATTTCGTGAGAACATGGTATGCCGTGGAATTTTCTATGGTACTGTCGTTATGCCTCGGTTGATGTTGTCGTCGACGCCTTGATTGCAGTGAGATACTGTTCTTTGACGAGCTTCAACGCATGCAGCGAGACTCGCCGATTCAATCCGTTGAATGCCACATTTGGCAGTGATGATGCTAATGCGCCCGTCTTCTCTCGTTACATCTGCTGTAGAATCTCCCGATGGAGATTCTCGACAGCGAGATTGATTCTGTCGAACACATCTAGTAATGTTCCGGTCGCTCTGTTCATACATGACTTGGCATTCGTCCAGTGAGCTCCTTCAGCACGCGATGTCAGCGTGTGTCCGCAATGCATCACTTTATCCGTCCACGGCGACGCAAAGTATGTTTTCCATGACATTTTGTCCTTCTGGATGTATTCGACGGTTGGGTTGTTCGTTGTTTGCTGGAGTCCCTGCCAATACTGATCAAATTCGTCTTCTGTTCGAGCATTTACCATCATCGCCCAGTCTGCAACGAACGCATCCCAATCCTCCTTTGAAGAAAAGAGCCTTTTGCAGTGCGTCAGGTTGTTCTTGGAGATGTGCCAACGGCAGAGAATGATCCTCGTGCGAGGCCAGATGACACGAATTGCGGTGATGAGGGCAACTTTACAATCAACGACGCAAACCGATGGCGGCGCCCTCAACGTCTTGTCAACTTGACGAATTGCCCACAGATAATCCTCGTTCGTATTACTCTGCATCACAGCGAACGACGACGAGAAAGTTTGGTTCGTAGATGTGATTCTGACGACGTGGAATAGAGGCATTCGATATTTATTCGTATTGTAAGTTGCATCCATTATGAGGATATCTCCGAATGCTTGAGTGAAATCGGCGCAAGAGTTGGGTGAAGAATAAATGCGTAACGCGGTTGCATGTATCAAGTTTCGTCGTTGACAAGGACGGTTCCGTCTTCAGATATTCTACTAACCCTTCCATGGGCGTCTTTCCGTCGATGTGCTCTTTTTCCCTTGCTGAACGATGTTGTGGATATCTTTAGCCGTCAGCAGACCGTTGCCGCTTGCGTTGATGGTGTTGACTATTGCTCTCGGTGATGCTCCGCTGCGGTGCAGCGTCTGCACCGTTTGGCACAATTTCTCTGTCTTCAATGATCGTCTGGCTGTTGGAATCGTGGCTAATGTCACATGACGGTACTGTGGATGTCCTTCGTGCCGTCCGTGCCCTTCTTCAAAAGTCCAACATCATCCTCACAAAGAAGCATTACCTCGTACCGGGCAGCCCGCCCGCATTGAGATCTTCTGACGCAGCGGCTCTTGATGCTGAAGAGAAGGAGGCTCGCCACCCTGGCTGCAACGCATCCAGACCTTTCTAATCTGCGGTGGTTTCCCCCATTTCATGGACCGCTTGACAGCAAGAGCAAAACCTTGCGATTTGGCATAATCCATCGCGTCTTTCTTTGCGTGCTCCAGGCTTGCGTAGGTGTCAGTAGGCAGAGGGACTGCCGGCGAGCAGATATGGTGGCTTTCCATGGTGAAATGCTCAAGAAATTGGCGAAGATGGCCGTGAGAAAAAGTAGAAAGTTTGTGTGGGGGGACGTGATACGCGTGAAACCTTACTTAATCTGTTTTTATGGCAACAGACCTGACACAGTCAATTAAATGCGTATTACATCATCAACTTGTTTTTTTAAAGCAAAAACAACCGTTTTTTAGCAATCCACCTGTAGCAGAGGCAAGCCAGTATGCGCCGATCGT
Organism: Peronosclerospora sorghi; assembly: GCA_026184515.1. NCBI lineage: Eukaryota > Oomycota > Peronosporomycetes > Peronosporales > Peronosporaceae > Peronosclerospora > Peronosclerospora sorghi. The sequence goes on from CM047591.1 coordinate 6,925,934, forward strand.
CGGCCGCGGAGGTTTCGGCTAAGTTGAACTTAAAACCGTGCAAATTGAAAAGTGTATTATGTAAAGTAACTTAAGTGTTCAGTCCTCCTGATATGCAACTTAGGAGTAACCGTCAATGTATACCTAAAAATATATACTCCCTCATCAGCCAATGGGCTTTCACCATCTTGGGAGGGCGCAACATGCAAAATGGGTACACGAACTTCCAACAAGATGTAGTTGGTAAAGGCAACTACAAAAGTTCTTCCCCAAAGTGGAAAGCCCTTGCACTCCGCCTGAAAAGTATAATCGCAAGATTGAAATTTAAAGGAATTGACGGGAGTCTACACAAGCGGTGGAGCATGTGGTTTAATTCGATAATACGCGCAGAACCTAGATCTTGTGGGACGTCATGATTCTACCGACAATGCAAGTGTGACTGTTGTGGCGTGTTCAGAGCTCGCTTGGGTGATGACGAGGATGATGATGTTCGTGAGAGCTCCGGGTTGATCGAAAAAGTGCTCGGGGAATATATCCAAGATCCTTAGCTTGGCATCAGTCGCTACCAACTATGTGATAAAAGTCGATGCTTTCGACAGGCACAGACAGGTGTTAAAAGAGTACAACAAGCCGCAAGTGGTAGATACTACACGCATTAAGGAGGGTCATAAGGGGCAGTGGTCCGGATCAGCATAGGAGCGGGAGGGCCAGATCCTCAACCCTAAACCAATGCACAGAGATCAGTATGACGTTCGAATTGCGCTGCCTTTAATCAAAGTAGAAGAGCGAAAACAAATTAAAATGCGAACATGTTTTATATGGTAAATAAAGTACATGGCCTTTTGGGTTCAAAACTGGTATCTTCAAATTTAATATAAGTCACTTTGATCGGGATGAATATCCAGCTTCCGAATCATTTTCTCTGTAGAACAGACTGTAATAGATAAGGACTTTGTATCAGCCAGTCCGAGATCCAAGCAAAATCAGTCAGTCTCTAAAAATCCTTAAAATGCCCAGAGCAATGGCGCACTACCGCTATCTAAAGTTGGTGATCCTGTTCTTGCTACCATTCCTCCCACTCAAGAGTGCAGCCACCGCAAACGCGACACATCGAGGCATCGAACGCGGTCCGGATAGGCAGGAACCCACTCCCAACGGTGTATCACGTGCACCGAGTCTCAGGCATGACACGACTAGTAGAGGAAATGACACGATAGAGAGACTCGAAGAGCGGGCCTTGGACAACAGATTCCTATCGCAAGTCACCATAAGCTTGAGACGCCAAATGGTCAAGCTTTACCATATCGCTCGCTTGGGATGGTGGCAGCATTCGTACAAGACCCCACAGGAGTGGTTTGTTTTTCTGAATCTCCACGAAATAGAACCATCTCGACTGTTGCAAAGCCCGGCCTTTAGTGCGTGGATCACGTTCGTTCGTCTTCGACATCCGAGAAGTGCGGGCAACGCGATTATATCGACCATGCTTTCCCATTACGAGAACGACGAGTTGGCAGCGATGCTCTTTGATGCGTTAACGTCACCGACGAGAAAGTTGACGCTGCGAGTTTACAATTACCTTCAGTTCTATTGGATTAGCAAGGAAGAAACACCTGACAGCGTTTTTGAGCTTTTAAAGCTCGACACTGACAATCTGCTCACGAGTCCGCTTCTCTACACTTGGGTAGATTTCCTCTATGTACGCAAGACGAAGGCTGTAAGAACCGCGATCGTCTACAAGCTAGCTCTGTTGCCCTCCTCGACAACATATGTTCCCAAAGAACTGATGAACATAGTCAACAACTACGTGGACCTTTACGCTCCTTTGGTTAAGAGGAAGGTTGATTTCATATAAAATCATCGAATGTCACATTCCCCTCGGGTTTTCTGTTTTTGGTAGAATTTATGCGCGCGACAGAGTGGTTAGCGAGGGATAGAGAAATGATGAAGTGGTAGCACCAAGCTCGCATGCTGTATCGAAATATGTCCGTCCACCTGCAATCGAAACCGCGTCAGCAACTGACAAGAAAGTGTTAAAAATAGTCTGTATACTTAATTATTATAATTAGGTAGGACCATTTGTTTTTAGTTAGCAATCTGTATTTCTTATCTTTTAGGTGCTAAAAATAAGGCATGATGGTTCTGAGTACTGCCTATGTTTGTACTGATAAGGTATGTTGGTAACACAACAGCTGTTAGCGGTATAGTATACCTTCAACAGCTCATGCATATTCATGTTAGGCTAGCTAATCACTTCTCAATAAAATTTGCATTAGATAAACATCTACTTGCATTCACTTCGTCGGACGTTCAACAATCTCTCAAAGGGTGTCACTCTCGCAACCTAGCTGTAATTGGTTGTCGAGATACAGACACGAGACGATTTGGTATATTTGACTTCACTATACGACTATTACGACTCGAGTTTCCTACGTATCTACGCTACGATGGATGCTAACACCTTTGAACAGGTTATGAGCCCAAAGGGTCAAGCCGTATCAAGTGACGACGGATCCGTTGAAGAGAAGCCGTCCCCTTTCGGAGCCGAAGGGATGCAGATTTTGGAGATGTTCAAGAAATTATGTGATCGCATGGACAAGCTTGAGGCTTCCAAGGTACAACCGGACCTGAACAACTTCGGATTCAACAATTCCATGCGCCTAGGGTCTCGCATGCGCATGGAGTCGCTTGAAAGCACTCCGGAGAGGCAACCGCAGGTTCCCCCAAACGTACCACCAAATGTACACCAAAATAACCTTGGTATGGGTGCACCTATGCATCAACGTCCCCCAGCTTTCAAGACCCCCTCAGCGGAAGAGTGCAAACTCTCCATCAAAGTCTTTGATGGTACCGAGCAGTACCGAGGGCTTGGGGCTGGATTCAAGGACTGGGGTACAAAATTTATTCGACACATCTCTATCGCGGAATCCGCTTGCGGATACTACTGGAGCGAAGATTTCAAGGTCGATTTGCTCGATCATTTCCTAGGTGGTACTGCCGAGAAGTACTACAACAGACGGGTCGACACATGGTGGACCGAAACGCCCACTCTCTTGGATGTGATGAATAATATGCTTAGTGCACTTCACACGACCATCACCTCTGAACAGGCGATGGAACTCTTCACCAGTAGGAAGAGCCCCAAGGTCTCATGGAATGATCATTTCCTTTACTTGGTGCAAATTTCCGAAGCTGTTGTCAACAGTGAGCCGCTCGTACTGGACAATGTGGTCCATCATGCCTCGCCGGAATTGAGGATGGTGTTAATGGCAAAGTACGATCACACGCGGACGGACTACCTTCGACATGCCGAAGAGTTAACTCACTTTGCACAGGATGTCGAGGGCGAATCAAGGGCTGTCATGTCGCACAATCACGAAGCAGTGAATTTGGTTGAAGACAAGAAGAAAGTCATCAAGTGTCATGGTTGTGGTAAAGTAGGTCATATTAGACCGAAGTGCCCTAATAAGCCTGACAAAAAAGTCGATTTCTCGCTCGCTGTTTCGAATTTTGCGCCGAAATCGGTTGCAAACACTTGGATACTCGATTCCGGTGCTAGTATGCACTTGGTTAATCAAAGGAAGTATCTGCGTGATGCCGAACCAGTTGACGGCACGTGTTTCCAGGCTGATGAAAAACAGCTGGAAATTACATATAAAGGCTGGATCTTGTTGAAAGTCCATGCCAGTGGTAAACCAAAGACCGTTCGTGTGGAGAACGTATTTTACGTGGATAATCTCGCCAAAAACATCTTGTGGTATGGTCTTTTGGAGGAGAAAGGGTGCGAGATGGCCTACGTTAAAGGCAACCGTGTGTTATTACACAAGTCCACCCAATCTCAAATTTTCGACATCCAAAAGACCAACAAGGTCTTAACGGTAAACATTTCAGTTATCATCGACAATGAAAATCATTTTCCGGCCGTGATGGCCATTATCGATGAAAACGACACCGTGTTGGCCCGGCAATCAGATGTCCATAAAGGGTCGTTAATGCATTTTCATGCACGACTCGGACATATGAACTACGATGCCATTGAACGTTTGGCCAAGGATGGGTCTAGTGGGATTGTCTTGACGGACCATAAACGGATGAATTGTTTGACCTGTGCCCAGGGCAAGCAAACGAAAAATTCGAGGTCCGTCAAAGACAGTGGCACCAACTCACCGATTGATCGTATCGGTGGTGTCATATGTCCGGACCTAAAAGGTCCAATCACCCCAAAAGACCGCCTTGGCAACAGATATATCATCAACTTTGTTGATCATAAGTCTAACTACGTGCGTGTTTTTTTGGTGAAAACAAAAGATGTTGCCGCGGAGAAGTTTGAACACTTCATGGCATTTTTTGAAAGGCAGTTTAAATGCAAGGTTCGAATTTTACGTACCGATGGAGGGTACCAGTTCAAGAATCTCGATAGTTTCTGCATGTAGACTGGTGTTGAACGCCGACTCAGTGAAGCCAACAACCATTCTAACAATGGCAAAGCAGAACTCATGCACCGAACAATCATGAACATGGCTAGGTGCATGCTTTTCGCAAGTGGTTTACCTTTCACTTTTTGGGGCGATGCGGTTCAATACGCTGCATATATATTGAACCGCAGCCCAAGAAACTCAAATTCTCGCCGTCAGTCACCTTTGGAGGTGCTGACAAACAAACAACCGAACCTTGGTGAGATCGTTGCTTTCGGCTCGATCTGCACAGTGTATAGAAATCCTGGAAAGGATTCACTAGCATATCGTGCCCAGGTTGCGGTTGTGGTTGGGAAAAGCGAAGAGGTCAAGAGGTATAAGGTTTTCCTAAAGGGTGAACGCAAGGTTGTTGTGACTCAACACATAAAAAATGGTGAAACCTTGACCCCCGATCAAAGCCGTACACTTCAACAAAGTATGGTGGAAGATCGACAATCAGGAAAAAAAACGACTACCTCTCCGACCCCCAAGAAGATGAAGGCTCGCAACAAAAAATGTTGGCAACGCGAGCGCTGCGTCACGTGAAGTGTTTCCAAGTCCAAGCTTGAAGATCCGACTACTGCTGACGAAGTTACAACTGAAATTCCAAGTGCACTTGAAGATTCTGGGTCCATACATTTCGTTAGTGAAATGGACCGAAGAGTTATACTCAGGCAATGAAGTCGGCGAACAAGGACAAGTGGACGACTGCTGTTCAGGAGGAGCTTAATGCTCTTGAACTCAACGAAGTTTGGAGCGTCGTCGAGAAACCTCAAGATTGTCGACATCTCCACACAAAATGGGTCTTCAAGACAAAGCTGGACCAAGATGGTGAAATCGAACGGTTTAAGGCTAGACTAGTTGCATGTGGCAACGAGAAACGTTTTGGTATTGATTACACCTTAACGTTTGCCGCCGTTATCGATATGAATACAGTCAAGTTGGTTCTGGCGTTGGCGACCAAGTGGCAGAGGCCTGCGAGGCACGGGGACATTCCAAATGCCTATGTTAAGGCTGAGGAAAATGAACACGATATTTTTCTGTTCATCCCCCAAGGTATGCATTTAAAAACCGATGCATGCACTCAAGACGACCAAGCCGAAAAAGTACCCAAGCTCAGGAAGACGCTTTACGGCCTCAAACAGGCAAGACGACTTTTGAATAAGCTGATTCATGGAAAGCTATTGGAACTGGATTTTACGCAGTGCTTGACGGACATCTGTTTATACGTCAAGCACTTGGATGGCGAAACCGTTATAGTAGGCATCTATGTTGATGACCTACTAGTAACTGGTACAAAGGAAGAGCTCGTGGAGCAATTATTTGAAGATATGAAATGCCTCGAGATTAAGAATCTCGGCATGGTATCAAAATTCCTTGGTATGCGAGTGGTTTTTGACACCAACTCAGGATACAAGTTGGATCAAGAGTTGACGATCGATGCGATCATCAAGGGCTTCAAGATTCAAGACGCAAAATCAGTCCGAACACCGATTGGCACCGACTTTGAAGATACCTCTCTTCAACCAAATGAATCTCTCAATAGTGATGGTTCAATCACTATCAAGGATTTCAAGTCTTTGGTCGGCAGCTTGCTCTGGATCGCTCGCTGTACCAGACCCGACATTGTGTACCCCGTTCATAAGGCGACTCGACGTACTCATGCCCCCACCATCGCTGACTGGCAACTTGCCAAGAAGATTTTGCGTTACCTCAAAGGTACCAAATATCTTAAGTTATGTATGGGGCGTAGTGAGGTGGCGAGCAACGAGTTGAGCATCAAGGCGTATAGCGACGCGGATTACGGAGGTTCCAAGAGCGATAGTAAGTCAACCTCCGGTGGAATCATGATTTTGGATGGCGTTTTGGTGGCTTGGCTTTGCAAGAAACAAGGTGCCGTCTCGTTATCGACTATGGAAGCGGAATTTTATGCGGCTTCGACGAACGTAGTGATGCTTTTGGGATTCAAGGAGCTCATAGAGGAAGTTCAAGTCAAGATGAAGCTGCCCATGCAACTTTGTATGGACAACCAAGCAGCAATCAAGATTTTCAAGGGCGACCAAACAAGTGCCAAGATGAAGCATGTTGACATTCGAGTCAAATTTATTGTTTCAAAGTTAACGGATGGACTTATCGAAGCTACCTACGTTTCGACCCATGATATGCTTGCTGATGGACTTACCAAAACACTACCTGCATCAAAGTTCGAAGAGCTACGCGCCTCGCTCTGCCTTCAACATGTGTGATTTTCGAAATACACATTGAGGAGGAGTGTTAAAATAGTCTGTATACTTAATTATTATAATTAGGTAGGAACATTTGTTTTTAGTTAGCAATCTGTATTTCTTATCTTTTAGGTGCTAAAAATAAGGCATGATGTACTCGTATTCTGAGTACTGCCTATTTTGTACTGATAAGGTATGTAGGTAACACAACAGCTGCTAGCGGTATAGTATACCTTCAACAGCTCATGCATATTCATGTTAGGCTAGCTAATCACTTCTCAATAAACTTTGCATTGGATAAACATCTACTTGCATTCACTTCGTCGGACGTTCAACAATCTCTTAAAGGGTGTCACTCTCGCAACCTAGCTGTAATTGGTTGTCGAGATACAGACACGAGACGATTTGGTATATTTGACTTCACTATACGACTATGACGACTCGAGTTTCCTACGTATCTACGCTACGATGGATGCTACCACCTTTCAACAGAAAGCGCATACTGACCTTTTTTCCTGCCTTGCGTCTTGCCCTCCTTCAAGCGACTGTCCCATTAAGGGAAGATCCTGCTGTCGGTGAGTTGCTCCGAGCCATGCTTTCCAGCGTGTCTATCGTCTCGACTGGAAGGTTCGAAGCAGCATTTCAGCCAATCGGCGTCACCTTTGCTAGCGAGAAAAAAAGGGGCTTCATGCCGTCCGACGTTCGCATTTTTTTGGCGTATTGTTTTGTCACCGTGCCGCGCTGCCAGCACGTTAGACTGGGCTTGGGGCCCTACAACTGAAATACTGTATTATACTACTCTCTATCCCTATCAACGTGTAGGTTGACATATATAGATCTCTCTCTCTCTCTCTAACCTCCACTTGTATCACATCGTCGGAAGTACGGCGCTCTTCACGTCCGCACTCGTGGGCGTCTTAGATGGCCACTTCTTCCACATCAAACAAGGTAATAGCCTCTTGTAACGTCGTACAAGCCTCGGCCGCCGTCGGCCGGTCCGTTGGATCCAGTGCGAGACACGCTCTCGCCAACGCCAAGACGTTGGCATGACACTCGCGCGAGAATTCCACGCGCAAGTCACCCGCAGCAACGCGTTTCAAGATCGTGGCCTCGCCCAGTTTGCGTCCATTCGCGTTCCGAACGTTCGCGTACGGCATCAAGTGCGTATCGAGTTCACTAAGTAACACGCCAAACGAAAACATGTCGGCCTTGCCATCGTAGTGGTGCCCGAGCATCACTTCGGGCGCCATCCAGAGCGACGTGCCCACGGCATTTGTCATCATACCGTCCGAGCGCTCGCGCGAGACGCCAAAGTCAGTGAGCTTGGCATTCAATTGCGACGTGAGCAGCACGTTGCGCGACTTGAGATCCCGATGGAGCAGGCACGGCTCAAGTGCGTGGAGGTACGTCAAGCCATGGGCAATATCGAGCGCAATCTTGACCTTGTCGTGGTCAAAGCCGCGCGGGTGCGTGGGCGTTGCGACAAAGTGGTTCAAGAGCGAGCGCAAGTCGCCGCCGACGAGGTACTCGGTCACACACGCGACGGACTGGATGGATTCCCACGCAATGCCAATGAACTGGACAATGCACGGATGCGCGAGCTGCGCGAGCACTTTGGTCTCGGTAAAGAGCGCTTGGATTTCCTCGAGATCCTCCGACGTCTCGGGCAAGAGCGTCTTGACGGCCACGGGCTGCCCCTTGAACGATGCCAAGTAGACTTCGCCAAAGCCCCCGCGTGCAATGCGTCGCTCGAGCGCGAGCTGGTCGTACGGAATCCGCGCGGCAAGCAGGACGGGATCGTCCCAGATTTTGCCACTGGGTGCCACGGTGCGTCGCATGAACGGATCCTGTTCGTCGCCTTTCAACGAGAAGACGCTCGTCATGTCGGGGGCCTCGGTCTTGTGGCGATGGCTATGGAGGCGTCCGAAGACCCCCGGGGGTGCTAATTTCGACGACCCCAGTGGCACAGCGCACGAGTCGCCAAACGTCGAGGAGGCAGGACATTTGCTCAACGAGAAACGCGGTTGTTGCTGTTTCTTGACGCGTTTCCTCACGACGACGAAGGCCGCGAGGACGAACGCGAGACACGCGACGCCCACGGCGATGCCAGCAATGGCGCCCCCTGACAGAGACGAAGAAGAGCTGGGGGACGATGGACTCGGGGACGTGGATTCCAATTCCGAGATATTCGTCGTCGTGACGACGGGCGAAGAAGCAGGTTCCGTGTTCGCCACGGGGGGCGTGGCAGCCATCGTGTCGCTAAAGTCGAACGTCTCGGACGGCTTCTCTGTAGTGTTGACATGTGGACTCGCCTTGATCGTCGGACCATTGGCAAAATCGGTCGCAGGAGGCTGTTCCGAGTTTACATGGTAGCTGCTACTCGGGTCCCGTTCTCTTACTTTACCCCCGGTGTGTGCCTGTGAAGTAACCGCAAGCGTTCGAGGTGAGATACTGACACTATAAGGTAAACCGTGGGAAACACGAAACGACGTACCGTATCATTTCTCAAGGTCTCGAGGGTATATTCCTTCATCGTACTCGTAGGTAGTTGGTTTCTAATAGAAGAAAGGAGACTGGCGACGGCAAATGAAATGCGATACCGGGGCGCCTGGCTTTACATACAATCAACAAGACTTTGTTGTGCGTTCACACTCGAGATGGAGAAATAAAAAGCACACAGAAGCGTTTGAAGTGACTTATAAATGCGCCAAAAAAGCACATCACGTCATCTTCTATATGGACAGACACTTGACACCTACCATGTGTTTTTGCCACCGATCGTCGAGTTGCCAGTTAGTTATAGCAAATCCTCCAGAAGTTCTAATTTTTTTGTCTATGTAGACAATTAGTGGTTGTTTGGTTCACTTAATTTTGTATCAGATAAATTTCTGGTACTTCGTCGCCAGCGTATAGGAGTGTGAATATAAAACGTCCGGAATTTAGCCGTTGCTTCATTGTGGTAGAAATTTGGGTCCGTTAGTAACACGTTTTTTTTTATCAAACATTGTATTTAAGAGCTCTGGAAAGACGCAGCATAAAAAGAATGCAGCACCGCAGTAATCGAATACGGACACTGCGAGTACATGTGCAATACCCGAGCAAGCGATACCAAGAGAAAGGCTGGAACAGTCCCATCTCTAGCAAAAAGACAAAACACGACTAAAAAGAAACAGAAGATTTCGCTGCTAACATGTTATCAAGCTTCGAGGTCTCGTGAACAGGGAGACTCTCTATACTTGATAATAAATAGGTCAAGTGGGTTAGCGAAGATACTAAACTCATGCTAAAATAGTACTTGCCATTTAGTACATCCTTAGTCATATCACTCGCTACTAATTCGCTCCAGTGATCGTACATACCGTGCAAGGCATCGGTGGAAAAGCGGGTCTTCGGTCGGTCCCACCCCTGTCCCGATTTGTCTGACTCTATTGGCGTCCGTAATGTCCAGGATGATCAATTTTGAGGATCGGAGAGCTGCGTTCGCCCTGCCGATAGACTGTAAGGTATCGATATGACCGTTCCCCACTCCCTTGTTCCAGTCGGTTTAGACTCAAACAAACGGTTGTTCCAGGAGCAGCAACATGGTCGTAAGACGAGGCGGAAAACGTTCCAGGCCTCGAGCTCTTGTAGATGACACTATTTACATTCCCACGTCTCATTCGGTCCTGTCCGAACGCTTTTAGAACATGTCTGCAGCTATACAGCTGGACCTCTAACCGGGCTCCGTTCACCTAAATTCCCACTCGTGGTCCCCTACGTATGTACATTTATCGTCACCCTGACACTCGGACGCGTACTCTTAAACTATATCCTTGGAAAGCCACCACCAAATCCTCGCATTCTTGTCTCGAAGCGAGTTGGAGCTCGTACAACGTTTTTTTCCATCAAGTCGCTCGCATTTGTGCTACGGATCTGTAGGTTGGCAAACACCTTGGAACTCTCGCTGGTAGCAAGGCGATTGGCCGATAAGGTCGCCCTTCCACACACAACTTTCTGGTATTTCCCACTCGTTCCATGTGACTGCGACCAGTTTCTCGTCTTCTCTTGGTACCAAGAACACACATTTGCTGGGTGGTGTCGGTCCAGCGATATCGCATCCAATGCAGTGCGCTCCTCTTCCTTCTTACTTGACGATAATATCTGACCCTCGTCACTAGCTGCCACGTGAAGCGCCACTTTGTCCGCACTCGTCGCTGTAAGAGCACAAAAATGATGCTCTCGTTTTTTTTCCTTCACAGAGGATACGCATTCTCGCACGTCTCTAATTGACCACTGGTTCATGGCCAGGACACACGTGAGAACGCCCTTACGACCAAGTCAGGCATATGCAGCTACCAGTGTCCACGCTTCGAAGCCCGTCCTTGGTGCCGAGATCAGGAAACTTGCCCATTATAATGTAGTGTACGACTTGTGGAGGTTGTAGGTAGGATTATTCCTTGTTTTAGTACGGAGTCACGCGTTTAAAGTACGATTTTGGCTCAATCTGCGGCAGCAAGTGCCTAGTGTTGGAATTGTTTGAAGCTATTATGTCTTCTCACTCTCTCCAAGATGATGAGACCTCATTGGCTGAAATGGGTGGGTACAGTTGTGGTTACCTCTAGGTATACATTTTTTAATATGTTGATACTAGTGTAGTACCCCGTCGTACCGACTGGGCGGAGAAGAGTATATAAGAATAAACCATAGAAGCAACTACGTGACCGGGAACGTCACAGGGACGGAAACTTTTAAATAGGTAGATGTAAAAGCGCTATTCTAACCACTTATATACTCGTTAACACTGATCTGCATGTCAATAGACCCCGTCGTACCGACGGGGCGGAGGGTATATAAGGTAAAGTCATAGAAGCAACTACGTGACCGGGAACGTCACAGAGAGGAACACTTTTAAATAGATGTAAAAAGCGCCACTTCTAAACAATTATTTACGCTTTAATACTGATCTTCATGTCAATTGTACTACCACGGATTAGTGCGATTTTTGAAGCCAATTGTCCGATAAACTGTAAAAGCGCTAGTTATAAAGTCGAATTAAATTAGGTCCGATTTCTATTATATATATAGACTAGCATAGTACCCCGTTGTACCAACGGGCGATTGCCTGAAACAAAAGAGTCGCTAGTTCGATCTTACTAAGAGTTAAGATTCAAAAACGTACCGCAACAGGAGCCGCCGCAGCACCGATTGTGGCCTTCTTTAATCCACCCATGAAGGTGGGTGTTGTTTTTGATCTGCGACCTCAATGGTTGCCTTTTGCTGTTCAGCTGCTGTTCCATTGTCATCAGGTCTGTTACTACTGCCATCCGTTTCCATCGTAGCAGGATCTTCCACTTTACCGTTGCCAATCTGTTTATGCTCCTTGCGCTTGCGGGCAGCGTGGACTCCAGCCTCGCCCATTTCTTTAATTCCCGAGGCCACGTTAACGACCATGGCGCCAGTTCCTGCCACAATCGCAGCAGCAGATACCATGATCACACCACCTACGATAGATTTTCCACCGTAGAGAAGACCTTTGGAAGGCGCATATACAGCTCCACCTGCGGCACGCTTTAACCCTTTTGAGCGATTAGGGGCTTCTGGGTCCATTGCTTCACCGAAGCGGAAAAACCCCTCAAAAATTTCCATGGCGCGCTCCTTGGTCATTGGCTGTGCGCCGTACGCTAGTCCTTCCTTGCCGTATATTTCGTCTTCATCAATAATCAACAGAAGCAGATGTGTAAATAATCACTGATAAAAACTTCCCGTTGTATCACGGTGGCGTCAAACCGAATTCCTGTATGACTTTGACGTCCACTTAAACAGACAACACTATTAGAGTCCAAGAAGAAGAGAACAAAGAGAAAGGAGTGTGTAGGTGGGACTATGAGCATCTTTCACGGAGTGTACGTGGTACTATGAGCATCTTTCACTGAGAAGATGAAGATCAATTTCTTTTTCCAACTGCCGTTGCTGTTCACCTTGACGCTGCCGTCCACCTTCTTGACGCTGCCGTCCACCTTCTTGACGCTGCTGTACACCTTCTTGACGCTGCAGTACACCTTCTTGACGCTGCTGTACACCTTCTTGACGCTGCTGTCCACCTTCTTGACGTTGTCGTTTCGCACCGCGATGTTGCCTCCCCGTATATTCATCATGCGCCCCAATCTCCGCCAGACTCACCCGGCCCTCCCTACTGCAAAAACTTTTACCTTCCGCTCTCCGTCGAACAGCTCTGCAGTGTTGGCAAACTTCAGAAGAAGCACCGAGATTGCGCACCTTGGGTAGCTCCGACTTCCGCTGCTTTTCACCTTCTTAACACTGCCGTCCACCTTCTTGACGTTGTCGTTTCGCACCGCGATGTCGCCTCACCGCATTGGCCACTTGCAATCGTCTCTCTGCAGCGCGATCGCGAAACCTGGGGGCTCTCTTACGGGAACAACAGGCCGCATCCTGATGTTAGCAGGTTGTATAGGCCTAAAGTTCCGCATATTTGAGGTTGAACACTTGCAACTGCAAGCGACGAAAGGGGCTATGCTTTTAATTAAAAAATATTGAATATCTAATTAAGAGATAAGGACTTAAATTTAACAGATGCTCAATTAAATCTAACACATTCTCAATTAAAAGTTACCAAATGCGCAATAAAATGTGTCTTATTATTAAATTATTATTTGGCCAATCAGAACGCTCCGACGGTCGAGCAGCGTGACATGCATTCTTTTATATATATAGACTAGCATAGTGGCCCGTTGTACCAACGGGGCAATTAATCTAATATTTGTAACACTGCAAAATGTAAATTGGGGTTGACCTTAGAAAAATGCTAAGTCACGGCAAATAGATATACACTATATTCGTCTTACGTTGTAAATTCGTTTTTCATCCAATGATATGCAATGAGGCCGGTGGATGAAGCCCGTTCTCTATCGCAATGAAAAGGGTGTGCGACAGTGTTGCGCAAATGTTACTATAATGTTACAGTTCTTTATACAGATCCTGTATTCTTTTGTCGACCGATTTTATGTCGACTCGGGCAGTTGCTTCTGTATCATGGCTTCGATACTAAAAATCAAGAAAAGTTTGTTTCACAGAAACAACGGACAAGCGATATCACAATGTTCTCCAAATCCAACCGTACCTCATTGGATTCTCTTCATCATCAGTCTGTCTTTGATGCTCCTCTTTGTCCAAAGCCTCAATAACGGAACCTCCAAAGCGTGTTATGCCATCTCGGGACACCAGCTTGATAACATGAGCGAATGAATCATCGGTGAACCATGGTATCGACATTAAAGTTGACAGTTTCCCATCTTAAAAAGCAGCAAAGAGCGTGAAGTTTTAGTTGCCATTGTCGACAGTTGCATGTCCGGGCACGTCCAAAAATCCAAGTCTTTCGATCATGTTGTAGTAGTGCTCTTCAAGATGCTCCCCCGTCATGAGTTCCTTACTGCATCATCTATCACAGAAAACGGAACAATGAGCGCGCCTTTTTAATCTTCCAATCCAAACGTCAAACACTCCATTTTGAAGTCCGGAGTTATCCATGGCCAGTCCTTCCTATGAAAGCATCTTTTCTTCCGGGAAAGCTTCATAAATCGTTGGTAAAATGCACTGCACCAATATGTTTGATACCCAGAAGCAATTGAGCCACCAAATGCTCTAGATTCATCGGATGAAGCTCCATAACCCAATCAATTCTTCATCGCATCGGCTTTTTATCATCATAAGAGAGGTCTTGCCATTGCTTGCCAAAGCTAGCAAATGGATAAAAGACTTTCTTTCAACCGCGTCAAAAAACATGTCACAGTCCGCTATGGTTTCGAAAATGTTGGTCTTCAGATTAATGGCGTAGAGTTCCTAAACGCGCATAAATGTTTTAGCAGAAAGAATCACCTTGATCGCATGCATCAACCAACGGCAGGATGCCAGTGCTTACCAAATTAATTCTCGCTCTCTGGGAGGCGGTCATGAAAGGCGGCTGGCTGCCCGAGGCACAAGTTTGCTCTCATTGATCATCGTGTGGGTATTTCTCAAATGACGATTTAAGTTTACGGGGCCCTTTTTGCTAACCAGAAAATGTTTGCTCGCAAGCGTTGCTGGCGATACAGTTTTAGTTTTTATTTCGACAATGTTGACTTTGTTCTCTTGTCGAACAAGCTCCAAATAAGCCCACAGAAGCTTCTGACTCCCTTGTGGCCGGTGGTGGAAGCTCCGAGTGTCACATCACTCGGCCCAGTTGTGTGGCCTTGGCTTAGCTGACGAACACAGTCAGAGGGCGTTATGCTGTCCTGGGGAGTTTTCCTTCTATCGTTTGACTTTTGAACGTGTTAGGTAATCAAATGAGGATGGGGAGTGAAGGGGAAGGTGGGTTGTTGAGTAACTTGAGTGGTTGGTGGTGTGCTGCTGTTTTTTCGTTTCGAGACTGTGGCTTAAAAACTACTGTTATTTATATAGATCCAATGGGATACATGGGTCGTGGATCTGGACAGGGGTTTGATCCATGATCTTGATCCATGGATGGATCTTGAGCAAGGTACTCGAATCGCAACTCACCACCAGCTTGAGACGACAAATCTCAAAGCTGTTGAAACGTATCGTCCTTCATCTTTTCGTCGATAGTGATAAACTTGACTCGCAGAGGTCGATTAATACCTGCGATAAAAGTAACGAAAGTCGATTTCAATATACTGAAATCGTCTTTCTTTAATTTTATCGCAGCGAGTAATCTGTTGACGATGAAAACAACACCCCAAGACAGTTTGCAGACAGTAGAAGAAAATAACAAGTCGGGGACTTAATAATCGGATGTTTATTGAGAAGTGATTAACTATCCTAACATGAAGTATACATTAAGGGTTGAAGTGATAGCGAAACTTCCATCTGTCGTGTATCCTACACTACTTGTTCGTATACGTAATAATAGGTACCAACACTGTCTAGGTACACTATCTTCTTTCTTAAAAGTGCGAAAAGTATCAATGCTATAAATGAAAATATAATCATACCTGGTGTTGACAAAAAACAATATAAAGAATATTTTCAACAAAAGCTTTTCCATACAGCTCGCTTAGTATAGTGGCGACACCTTTAGGAGCTGGTTTCTTGTCTGAATCTCCATGTATGAAAGCTCGGCCTTTAGTGCGTGGATCACGTTCGTCCGTGCTACTCACCAGAGAACTGCGGGCAATGGGATTATTTCTACCTTGCTTTCCCATTACAAAGTGGACGGGTTGGCCACGATGCTCTCTATGTTGCGCCAACGTTATCTCCCCAGGAAGTTGCTCTCTAAAGTTAATGAAAATAATTTTCCCAGGAAGCTGCTCTGCGAACGTCCAAGTACCTTGAGTTGTATGGGATTCGCAACAAGAACCGCGTTTTTAAGCTTTTAAAGCTCGACCCAGCGATCTGCTTACCAATCCGCTTCTCTATATTTGGGTAGATTCTGTTTTTCTACGTCGCACTGAGGAGAGAGAAACAGTGATACTCCACAAGCTATCTGAGTCACGCTAAAGTGGCGATGGTGCCAGGACGTTTACGCTCCTCTTGGTTAAGAGGAAGGCTGTTTTTAAAAACATAGACTGTCATTCCCATGGGTTTCCCGTTTTTGATAGAATTGAATCGCACTATAGAGTGGATAGAGATGACAAGTCTTAAAAGTCAGATAAAGCGGTAGTCCCAAGCTCAGGATGTCCCAACTGCAATAGAAACCACGCCAGCCAATGAATGACAAGACTGGCTCGATTGGTGCCCCTATCATTGGACATTGTATTTTTTCTGGGATGAAAAGGACTGGAGCAGTTAATGACGACAACCAATCGCGTCAGACAAGAGAATATCGTGTACGAAGCTTGGAACGACGAATGCATAGCTTTGCTTTTTGATTAATCAGGCCCACACGCAATAAGAGCCGTGGAAGTACAGGACACGGACGATTTTCGAGGCTAACAACATTGTATGCATTTTTTCGCATCAAAACTGAAAATAGTTTAGAGACAACGCAGGAGGATTTATTCTATCTTCTTTCCAATCAAGCGAAGATACTGCGTTTTGTAGTTTGTGACCACCGCATCAGGGAGCGATGCGTAGAGTGACCTCAATTTTGAGGCTTTATCCGATTCCTCCTTTTTAATAAGTCGGACAGCATAATCTACCCAGATCGGCACAAGTGGTTCAGTAAGGAGATCCTCATCAGTCTTGACTTTGTCAAGCTTGAGCAGCTGATACACGTCAACCGAACTTTTGTCCTGTTTCTCCCAGAAAGAAAGAAGGGCCTCATAAGTCTTCAGAGCCATTTTCTTTCCAGGTGTATGGAATGCTTTCAGCAGCATCTGAGCCAATTCGGCGTCACCTTTGGCGGCCGGGACGCGAGAAAAAAGCGTCTTAATGACGTCAGTGTCCGGATCTTCTGGGTATTTTTTGTACACGCGCTTGAACCACGCAGCATAGGTTGGACTTTCAAACAGCTTTTGTTCTTTGTGGAGATTCACAACCACAAAAGCCGTTTCTGCGTTGTTATACTCGCGCCGCCACCAATGTAATCGAAATTGCTGCAACAGCTCTAGCACTTTTTGTTTCAACTGGTGAGCGAGTTGACCGACGGCACCGGGGAAAGCTCTCTCTTCTGCGTTTGTTGTGGCCTCTTGACTTGACATTGAGGGCGCGTCCTGCTTGAGGTTCGAGACGCCGTTGCGAGCCAAGTCCATCTCCCGCTCGACGTCATGGGATGATGTCGAGTTTGGAATTGCCATCGTCGTGCAAGTACATGCTACGAGCAAGACGACAAGCAGCAGTTTCAGGGACTGAGATCGAGCGATGCTACTGGCTTTGGCACGCATGTTTCGGATGATGCGAGAAAATTGAAAACTGTGTCGATACGGGGTGGCAGGCAACCTGGCTGTCTTTACATATTGGATACATCCCGAGTAACCACTACTGTATATACATGTAGAACCCTCAACCTTAGAGAGAGAGAGAGCCCATGGAAAGTTTCATAAAACAGCGGGGTTGTTGATTGTAATGGGTCCGAGGATTGCGTCTGCACCAATTATCATGAGATTTCATACCGGGCGTTTAGAGACAGTCAGTGAACGTCGGTGCCGTTTGTTAAAAAATAAATGTGACTTTATTCTCCACTTGTTAGATCATAAACTACCCGGCCCAAGAACTTTTGACCAGGTAGGAAAGATCCAATGCGGAGGTTAATTGATGAACGATGTTCGTCGCGCCGTAGTAGTTTCAGCTAAGTTGCTATAATAGATAAAATTGAAAAGTGTAGTATGTAAAGTTACCTTAAGATACAGTCATATTAAATGCATATCAAAAGTAGCCGTCAATGTACCTAAATATATACTCCCTTTTCCAGTCAAGTCGGAAGTATCAATTACTTCGTACTCTAGAGAAATCCAGAACATTTATGCAGCTGAGCAGTTTCCCTGCTGTATGTATAGTACCATACAGTATGGATACATGACCGTCTTGCGTACAGAAAACACATCACTGCACCGTCTGCTGTCCTAGCTACCTAAAACACTCATCCTAACGGCCATACAAATCCTCCCCTATCAGTTGCTCCAAAACCCTCGTAGCCCAATGGGGTTTTACCAGTTTGTAAGGGCGCAAAAAGACAAAATGTACACGCACTTCCAACACCCTTTGTATCGAATCTTAACGAGTGTAGCCACAGCTCGTTTGCTTTTTACAATTGCTGTTGCTACATCTCAATATCTCAACAAGCCGTCAAGAACTGTGTTCTTAAGCAAGTGGACATAGGCATGCGGACTGGTTGATTTTTTAAAGATGGGAATCACGTTAGAAAAAGGATCTTCAGTATGTCAATAATTTCTCACGGCTTAGGTAAAAGTGACCAGCTGCTGACTATATTTTTCAAATGTATACAAGTGATGAGGAATCAGTACATACAGTGAGTGTATCGTGACCACATGGATAACCCTTCGAATTTTACGCGGAGAACTAGGGAGAAGGGGCACTGAAAACCCTAATGCAAAAATATATGTGCGGTAGCTCTCTGTTGACGAATTGCGACGCTAATTTAGCATTGGATGTATCATTGGTGAGCAAATAGCCTTTTACAAAATCCATGTAAATTGAAAGTGAATTAAATTATCCACTAGTATACGCCGAAGTATACAGTTTGCCACCACCAAAGATAGTGTGCAATTCACGACCAAATGTTAAAAAGGAAATTTTATAGACACACCCTTTTCATAAAGGTGTGTCAGCAGTAAAAAAAAGGTCTGTCTCTAATGGGCGGCTGCCTAGCAAGGGGTGTGTGTACCTAGCGATTCCCTAAGATTATCTTTGTGCAACTACCACTCACGCCGACTATACACAATTGCTCCTCAAATCATCAGGTGCGCACCTTGCATATTGGAGATGTTGAAGTTTTGTAAAGCAATGCGTGTGTGCAGCCTGGTATTAGGCTGCATACAAACTTCAAGTGGTACGCGATCATTGTGACCATTTTTGCTTTTAAGCATTTTCAGGTACTTTAATATTTTATCTTTATATTAAGTTTTAGGTTATATATGGGCACACACCGGGGGGGGGGGTAGAATGGCGCCCTTGTTAAATTTGAGTTAAGTAACTTAACATAATATACTTTGGTGGAATACGTGACATTATACTTTTAACATAATATACTTTGGAGTGACCCCCCCCCCCGTGTGTCTACTAGTCTACCCCTTGTATATATTACATGTAGTACTTTAGATTAAGCCAAACGTTATGGCGTTCGTGAACACATACCACTTCTTCGTTCATGTTGCTTCTCTCCATAGCGGCGATGTCTCATCGTCTTCGTCATCTTCAGCCATGCTACGGGGAATTGGCACTTGCAACGATAAGAACAGGAGCGCAAGTACTTGCAAGCTGACTGCAATTAAAACAAGTGCTGCTACATCATAATACCGGTTTTCATAATCCATGCCAAGAGTCTTGAGATACACTTCGCCGTAAACAAGTACATCCGGATATCCGGGGACGTAAAACTTGAGAATTAGGCCTTTATATCCTTGGTCATGAGGATTTCAAAAGCGTAGCTAAAGATCGAGAGATGTTTTAACCAACCTACTGACGCTGGCATGGTTTGTGAGTTGAGCAAGATGCCACCAAAGAGCAACATGACAAGAAGAAACACTGTTGCACCAAGATCTGCGGATCCAACCTGTCTTGAAATTACACCCACAAGAAGACAGATAGCACCAGCCGCAACGTTAAAGAGTACCAACGTGATAGTGAACAACAATAAGCGCGTCGCAGAGACTTGAAGTCTCATTATACAGTAGAAAATATTGGCAAAACACGAAGCCGGCAGTACTTAAGAGTAATGTGTCCAGCGTGGCCTTGGCGAAGAAAAAGCTGAACGCTCCATAATACATGGCTCTAGTCTCTCGAAGGAAGATCGGACGCTCTCCGATAAACAAGTCCATTGAACTCATGC
Organism: Peronosclerospora sorghi; assembly: GCA_026184515.1. Lineage (NCBI taxonomy): Eukaryota > Oomycota > Peronosporomycetes > Peronosporales > Peronosporaceae > Peronosclerospora > Peronosclerospora sorghi. Next base: position 6,946,027 of record CM047591.1, read on the forward strand.
TCGCAAAGCCGAAAAATGTGATGATGAAGTAAAATCCACCCATGCGGTTTTGAAACCCTGCTAAGTCGTTCGTCACGTGATTGAAGATCAATCCGCCAAATAAGGCTATTGACAGACTCAGGGTCAAATGCAGCACCAGAAATGACCGGTGACGAAGAATATTTTTTGCCGTGCGTACAAAAAGCACGCGTATTTCAACTATGATTGATCGGGACGTTGTTTTCTCATCATAAATACAATTTCTCATTTCAATTTTAGCAATAGACACAGATAGCGAGCTTAGCGGTGGCCTTGACGTCACTGGAACCTTTTCATCATGAGTGCCTGCAGCTGTAGTCGTAGTAAAGTGTGACACAGCCCTTTGTTTCATGTGAGACCGAATCATTGATATGTTGCTCGTGTCGGATGCGATGTCAAGGATGAAGTCAGCGATGTTTTCGTGCTAATTAGTATAAAGTCAACAAAAGGCTGTTAAAATTCTGTGAGAGTTACCAGAATGAAGCGCGTACCATACGTACCTCTTGACACTTGAAACCAAGATCTTCAAGTACGCTTTAGTGTGGAGAAGCGTGCCCAAAATTTGGCACACTTCTGGTCAAGTTTCGTCAAGGCATTTGGTCTAATTTCGGATTGGTTTAAACAAGGGGGGCTTTTCAGCCTATCAGACTCAAGAAGTGTCAAGAACGCAAGTTTTGGTGAGTCACCCGACTTTGGGTATTTTACATATTTTTGTGGGGGTACATTTAGGGACTATAGGGTAGTAGTATTTTAGTTGTGGTTTTACCTTTTATGACAGAGGTTATACCTTTAAGTAAGGAAATCTTTTAGCTTTCGGATAAGTGGCTGAAACCTCTTCTGGTCTTGGTTAACACCACAGCTAGGGGTAGCCGTTCTTCCCTTTTCGTACACTAGTCGCCTCCGCCCGCCGCGGAGTGTTTGGGGGCAGAGGTTCGAATTATCCCCTCTCGCCCATTATACCCGGTCTGGACGCGCCGCACGCGCACTTTGGCCCACCGGAAGTCCCTCGACGGTAGTACGATTTGGCGATCTCAAACCCTCAACTCAAGTAAGTTTGGAGCGTTCTATTCACTGGATTGGTCTTGGCGTGGAGATATCGTTTGTGGAGTTTCACGAGCGAATTGAGTCTTTACGCGGACATATTAGCTTGTTTTAATATTGGTTGGAAACTAGACCGGTTTTGGTCTTATTTCGTATTGGTCAGGGGATAGACCGGAGCGGTCGGTCTACCCTCTATTATTTCGTATTGGTCAGGTCTTGATCGTTTGGACGATCGAACTATTCGAAGTTATCTCTTGGAAGTGTTTTTGGTCTGTTTGTGTCTGGGGTGAAGAGTTCCGCCCCAGAGATACCTACCCAGATCGGTCTTCTATATTCAAGACCGCTTCGATCCAATCTGCGATCCCGATCCACCGAGTGTGTAACTAGCCCATTCCATCGGGTACACAAGGTGAGATGGACACTAAACAATCGGACCAAGTGGGTTCTGATGACGACCGGTCGTCTGCTTGCAGCGGACGATCGGACCAGATCTCGAGTGGTGGTCCGCGGAGTACCCCCTCCGAAAGTTGGAAGGCTGGGCGCGATGGTGGTAGTCAGGTTATCGATGCTAATGTTTTCCATTTCGAACTTGACTTCACCACAATGGTGCGCGTGCCCGGATCACTTGGTGATCGTGGATATCACCGTGCTGATATTCCATCAAAAATTGGATTCGAAGATTTGAATGATTTGAATATGGAGTCGTTCTGGAGAGGACGTAAGGAAAGGCTATCGCCTTACATTCTCGTTGTTGATAAAGATGGCGATGTCCATCTGTCCGGGTGGAGGACCAGATCGGGATTAATAAGTTTTTTCCTCCCCAAAAGGCTCCCACCGGAGCCGATCGGGACTATAACAGGTCTTGCTATAGTTCCGGAAAGGATCAGGACCTTGGTCCTGATCCTATGTGTATGAATGAAAAAATTGATGGAAAACTAAAAGATGAAAATTACTTGGAGGCTGACTGGAACGATCCGGTCTACCTCCTTAAAGTCCCCAAGGTACCCAAGGTTCCCAGAAAAGGGCTGGAAATGCCACCCGACGAAGACGACTTCGAAGAATAGTCGAAGGTCGGGGATGAGGCTATCACCGAACAAGACCTGGACAAGATGTATTATGTTTTTGAATTGAAGCGATTTGTTCGCCAAAACCAGGTCTTTCGGGTGTTGGAACTCCATATCCCCGACCTTCTTCTCGGTCCCACTACCGAGCCGATCCAGAGTGATCGACCATTACTGCTCGTCAAGAATTTGGTGGCGATGTTGGCGGAGGTTGGCAATAAAATGCAGAACCCCGCCGGTGTCAATAAATTGTTTGAATTTGATGCTTGGAGACTGGAGGCGTAGATGTCGGACCTCCACGACCGTTTGGTGCCACTGGTGGGGGCGGTTCGCCGCCCAACTCCCACCACGGCAATGAAGGTCGCCGAAGCCTCCACAGAGCTTGTTGACATTGGTTCCGATGATTAATCGATCTACCAGTCTCCACCAGATTCTAACAGCTCATCAGAGTTGGAGACCGGTGTCGAGCGGATGACCATGGGGGTGGACCATGCCCGGTCTGAACAAAAAAGGGACACGCGGCAGCAAGGGGCTGTTTGCCATTCGGGGCTACAGCAACCCCCACAGGCCTCAGTTCCGCAAAGGAGGGTATCAACACGTTGACCATGACGCCAGCCATCGTCCAAGCCATGTTTGAGACGATGATGCAACGTTTCATGGAAGAACGGGTTAGACCACCTATGCGCCCACATGTCCAAGACCGGTCTACCTGTCAAGGTGTAAATGTTTGCAAAGATGTGGATATGGAATCGGTAACATCTATGGATAAGCCTATTAGAAGTGATAAACCAACCGGCAAGGGAAGGCGCAAGCCGCAACCGGCAAGACCGCGTAGACCAAGCAAGACAAGTGACTGTGATATGGAGTCGGTAGGCGGTCTTGACGACCATGGTGGGTCAGATGGTACAGGCGCAGGCAAGGTGCGCAAGGCTAACCTAGCCTCCACTACTGCCTACGACTTTGGATCTGCTGCGATTCCGCGCATCCGTATGGCCGCGACGACCGACCTCAAGGACTTCACCGGAAAGGATGCTGATGAAGACCAGGCCCGGTCTTGGTTCAGTCGGGTCAAGTCTGAGTTCCTGCGAGACCAGACCCCAAAAAGCGAATGTTGTTTAGTCTTTCGGGATTTGTTAAAAGGACCGGCTGCGAACTGGATTCAACAGTTGGGTCGGGGCGTCCGTTCTGACTGGGACCTGTTATGTGCGGAGTTTGAAGGTCAATATTGTAACTCCGGATTTTCAAGCGCCCGTAAGTACCACCATATGCAGAAGCGGGCCGACGAAACACCGATCGAGTATTTGCATCGGTTGAACGTGGCTGCACTTCGCGCCGGCATAACAATCAAAGAGAATAACCCGCCGAACTGTGCCGCCTTAGAACATGTGGGTCACTATATTAGTACCCTTGACGATCAAGAACTGGCGGGCCAGCTTACTCTACTGCGTCTTAAGGATGCGGGAGAAGTCGAACAGACCCTGCGGACGTTACAACAGTCGCGTAGTATGAGAGCGAAGACCGCTGGTGGATCAGGTCGCTATCGTTCCAAGACCCAGACCGATCCGGTCAAGAGACCTTGGACCAGACCGACCCGAGCGGTCAAGGCAATTGTAGCTGATGACAGCACGGGGTCAGAAGGGGAAAGTGGAAGTCCATCCAGCCAGGAGTCATCGGATGAAGACCAGTATCGTTACGTCTATGTTGCGGGACCTGCCCCGAAGACCAAGTCGAAGTCCGACCAGGTGGACCGGAAGGGATGGAACGGAAGCAGGTCCGATCCAGACCGACCTCGTCAGAAGTGCTCCCACTGTGGGTCGAGCAAACATGATGGTCCAAACTGCTGGAAGAAGATGGTGTGCAAGAAGTGCGAGAGACGCTGCCACCCGACGGACCACTGACTCTTTGTATGCAAGTCATGTGGAGAGATCCACGAAGCCGGCCACTGCAAGATTGAAGAATTTTTTAACATGATGCGCAAGTGGTACGTGCCGGACAAGCACGCGGGGATGCTGCCGCCAAACGCAGAAAAGATGTTAAACTAGAACGCTCGCCAGGTTGGAATCTGGATCGAGCCGAGCGTTCTACGGTTCACATCTATGAATATGTCGGCAAGGAGGATAAGACCGACAATACACGTTCTATTCCAAATTGCGTCGACCGAGACCATCAGGTCTACAGTCTGAAGACCGATGAGTACTCCCGGACTAAGGTGGTTATGCAGTTGGACTTGCTGCCTGGAGAATCCCGCGGATACTGGAAGTATCACGCGCCTGATAAATGGTTCAAGCAGACGAAAGCCTGTGGCAAGATTAATAACCAGAAAGCGACGATGTTGTTCGACTCTGGAGCTGAAGTATCGATAATCGACTCCGCCTTTGCTCGTAAGGTCGGATGTCGTATATACGATACCCAGAGACGAATGCGTCGGGATCGGCGAAAACTCTTATATGACCGAAGGAAGAACGCGTGTGAAAATTACTTTGTCGGGATCTCTGGTCTACTTTTTCAGCGCTTGGGTTGGCAAGTTGGCTGGTCAAGACGCTTTACTAGGAATGGATTTCAAGGTCCCAGCTGGTATTCGCCTAGACCTGTCGCATGGAGTGCTTACGCTCCCGGATGAGGTCCAGGTCCAGTTGGCTGGTCGAAGACCTCTGTATGGTTCGTATACCGATCTGGTCCGGTGGGACCAAGACCTCACTATCCCAGTTGGTCGGTCTGCCGATACCCCGGTTGATAAAGGTTTTCGTTCGAGGAAGTTATGGTTGACCAGGGGCGATCGGTGGGTCTCGACCTTCGTAAAGAGTGCTGGTCGACGTGATTTTGTCCGTGTTACCAATATCGGTGACAAGCCGCTGACACTGGACAATAACACTATTTTCGGCATGTGGTTAGCAGAAGGGAAGGTACCAAGGAAGATGGGGTTCGTCTCGATTGGTTCGAGGCGGTATGTCGAGTTGCAAAACCTGGCGTACCAATCGACCACCGGTCTTATCAGCGATGATGGGTCGGTGGAAGAGGATACCTCACCTTTAGTGGAAAGACCAAGTTATGTCACCCCAAAAAATATTTTGGTCCGAAGAAAGCGCCGCAGTCACCAGGAACGGTGGACCATCAAGTAGACGAGCCGAGGCTAGTCAACGTGGTGTCAGCACAAGACTAGGCGACAGCGGAGCAAGAAACGGAAGAAGGGGAACATGAAATTGCTAGGTCGGACCATGACGGTATTCCTAATCAGACCGATATCAGTGAAGGACATCCCGTCGATCAAGACCAGGGGCGTTCAGCCGGTCCAGATGGTCTAGGTGATTTAGTCCCAGTGATGAACAAGTCTGTATACATTAAGGCGGGGAACAGTACATTCAGGAGCTGGAAAGCCAAATGGCAGTCCTCCCTGAAGTGTCTGCCGACTCTCCCGAAGTTACAATGGATGATTTACAAGTGGGTGATCAAGACCTTAACAGTCCAGACCAGATCGAGCAGTTGAAGAATATCATATGGAAGAAAAGCCATCTGATGATCGGAAAGGGCAATGCCTTACCACCTGCAGCCCGTGGTGCGATTTGCGATATTGACGTTGGAGATGCCAAGCCGATTGCTCAGCGATGTCGACGCGTGGCGCCACAGTACCGGGAAAAGCTTTCTGATCTTATCAAAGGACTGTTGGCTACCAAGATTATTAGACCGTCGACCTCGCCATGGGCCTCGCCGATCGTAATTGTTATCAAGAAGAACGGCGTCGACATTAGGTTGTGCATCGACTATCGGCTGGTAAATCGGTTAACTAAACTTATGGTGTACCCGATGCCGCTGATTAATGATTTGTTGGAAGACCTGGACAAGACCTTGTGGTATTGTTCGCTGGACATGGCAAGTGGATTTTGGGTGGTCTCGATGACTGATCGAGCCCGTGAGATTTCCGCATTTGTGACACCGTTTGGTCTTTTCGAGTGGAACTGTATGCCGTTTGGTCTGAAGAACGCACCCCAGATCTATCAAAGGTTGATAGACAACGCACTGTACGGACACTTCAAAATCAAGACCGATCGGGACCCTGCCGAAAGTTATGATGTGTTTACAGAGGGTGAACCCGATCGGTAAAGAAGACCGTCCGTTCTAGGGAGGCGGTCGTAAATCGACGACATTCTGATACCTGCCTCGTCATGGAACGATCTGTGCGAGAAGGTTGAACGATTGTTGGAGACATGCGACCGCTGGAACCTATCTATCAGCGCCATAAAAAGTTTTTGGGGTATGTCCAAGGTCGACTATTTAGGTCATATGGTCTCGAACAATGGTCTAGAGGCTAATCCTAAGGACCTGTATTCGCTAAGCAACCTCCCGTTTCCCAAGTCTCTGAAGGCAATGCAGTCCTTCCTAGGAAGTTTAAACTACTACAGCCGCTTCATCGAAGATTTTGCTATCTACGCGGCTGTGTTGTATGAGCTCCGGGAAGTGGACTACCATATGTTGCGCGAAAAAGACCGGGCAACTTTACATGGGGGCGCCGACTCTGGTCTTGCTTCAGATTGTCCGCAAGTGGAGTCCGAAGACCATATGAAGCGTGCAAAGTTTGCTTTTGGTATGTTGAAGGCTAAGATGGTGACGGCACCGATTTTGAAGACATTAGGCGCTAAGGTATTTTGTCAAGAGGGAAACAGCCCAGATTGATCGCTAAGGTGTTTCGATCCCGAAAAGGTCCCGACCATTATTGTATATGCTAGTTAGTGGGACATTTCGGCCACTCTAGTACAAGATCATGATGGTGTGTACCATCCTGTCACGTTCACGAGCAGAACGCTGAAGCCAAATGAAGTGAACTATGGAATTGTCGAGAAAGAAGTTCTGGCGTTGCTACGAATTCTGGATGTGCGTTACAACCTGCTGGTCGGCCGACCTATAAAGGTCCTGTCAAGGCGGTCTACTTTGGCCTGGCTATTATCAGCCAATGGGATGGACGGACGTCTAGGCAGATGGTCGGCGGTCTTGTCGCAGTGGACCCTCGAGGTCGTTAAGTGCAACAGGGCGAGGAAGAGATATTGGGCACATTAGCTGCCAGTATCACCCCTCGATCTGAAGTGGACGAGGCATTGATAGCGATTGTCCCGAGGAAGCAACCTCGGCAGTCATTTTCGAGACCGCCACCGACCGTCGACCATGATGAAGGGCTCTTGGTCTTAAGTTTTGACGGATCAGCAAGCGTGAAGAAGAAGGTCGGCGCCTATAGTGCCATATTGTGGAAGTTGCCACAATGGTATATAGTTGCAGCCGCTGTCGATTTCACGACAGATATTACTGTTAACGAGGCGGAGTACCGAGGTCTACTTCTAGGTCTGGACCTGCTGTCGTCGCAAGAGAAGGGGCGATTCATCATATGTGGTGACTCCAACCTAGTGATCAGGCAGATCACCGGAGACATCGAGTGCAAGAATGCACGGCTGAGGTCGTTAAATGATCGGGTAATGAAGGCATTGAAAGACCATCCCAACCACGAGCTGTTGCACGTGAAACGGGACTGGAACAGAAGCTCCGACTACCTCGCGACCAAGGCCATGCGAGACCAGACCGGGGCTACGATCACCGAGGAGGCCGTTCTTGATGAATTGATGAATATAAAAAGGCTCCCCGAGGTGATAGGACCCAAGAGCGCTCCGGAACAGGTGCATGTGATGGTCGCGACTAGACCGAAAGCTCGGAAGTCCCACCAACCGTTCCCAAAGGAACGGTTAGTTGAATCTGTTGTGCAACGACTAAGGGCAGAACGGATCCTCAAGGCGCAGGACGAAGAATAATGGATTGTGAATTTGAAGACCTATCTGCGCGGTGAATTGTCTAAGTTGACGAATGGTCAAGCGAAAGAATGTGCCAAGATTGCAGACAGTTACGAAGTGGATGAGGATGGCTTATTATATTACTGCCGCGATGCCGACCAAGACAGTGCAGACCGGGACCGATTGGCGAAATTGGTGATTCCTGAGTTGCTGCAGCCGGATGTCCTCCATCACTACCATGTGAGTATAGAAGGGGGACATCAGGGTATAGGCAGAACGTATCACAAGATCAGGTCCCACTTTCACTGGAGAGGTCTTTTCCGAAGTGTACAGAAATATGTGGGTTGTTGTACGGATTGCGAGACCGGAAAGGGTAGACCGGTAATCAAGGGGCGATCGCCCGGAAATATCGAAGCTACCTACCCTTTCCAGGTCATAGCGATGGACCATATACCGTCGCTGCCTAAATCGACATATGGCAATACTGAGTTGTTGATCTGGGTAGACCTGTTCACCGGTCTAGTTATTGCGAAGGCAAGTGCGTCCCGGTCTGCCGAGCAGATCGCCAAAAGTTACGAAGAATGCGTGTTCCGAAGGTTCGGCGCCAGCGAGGTCATCAGACACGACCGAGAACCCGGTTTCATGGCCGAGGTGTTCCGGTCGTTTAACAATATGCTGGGCCAGAAACAGAGCGCGACGATGGCATATCGTCCGCAAGCGAATGGATCGGCAGAACGTATGGTACAAACTATTACAAGAGCAATCAAGATGTACGTTGCCGATCCAGACCAGCGCGATTGGGACGAATACGCAGAAAGGCTGGTGTTTGCACTCAACTCGTCGACCGATCGGGTCCGAGGAGAAACGCCTCTTTATCTTGCGTATGGATGGGACCCCCGGTCCAATCTTGAAGCCGCGATACCTATTGGCTGCACTCGGACCCGCGATCGTTATGCTCGACGTTGGCGCATGCAGGTCCAGAAACATTACCAGCATGCAAGAGAAATTGTCAACGAAAAGTTACGTCAAGCTACACAAGACCGGGCAGACCGGAACAACGACCAGGTCCAACCCCACGCTATAGAACCAGGGGCGAGGGTATGGTTGTACCTAGACCGAGTGAAGGAGGGCTATGCGAAGAAGCTGGCTCACATGTGGCATGGTCCTTTCCGTGTTGCCGAGCTGATTGGTGAACACGCTGCCCGTCTAGTAACAACCGGCACGGACTACAAGGTCTTCCCGATCGTACATGTGTCCAAGTTAAAACTGGTCCGAGAATTTCCTGATCGTCCCAAAATGCCCTGTCTAGTAGACGAGGCAGAACGGTTTGATTTCGATGAAGCATTACTACCGGAGGACAATTGAGAACGACCGCTGGAGAAGGACGAATTTGAAGTGGAAAAGGTCTTAGATGTCCGATCGGTCAAGAAGACCAGGTTCGGCCGGACCCACCGAGAATATCTGGTCCGATGGAAGGACCATGATGAAACAACTTGGATCGATGAGTCCGACCTGAACTGTGGAGCACTACTACGAGAATTCGAACGGGACCGAGTCAGTCGGAACCGTTTCGCAGT
>CM047591.1:6960491-6986568 GCA_026184515.1 Peronosclerospora sorghi
GGGCGAAGTCGAACAGACCCTGCGGACGTTACAACAGTCGCGTAGTATGAGAGCGAAGACCGCTGGTGGATCAGGTCGCTATCGTTCCAAGACCCAGACCGATCCGGTCAAGAGACCTTGGACCAGACCGACCCGAGCGGTCAAGGCAATTGTAGCTGATGACAGCACGGGGTCAGAAGGGGAAAGTGGAAGTCCATCCAGCCAGGAGTCATCGGATGAAGACCAGTATCGTTACGTCTATGTTGCGGGACCTGCCCCGAAGACCAAGTCGAAGTCCGACCAGGTGGACCGGAAGGGAAGGAACGGAAGCAAGTCCGATCCAGACCGACCTCGTCAGAAGTGCTCCCACTGTGGGTCGAGCAAACATGATGGTCCAAACTGCTGGAAGAAGATGGTGTGCAAGAAGTGCGAGAGACGCTGCCACCCGACGGACCACTGACTCTTTGTATGCAAGTCATGTGGAGAGATCCACGAAGCCGGCCACTGCAAGATTGAAGAATTTTTTAACATGATGCGCAAGTGGTACGTGCCGGACAAGCACGCGGGGATGCTGCCGCCAAACGCAGAAAAGATGTTAAACTAGAACGCTCGCCAGGTTGGAATCTGGATCGAGCCGAGCGTTCTACGGTTCACATCTATGAATATGTCGGCAAGGAGGATAAGACCGACAATACACGTTCTATTCCAAATTGCGTCGACCGAGACCATCAGGTCTACAGTCTGAAGACCGATGAGTACTCCCGGACTAAGGTGGTTATGCAGTTGGACTTGCTGCCTGGAGAATCCCGCGGATACTGGAAGTATCACGCGCCTGATAAATGGTTCAAGCAGACGAAAGCCTGTGGCAAGATTAATAACCAGAAAGCGACGATGTTGTTCGACTCTGGAGCTGAAGTATCGATAATCGACTCCGCCTTTGCTCGTAAGGTCGGATGTCGTATATACGATACCCAGAGACGAATGCGTCGGGATCGGCGAAAACTCTTATATGACCGAAGGAAGAACGCGTGTGAAAATTACTTTGTCGGGATCTCTGGTCTACTTTTTCAGCGCTTGGGTTGGCAAGTTGGCTGGTCAAGACGCTTTACTAGGAATGGATTTCAAGGTCCCAGCTGGTATTCGCCTAGACCTGTCGCATGGAGTGCTTACGCTCCCGGATGAGGTCCAGGTCCAGTTGGCTGGTCGAAGACCTCTGTATGGTTCGTATACCGATCTGGTCCGGTGGGACCAAGACCTCACTATCCCAGTTGGTCGGTCTGCCGATACCCCGGTTGATAAAGGTTTTCGTTCGAGGAAGTTATGGTTGACCAGGGGCGATCGGTGGGTCTCGACCTTCGTAAAGAGTGCTGGTCGACGTGATTTTGTCCGTGTTACCAATATCGGTGACAAGCCGCTGACACTGGACAATAACACTATTTTCGGCATGTGGTTAGCAGAAGGGAAGGTACCAAGGAAGATGGGGTTCGTCTCGATTGGTTCGAGGCGGTATGTCGAGTTGCAAAACCTGGCGTACCAATCGACCACCGGTCTTATCAGCGATGATGGGTCGGTGGAAGAGGATACCTCACCTTTAGTGGAAAGACCAAGTTATGTCACCCCAAAAAATATTTTGGTCCGAAGAAAGCGCCGCAGTCACCAGGAACGGTGGACCATCAAGTAGACGAGCCGAGGCTAGTCAACGTGGTGTCAGCACAAGACTAGGCGACAGCGGAGCAAGAAACGGAAGAAGGGGAACATGAAATTGCTAGGTCGGACCATGACGGTATTCCTAATCAGACCGATATCAGTGAAGGACATCCCGTCGATCAAGACCAGGGGCGTTCAGCCGGTCCAGATGGTCTAGGTGATTTAGTCCCAGTGATGAACAAGTCTGTATACATTAAGGCGGGGAACAGTACATTCAGGAGCTGGAAAGCCAAATGGCAGTCCTCCCTGAAGTGTCTGCCGACTCTCCCGAAGTTACAATGGATGATTTACAAGTGGGTGATCAAGACCTTAACAGTCCAGACCAGATCGAGCAGTTGAAGAATATCATATGGAAGAAAAGCCATCTGATGATCGGAAAGGGCAATGCCTTACCACCTGCAGCCCGTGGTGCGATTTGCGATATTGACGTTGGAGATGCCAAGCCGATTGCTCAGCGATGTCGACGCGTGGCGCCACAGTACCGGGAAAAGCTTTCTGATCTTATCAAAGGACTGTTGGCTACCAAGATTATTAGACCGTCGACCTCGCCATGGGCCTCGCCGATCGTAATTGTTATCAAGAAGAACGGCGTCGACATTAGGTTGTGCATCGACTATCGGCTGGTAAATCGGTTAACTAAACTTATGGTGTACCCGATGCCGCTGATTAATGATTTGTTGGAAGACCTGGACAAGACCTTGTGGTATTGTTCGCTGGACATGGCAAGTGGATTTTGGGTGGTCTCGATGACTGATCGAGCCCGTGAGATTTCCGCATTTGTGACACCGTTTGGTCTTTTCGAGTGGAACCGTATGCCGTTCGGTCTGAAGAACGCACCCCAGATCTATCAAAGGTTGATAGACAACGCACTGTACGGACACTTCAAAATCAAGACCGATCGGGACCCTGCCGAAAGTTATGATGTGTTTACAGAGGGTGAACCCGATCGGTAAAGAAGACCGTCCGTTCTAGGGAGGCGGTCGTAAATCGACGACATTCTGATACCTGCCTCGTCATGGAACGATCTGTGCGAGAAGGTTGAACGATTGTTGGAGACATGCGACCGCTGGAACCTATCTATCAGCGCCATAAAAAGTTTTTGGGGTATGTCCAAGGTCGCCTATTTAGGTCATATGGTCTCGAACAATGGTCTAGAGGCTAATCCTAAGGACCTGGATTCGTTAAGCAACCTCCCGTTTCCCAAGTCTCTGAAGGCAATGCAGTCCTTCCTAGGAAGTTTAAACTACTACAGCCGCTTCATCGAAGATTTTGCTATCTACGCGGCTGTGTTGTATGAGCTCCGGGAAGTGGACTACCATATGTTGCGCGAAAAAGACCGGGCAACTTTACATGGGGGCGCCGACTCTGGTCTTGCTTCAGATTGTCCGCAAGTGGAGTCCGAAGACCATATGAAGCGTGCAAAGTTTGCTTTTGGTATGTTGAAGGCTAAGATGGTGACGGCACCGATTTTGAAGACATTAGGCGCTAAGGTATTTTGTCAAGAGGGAAACAGCCCAGATTGATCGCTAAGGTGTTTCGATCCCGAAAAGGTCCCGACCATTATTGTATATGCTAGTTAGTGGGACATTTCGGCCACTCTAGTACAAGATCATGATGGTGTGTACCATCCTGTCACGTTCACGAGCAGAACGCTGAAGCCAAATGAAGTGAACTATGGAATTGTCGAGAAAGAAGTTCTGGCGTTGCTACGAATTCTGGATGTGTGTTACAACCTGCTGGTCGGCCGACCTATAAAGGTCCTGTCAAGGCGGTCTACTTTGGCCTGGCTATTATCAGCCAATGGGATGGACGGACGTCTAGGCAGATGGTCGGCGGTCTTGTCGCAGTGGACCCTCGAGGTCGTTAAGTGCAACAGGGCGAGGAAGAGATATTGGGCACATTAGCTGCCAGTATCACCCCTCGATCTGAAGTGGACGAGGCATTGATAGCGATTGTCCCGAGGAAGCAACCTCGGCAGTCATTTTCGAGACCGCCACCGACCGTCGACCATGATGAAGGGCTCTTGGTCTTAAGTTTTGACGGATCAGCAAGCGTGAAGAAGAAGGTCGGCGCCTATAGTGCCATATTGTGGAAGTTGCCACAATGGTATATAGTTGCAGCCGCTGTCGATTTCACGACAGATATTACTGTTAACGAGGCGGAGTACCGAGGTCTACTTCTAGGTCTGGACCTGCTGTCGTCGCAAGAGAAGGGGCGATTCATCATATGTGGTGACTCCAACCTAGTGATCAGGCAGATCACCGGAGACATCGAGTGCAAGAATGCACGGCTGAGGTCGTTAAATGATCGGGTAATGAAGGCATTGAAAGACCATCCCAACCACGAGCTGTTGCACGTGAAACGGGACTGGAACAGAAGCTCCGACTACCTCGCGACCAAGGCCATGCGAGACCAGACCGGGGCTACGATCACCGAGGAGGCCGTTCTTGATGAATTGATGAATATAAAAAGGCTCCCCGAGGTGATAGGACCCAAGAGCGCTCCGGAACAGGTGCATGTGATGGTCGCGACTAGACCGAAAGCTCGGAAGTCCCACCAACCGTTCCCAAAGGAACGGTTAGTTGAATCTGTTGTGCAACGACTAAGGGCAGAACGGATCCTCAAGGCGCAGGACGAAGAATAATGGATTGTGAATTTGAAGACCTATCTGCGCGGTGAATTGTCTAAGTTGACGAATGGTCAAGCGAAAGAATGTGCCAAGATTGCAGACAGTTACGAAGTGGATGAGGATGGCTTATTATATTACTGCCGCGATGCCGACCAAGACAGTGCAGACCGGGACCGATTGGCGAAATTGGTGATTCCTGAGTTGCTGCAGCCGGATGTCCTCCATCACTACCATGTGAGTATAGAAGGGGGACATCAGGGTATAGGCAGAACGTATCACAAGATCAGGTCCCACTTTCACTGGAGAGGTCTTTTCCGAAGTGTACAGAAATATGTGGGTTGTTGTACGGATTGCGAGACCGGAAAGGGTAGACCGGTAATCAAGGGGCGATCGCCCGGAAATATCGAAGCTACCTACCCTTTCCAGGTCATAGCGATGGACCATATACCGTCGCTGCCTAAATCGACATATGGCAATACTGAGTTGTTGATCTGGGTAGACCTGTTCACCGGTCTAGTTATTGCGAAGGCAAGTGCGTCCCGGTCTGCCGAGCAGATCGCCAAAAGTTACGAAGAATGCGTGTTCCGAAGGTTCGGCGCCAGCGAGGTCATCAGACACGACCGAGAACCCGGTTTCATGGCCGAGGTGTTCCGGTCGTTTAACAATATGCTGGGCCAGAAACAGAGCGCGACGATGGCATATCGTCCGCAAGCGAATGGATCGGCAGAACGTATGGTACAAACTATTACAAGAGCAATCAAGATGTACGTTGCCGATCCAGACCAGCGCGATTGGGACGAATACGCAGAAAGGCTGGTGTTTGCACTCAACTCGTCGACCGATCGGGTCCGAGGAGAAACGCCTCTTTATCTTGCGTATGGATGGGACCCCCGGTCCAATCTTGAAGCCGCGATACCTATTGGCTGCACTCGGACCCGCGATCGTTATGCTCGACGTTGGCGCATGCAGGTCCAGAAACATTACCAGCATGCAAGAGAAATTGTCAACGAAAAGTTACGTCAAGCTACACAAGACCGGGCAGACCGGAACAACGACCAGGTCCAACCCCACGCTATAGAACCAGGGGCGAGGGTATGGTTGTACCTAGACCGAGTGAAGGAGGGCTATGCGAAGAAGCTGGCTCACATGTGGCATGGTCCTTTCCGTGTTGCCGAGCTGATTGGTGAACACGCTGCCCGTCTAGTAACAACCGGCACGGACTACAAGGTCTTCCCGATCGTACATGTGTCCAAGTTAAAACTGGTCCGAGAATTTCCTGATCGTCCCAAAATGCCCTGTCTAGTAGACGAGGCAGAACGGTTTGATTTCGATGAAGCATTACTACCGGAGGACAATTGAGAACGACCGCTGGAGAAGGACGAATTTGAAGTGGAAAAGGTCTTAGATGTCCGATCGGTCAAGAAGACCAGGTTCGGCCGGACCCACCGAGAATATCTGGTCCGATGGAAGGACCATGATGAAACAACTTGGATCGATGAGTCCGACCTGAACTGTGGAGCACTGCTACGAGAATTCGAACGGGACCGAGTCAGTCGGAACCGTTTCGCAGTGATGCAGACCCATGAAGACCAAGACCAAGACATGCAATAGCATCGGTCTTCCCGACCGGTGTGAAGAGGTGGAAGGTCTTGTGTCTTGTGTATTGTGAATATGTGACGAATTGGAATAGTGGAGTGACGAACATGGATTGTTTTTTCGCGATGTAAGTGGAACGGTTGATGATAACGTGTCTAGTGCAACTCTGGAGAAAGTGGTGGAATTATCTCAAGTGATTTGATGACCGAACATGTGAAAAAGAACGATGATATATATTAAGTGTTATCTGGTCGACTACTTACGACCTCACTCGCCATCACCCCACAGACGGCCGACGGTCAACGACGGATGCTTTTCAACTTGGTCCTGGTACTGGTTACGCCAAGGTTCTTGTTGGTGTAGCTGGACCAAAGCATCCTTGAGGTCCAAGACCGGTGTAATGCACCCAAGACCGGGGTACCATGTGCCACCGTCAGCCAGCAGCCGGGTACTATCACGCAACGCCGCGGCATATGAAGTACAACTGGATATAAGAACACATCGACGTCGCACTCGTGGGCCAGCTTCCCGTCCAAAACATATTGGCACAGGGACTGCCAGGACTCACCCGCTCTGATCCGACGCTGCTTGCGCTTGTTCTGGATGGTCGCCAAGCCAGGGCCTTGCCGAACTCGTTCAGGAAGAAGCACCAGATAGTGGGATGCCTCCCAGATGGCTTGAGCGTGAGTCTTGTTAAAATATTTCACCCGACTCATGAAAGCATTGGCCCACGGAGTCGAGTGAAAGATGAACCCCAGCTTGGGATGGTCGAAAATCTTCCACGGCTCGTCAGCGTACAAGCAGGAGATCTGTGCCGACGTGATCAAGTCCGGCCGCCATTCCGACGCGGCAGGAACTTTCTTCGCCGGCAGGAAAAGCCAATGGTCTGGACGAGAGAAAGACCGGACCAGGAGCTGCTTGGTCAGGGTGGACCGGCGTAAACAACCGATATGCCCTGGCGACCACGGCAAAGTGTCCTCACGCATTCGTGGCGGAAGGGAAGAACTGTCGATTGCCACGTTGGCCAACAAATCATCTTTGTAGAGCTTGGACGTCCCAGGCAAGACCGTAGGTGTTGACTTTGTCGACGCATGAGGTGGTGGAACGCCACCATGCGGACGGTCTTCTTGGTCTGCTCCGAAGTCGATGCAACTTGAACAAAACTTTCATGTGGACTTGTTTGCGACTTGGTTGGGATGGGGACAGCAAACTCCGAATCACCGGAGTCTTCGCCGGAGTCATCCCAGGACGAGACCTCTGAATAATTGGCATGGTCAACACCGGCGGTCGAGGGCGCTTGATTTTTGGAGATGTTACTGTCGTCATCCTCGTCCAAGCTTGTGCCCACGAGGGGCGCCTGTATCTTGGCTCGCTTACGAGGCACCGCACGCTTCCCTTCGAGTTCAGGGTCGCGCGCTGTGCCCCGCGCCCTCGAGGGACTCGGCGCGTCCGCGCGCTTCTTAGACTTTTGACGAATTTTGGGCTGGGGAATTTCGGCCAATGAACGGTCTTGGTCTTGGTCCCGGTGTAGGTCCACCAAGGCGGCCGACGCAGACCGGTCTACGCTGGAGGCAGCAACCGGATGCCGACGAGGACGCAACAGGTCAACCAAGCGCTGATGACATTCTTTTAATACCGCCCGACGACCGTTCGCTGCCCGCGTCCAATCGTTCTACTTGCGTCGACCTCCTCGGTCTGGTCTTGAATCGAAATTCGGAGCTCAGTGAGACGCCTCTCGAGGTCGTCGCTTTGAATGCTCAACGTGGTCTGGTCAAGCAGGTCTTCCGCTTGCTGCTGTTGGACCAGCACAAGCTGCTCCCGAAAATGAAGCTGATGAGCCTCCAAACGGGTCAACCTATTGCGCGCGTTTACTAGTCCGGTCAAAATCTGACGCAGCTGGAGGTCATGCGTGTTCGACTGCCGATCGGCGGAAAGCAGGGCATTGATCGCCTTGCTGATGCCAGGAGGTATACGGGCTGAAGACAAACGAAGGTTAGAACAGGTCCAAGGTGAAGACCGGACATGCATGCTTACGTTGTGTCGCCTGTTGAGCAATCTGCTCCTGGAGACGTGCGATCTCTTCAAGTGCGTCTTGCAACTGCGCGTCGGTCCCGGTCTGATGCCCTGCCGATGTCTGAGGTGCAGTAGAACGATGGGGGATGCCAGACCGGACAGACCGGACGGGCGAAGTGACATGCGATGACGTGGTATGCGAGGTGCCTACAAGAACGGTCGTTAAGGAAATACAATAAGGTCAAGTCCAGCAGTGCAAGTACCTGGAACGGATGAAGGAGATGATTGATCCATGTCGGAAAAGTCTGAATGACCAAGGTTCAACTGAATTTGATGGACGAGGTCAGACCGTTGTCGTTGTGCGACACGGTCTGACTCAGGGGCGGCTGTGGAGAAGCGTGCCCAAAATTTGGCACACTTCTGGTCAAGTTTCATCAAGGCATTTGGTCTAATTTCGGATTGGTTTAAACAAGGGGGCTTTTCAGCCTATCAGACTCAAGAAGTTTCAAGAACGCAAGTTTTGGTGAGTCACCCGACTTCGGGTATTTTACATATTTTGTGGGGGTACATTTAGGGACTAAAGGGTAGTAGTATTTTAGTTGTGGTTTTACCTTTTAGGACAGAGGTTATACCTTTAAGTAAGGAAATCTTTTAGCTTTCGGATAAGTGGCTGAAACCTCGTCTGGTCTTGGTTCACACCACAGCTAGGGGTCGCCGTTCTTCCCTTTTCGTACACTAGTCGCCTCCGCCCGCCGCGGAGTGTTTGGGGGCAGAGGGTCGAATTATCCCCTCTCGCCCATTATAACCGGTCTGGACGCGCCGCACGCGCACTTTGGCCCACCGGAAGTCCCTAGACGGGAGTACGATTTGGCGATCTCAACACCTCAACTCAAGTACGTGTGGAACGTGCTATTCACTGGATTGGTCTTGGCGTGGAGATATCTTTTGTGGAGTTTCACGAGCATATTGGGTCTTTACGCGGACATATTGGCTTGTTTTAATATTGGATGGAAACTATACCGGTTTTGGTCTTATTTCGTATTGGTCAGGGGCTAGACCGGAACGGTCGGTCTACCCTCTATTATTTCTTGATCGTTTGGACGATCGACCTATTGGAAGTTATCTCTTGGAAGTGTTTTTGGTCTGTTTGTGTCTGGGGTGAAGAGTTCCGCCCCAGAGATATCTACCCAGATCGGTCTTCTATATTTAAGACCGCTTCGATCCAATCTGCGATCCCGATCCACCGAGTGTGTAACTAGCCCATTCCATCGGGTACACAAGATGAGATGGACACTAAACAATCGGACCAAGTGGGTTCTGATGACGACCGGTCGTCTGCTTGCAGCGGACGATCGGACCAGATCTCGAGTGGTGGTCCGCGGAGTACCCCCTCCGAAAGTTGGAAGGCTGGGCGCGATGGTGGTAGTCAGGTTATCGATGCTAATGTTTTCGATTTCGAACTTGACTCCACCACATTAGGGCTTCCAGAAGCTCCACTGTAGAGCAGTTTGCCTTTTACAAGAAGCATGATCTTGTCAAGAAGCTTTAAAGAGCGTGCACTTGGCTGATGAATACTGAGAAACACGATGCGCCCATGGTCTGCCAGATCTTTTATAAGCTGTACAACTGAATAATCCGAGGAACTATCAAACCCAGATGTTGGCTCGTTGAGAATAAGAATTTGTGGCGACGTAACAAGTTCCATGCCGATGCTTACACGTCTTCGTTTGCAACCAGATATACCACGCCATCCATTGATTCCTCCACTTGCTCCCACGCGCAAATGTGCAACGTGACTTAGATGAAGCTCTGCGATCACGCGAGCGACTATCGTCATCTTCGTTTCGTCCGACAGTGGCGCAGGAAGTCGATGCTGCGCCGAGTAGATAATACTGTCACGTACAGTAAGCGTAGAATAGAGCGAATCATCCTGTTGCACGTAGGAAGCTATCCGGTCGCAACGAAAATCCAGAGCACCGTCTGGAAACAGTGCTTGGAGTTCAATAGAAAGTTTGCATCCATAAGTCTTCAGCGACGCATTATCGTCGTAGATAAGCCCTGTAACGAACGAGAAATCCGAGAAGAATGTGGCACTGCAGACGTCGGAGAAAGCAGCTGCCAAGGAGCCACTGGCATAGCACATGCGGCATTCAAACCCGCTAAAACCATCTCGACAATTGCATTGTCTACTGGTTGCGTTGTAGCGCTCGTATTGTGGATCACAGGGTGCTAATGAAGACGAGGCGATAACAGGGGCGATGGTACTAGGAGAAGCAGCAGAATCCACATATGCAAAGATTGGGGATCGAGTTTTGACGAATCAAACTAAAAGCAATCATCTAAGAATATTTACCACTATTGTACCATGGGCGCCCTTCCACACACACCGGGTGTGTGTGACCTCAGGCTCCCTATATATATATATATCTATAGGGAATTGGTAAAGGCGCCCTTCTCCCCCCCCCCCCCCCCGGTGTGTGTGTGGAAGGCCCCCCCGGTGTGTGTCGAAGAGCGCCCATATATATTTCAATCATATATTTAAAATTTAAATTCTCCCCCCCCCCATTTGGGAAATAAGTTAATTTTTCTCCCCCCTTTTGGAGAATTCCCCTAATTAGTATATTCTTTTACCTTTTAAGACGCATTACATCCTGCCCTCGTGCGCACCTACCCTGATCTGGTAGGGCGCGCTGCTTTCAAAGAAATCTCCATCCCAATGGCAGTCAGGCAGTAACAGTCTGAACTACCATTAAGAAACTTTACACGTGCCCCCAACTCGTGTCAACTTCCGATAGTTTATAATCCCAAGGGACACGGGGGCACGTAAGCGCATATAAAGTTTAAGATATTACTCAAGTTTGCGTTCTTGGCGTTGCGATTACGTCAGGACGGTCTCGTCGATTATTCGGGTTGTTTTTTGTTAAAGTCGATTGTTTACGCTGGTGATTGTGTTGCTATCGCGATATTGTTTGGTTTCAGCGTATATCTGCCATGTACGAGGGCGAGGTGTTCGACCCTGAGGGCGCGTTGAAGGCGCTTCTACTACAAGTCGGTAAAATGATCGATCGTTTAAATCAAATGGAGGGAGAGAGGTTCCAAGGCCTCCGTCGTAGGATTTCGCCGGCTACGATGAGGGATGCACCGGTTGGAGGAGGCGACACGTCGTTCCAAGAAAGCATCAAGAATTTCGCGCCATTCAGGCAGCGAATCACGATAAACGATTTATCGGTGGAATAAGGCATCGAAAGAGGAGGTGCGCCTCGCGTGGAATTGTCGCTAGAGCCACCTGGAGTGCCTGGTGGTATGCCAGATGTCAGGCGTGCGGCTGGAAATTTTGGGAACCCGGGCACACAGCCAAGCCCGTACAAGATTCCCAAGTTAATGGTTGAAAAGTTCACGGGGATCGAGATTTATCCCCGACTTGGTCCTGGTTTTAGAGACTGGGCGTACTTATTCATGGAAGCACTGGAGATTGCGGAGATCTCGTCCGGTTTTGCATGGACCGAGTGTAACAGGGTTACATTCTGGTTACATTTAGTTATGTTGTGTACGTAAGTACACTACGGTTGGGGTCAATATTGACCGGTCCGAAAGGTTTGGACCTATTGGTTATTTTAACCAATCAGGGCAGGAGATTTTGGTGGAGGCGTGGCATCCAGCCACGTGTTAGTACACAGGTGGTGTACACTAGATTTTAGCTAGGTACGAATTTAGTAAGTTCTACTTAGTATTACATATAATTTACATTAGTTTAAATTTATTTAGGCTAACTACATATTAAATATACGTTCAGTTTACAAAACACGCCAATCCAGCTAGACGCACGACCTCGACCGGTCGCGCGAGCCGTGAGTGTTTGTAGCCAAAAGGAATACCTCCTTTAGCTACTCCCTTTCTAAAGGAAGCCTTTTCTCAAGGCGTTAGTTAAGTCTAACAAGTAAACCAAGGGAAATCTTGGCCCCGAGTAGGAGAGAACTCTCCTACTAAGCCCTTTTACAAAGTGCGTATCGGCTAAGTAGCGGCACTTCGCCACTTAAGGAAAGTCTTCCTCTGTGCTCTAGCCGCACCGTGCGTGTTCGCACCGGCTACACCGAGAGAATCGAGGTAAACAAGCTTGGTGAGTACCTCGACGGTGCGGCGTCAACATATTTCCGGTCAAGCATTGGCGTATGGTGACAGGTCTCACAGACCTTGAACTACGTATTAGACTAGATATGGCGCGCATATAAGGTGACAATCTCACATCAACAGGCGGCACAATTGTTTGCCAGTGAGAAAGATGCACGACGTTCTTGGAACGAGCATCTGCTGTACCTCTCGGCTTTGGCACGCGAGATCGAGTCTAGGAGAAGCTCATCGTAGATAACCTGGTCAAGTATGCTGTACCAAGTCTCAAGTATGCGATGATGACGAGATACAATCCGTCGCGCACGGAATACATGTTGCACGCACAAGAGTTGGTGGCGTGGGCGCAGGAAGTTGAGGAAGATCACGTCAAGAGCCGAAGAACATCGAGGATAAGTATAAATGCGGTGCAGGACAGTAAGAAAGAGGTTACGTGTTATGGTTGCGGAAGCAAGGGGCATATTCGCCGAGATTGTGTCAAGAAATTCGACAGGAAGCAAGGTTACCGGAAGGCACAAGGTAATCCTGATAAAGAGTACGGACTAGCAACTATTGATGAAGGTGCAGAGTGGTCTGCGGTATTGAATTTGAGTAATTTACGTGAAAGTGACGCATGGATACTGGACAGTGGTGCGAGTCGTCATCTCGTGGGAGATGAGACGTTTCTCAAGGATGTGGTGACGGTTACGAATGGAATGAAGCTGACTTTGCCTGATGGCAATTTTATACAAGTGCCTAAGATTGGCAAGGTGCGTCAACGAAGCATCGACGACCCGAGCACAGTGATAACATTTCAGGAGGTGTATTATTCACCGAAGTTAGCAAGAAACCTGATGTCTTTGGGCAGGCTAATGCAGAAGGGGTGTAATTTCGCGCATCGAGATGACAAAATGGAAGTGCGTTTGCGAGGGAACTTACTGTTCACGGTGGAAGTTAATGGGTCCATTCTAACAGCAAATCACACCCCGAGACTACACATTAGTCAAATTGAAACACTGGATACGAACGCTAGCGAACAAGTTACCAAGGCGTTGGCAGGTGAAGACCCGACGATAGATGACAGTGAACCAAGTGTGTCGAATCGCGTGGAATGTGACGTGCAGCAGCAAAATGACATTGAGGCAGGACGTCCAGAAGGTGTACGCATACAAGTACAAGGTACACAAGCGGAAGGCAGTTAAAAACGAGACGCTTGGTGCAGGAAACCCGAAGACTTAGGGAATATAGAGATTCACTCAAGAGCAAGAAAGTCAAGAAGAAGTCTGGCGTGGAAGGAGCTACACCCACGGTACAAGAAGCAAGAAGCATACAAGTCGACAGAAGGATTGAAGGAGCACGCACTAGCGGTCTACGCGGTAATAGGACCGGATGATGTGGGAACCAGAGCGAAGTAAGCAGAGGACCCGAGATGTTACGCTGAAGCACACAAAAGGGACGATTCCGTCAAGTGGAAGGAGGCTGAAGACGCAGAATTAAGAGCGTTGGAGGACATGGACATATGGGAAGTGGTCAAGTGTCCGAGCATCAAGGCTATACCAACTAAGTGGGTATATAAGACGGAGATCAAGGCAGACGAAGCGATCGAGCGGTATAAGACGCGGTTGTTAGCGCGCGGAGAGAAGCAGATATATGGACGAGATTTCGTGTTCAGATTCTCGACAGTAATGGATCTTAGTAACGTGAAAGTGGTACTGGCGATGGCTCAAGTGTGGAATGTGTCGGCGCAGCACGGTGATGCACCGAGCGCATCTCCGAAGGCTCATGCAGAACAGAATTTCGAGATTTTTCTCATGATACCTCAAGGCATGAAGATTAAAGATGAAGTGTTGCAGAATTCGAAGTGTAATCGACTAAAAAATATGGCTTTACGTTTGAAAAGGAATTTGTATGGATTGAAGCAGGCTGGACGCATGTGGTACGAGCTGTTACGAAAGACATTATGTGATTTGAAGTTCGAGCAGTGCATGACCTACACGTGCATATTTTCGAAGAAAGATGTTGAAGGTATTGTTATTGTTGGAGCTTACGTGGGTGATTTATTGGTAACAGGTACGACGGTGAAATTAGTAGATAAATTTTTCGAGAAGACACAAGTACTGGAGCTGAAGGATCTTGGACCGGTGGAGAAATTCTTAGGCATACGAATTGGTGGAAGCCAGGAGAACGGGTATACGATGGACCAAGAGGCGACGATTGACGAGTTGCTGACCAAGTACAACATGGAGCGCTCGAATTCGGTGCAACTACCGATTACAAGTGCAAGCGACGAAGCTGAGGATGACAATCTTTTGCCCAAGGATGCAGTGGCAGGTATACCGACCCAGAGAATTTTTCAGTCGATAGTGGGAAGTCTATTATGGATTTCAAGATGCACAAGACCGGATATCTCATTCGCGGTACACAAGGTTACAAGGCGTATGCATGCACCGACCCAAGGTGATTACAAGTTGGCAAAAAGATTTTACGATATTTGAAGGGGTCGAAGGAGCTCAAGTTACGTTTGGAGTGCAAGTCAAGAGATGAAGAAAGTTTGCAGTTAGTGGGGTATAAAGACGCAGATTTTGCTGGAGCAAACAAAATCGGAAGAGTGTTAGCGGGTGCGTGGTTTTCTTAAATGGCATGTTTGTCGGCTGGTTGTGCTATCGGTGAATATTTTAGAGATAATGGAAAACATGCTGTTATTTTTTATGATGATTTATCAAAACAAGTTGTAGCGTATAGACAAATTTATTTATTACTAAGAAGACCTCCTGGTCGAGAAGCTTATCCAGGTGATGTATTTTATTTACATTCACGTTTATTAGAAAGAGCTTCAAAAATGAATAGAAAAATTGTTGGCGGTTCATTAACAGCTTTACCTATTATAGAAACTCAAGCTGGTGATGTTTCTGCATATATTCCGACTAATGTTATTTAAATTACTGATGGACAAATTTTTTTTAGAAACTGAATTATTTAATGAAAGTCAAAGACCTGCAATTAGTGTTGGTTTATCTGTAAGTCGTGTAGGTTCATCAGCTCAAATTAAAGCGAACAAAAAATAAAACGATTATTAGCTTATAGTTCAATAAGTCATATAGGGTTTATTTTAATAGGATTTACATCAAATTTATTAACTAATATTCCATTTATATTATTGTATATAATAATTTATATTATAACAAGTATAAATTTATGAACTTCTTACTTATCATTAAATATAAATCATAAACCAATTAAATATTTAACTGATTTATAAATTTTAATTAAAAAGCAAATAAAATTAAAAACGCCATCATTAAACAAAATAAAGCAATGGCTTCAGTTAATGCAAAACCTAAAGTAGCAGTTCTCATTAATTCTTGTTGTAAAGAAGGATTTCTTGAAATACCTATAATTAAAGAACCGAAAACATTACCAATACCGATACCGGCACCAATTAACCCTAATGTAGCTAATCCTGCACCTAAGAATTTAGAAGCTTGTAATAACATATTTATGTTAATGTATTATTAATTTTTTTATTTAAAATATCTATAAAGATAGATTTTATTAAGAAATTAATTTTATTTACATTTTAAATATATTTTTTACCATTCTAAAGCATTACTACACCAAATATAAATAAAACCTATAATTAATTCAATTAAAAATTCAACCATAGTCCAAAAACCCCATGAAAAATTTGAACTTAAAGTTAAAATCCAAGGAAAAATAAAAACAGCTTCTAAATCAAAAATAATAAAAAGAATAGCTACTAAATAAAATTTTACATCAAAACTTTTTCTAGCATCATCATAAGGATTAAATCCACATTCATAAGCTGTTAACCTTTCTAAATCATATTTTTTCTTAATTAAAGAAAAAGATAATATGAAAATTAAAATTGATAAGAATAAACTTAATAGTAAAAAAAATATTAAAATAATTTAGTAACATATTTATAAAATTTTAAAATAATTCGGATAAAACGGGACTTGAACCCGCGACTTATAGCGTGACAAGCTATTACTCTAACCAACTGAGCAACTTTTACTTTATTATACTATTAATGTAAATTTAAGGCATAATTTATATACATACAAGTTAAAATTGTAAATACATAAGCTTGAATTAAAGCAACGGAAATTTCTAACCAATTAATAATACTATAATAATTAACGGTATAAAATGCATAAAAAAAAAACGCTATTTACATTCAACATTGTCCAAGCAAAACCTGCAATTACTTTAATAAAGTATGTCCTGTCATTATATTTGCAAATAATCGTACAGGTAAACTAATTACACGAAAAAGATAAGAAACTAATTCAATAGGAACTAAAATAGGAACTAATGCAATACTAGCACCAGGTAAAAAATTAATAAATTTAAAATTAAATGGAAAAGGTACTAACCAACCACATGCAAGAACCAGGGTTCAGTTGCGTTGTCTACTGCTGAGGCAGAGTTTGTAGCTGCTGCCGTCGGCGGCAAAGAGGTACAAGGTTTGAGGAGCTGCTGGGAGAAATTGGATTGGAAGTGGAGATGCCGATGCTGTTACTTATGGATAATCAAGCGGCGATTAGGCAGTTAGAAGATGAAGCGAGTGGTGCGGCGTCCAAGAACATGGACGTGAAGCTCAATTTCCTGAAATATTACGACAAGCGCGAAGCAGTGAGACAGCTGCACGTGGCCAGTGATGATATGATCGCAGATCTTCTGACGAAGCCACTGTGTGCAGTGAGGTCTCACGCTTACGCAGCAAGATTGGATTGGGCTGATGATGGCTAGTACAAGAAGTGGCACGATTCTCGCGGAAGGAGTGTTGAAGTTTTGTCAAGCTATGCGTGTGCAGCCTGGTATTAAGATGCATACAAACTTCAAGTGGTACGCGATCATTGTGACCATTTTTGCATTTGTGCATTTTCTGGTACTTTGGAATTTTATCTTTATATTAAGTTTTAGGTTAGGTTCTTAAGTACGCATTTATAATTAGTATATTTTTTTACCTTTTAAGACGCATTACATCCTGCCCTCGTGCGCACCCCCCCTGATCAGGTAGGGCGCGCTTCTTTCAAAGAAATCTCTATCCCAACGGCAGTCAGGCACTAACGGTCTGAACTGCCATTAAGGAACTTTACACGTTCCCCCAACTCGTGTCAACTTCCAACAGGAGAAGATGTAAGTAGGCCAGTAATGCGTACAATTTATAAATATAAACATGAAGGCCTTGCCATATCAGCAGACGGGTTGTTAAGACTGTTGGAAGGGTGGGCAATTCCTGCGGCACCTGGCGTCGCATGAATCGTGTTTGTTTTGTGACTTTTCTATGAAAGCCTGGTGACTGTACATAACTTAGGTTAAGTACAGCAAATTACATATACGCATATTATTAGTTTAAGTCTATAACTTAACACTAATAAAATAAATTTGGATTTTGATTTAATTCCGTCAAGTGATTATTGTGGACCAAGTACGCCGCGCTTGCGTGTGGAAGTTTCCGTGGAATATCAAGTGGATTGTGGATTAAGTTACGGTTTCTCGTCAAGTCACGTAGTGGATCGACTGGAATTAACGTGAATAATACAAGTTATTTTCGTTTTATTGTTGGCATTACGTTCTGTCGCTATCGTTCTCTAGTGGAAAAACTCGCGCTAGTACTTACTGAGTACATAGGAACGCGCGTGTTGAAGTACGCAGATCGAAATGAGTGACTGCGAACAAAAACACTTTTACTTGTAGCAGCGATCTTATACTACCTGGTCTGATAGTTTCGACAAGGTAGGAGCTCGCGAAGTGAAGGGCTAAGCGCGATGGATGCCACGCACCGGAGGTCCTTGTTGGGTCTGTCTTTACAAAAACGGAAATATATTATGTAAAGTTACTTAACTCAAATTAGGCAATACTAAAAAGTTAAACTTGAATTCTAACTTGAAAATACATATGTAATTCAGCCAATGGGGTCTCATCTCCTTGAAAGACACTGAAGCCAAATCTTGCAAAAATGGTTACAGGTAATATAACACTCCTCCTGAAACACCGGAAGCTGTAGCTCAATCAATCCAGGCCGATTTTCGTTCGCAATTCCTTCATGCGCTGCGCACTCAAATCGTTGTGAGTAGATCGGTTGGATATGGCGATGTTCCAGTTAAAGCATCATAGCACAAATTCGGAAAATATGTATACTCAAATTTGAATTTTGTGATTGACTAGTATTTAGGCTAATCAAATATATTCACTTTTACATTTTCTTTATTGTGACTAGTCGTTCCTCGCGATTGTTTTTGTGGTTTCTCACGTTTCGCTGCGAATACCGAGTGGAAGTGAATTGATATAGTGGATCTTACGATTATGTTTAGTGCTGTGGAGATTACGTTCACGTATTAGATTGTGGAGCTCACGATTATAGGTTATTACGTGGAAGTGTGGATATCTCGTGTTACATTTACGTTATCTGTGGATTTCCCTTACTTTTCGCTATGGTAAAACACAAGGGTGCTCAACAAGAGCCACAATCATTTCCACACTTGGCACATAGGTAGTCGAAACAACACCTTTTTAGCGTAGTCTTTCAAAAATTTAAGCTTCACATCGATTTGTTTCATCCTCCAGAACTGACTTCACTCTCCAGGGGGTTATTGCCGCCTGGTTTTCAATCTTCAAAAACAATGGCGCCCTTGAGCGAATTTCAATATCATTCAAAAGCTTTTCAACCCTATTACTTCTCGCCCGCCCATTGAAGCTGCCACGAAGTCGGCCTCTGTCGTTGACAATGTTACAGTGGTTTTCTTCTTACACTGATATCTTACCACTATTCCATTTACGTAGATCATCATCGCCCTCACACTTTTGCGATCATCTATGTCGGCCGCATATTTGGGGTCAGTATAGCACGTAATATGGACTGAGAGTGGTAAATCCTCGTCACGTGACAACTTGCAAACGCATAATTTTATTTTTTTATAATTTAATATTTATTAATGAATTCTCAGATAAATATTTTTTTCATATAAAAACCGTAAAAGATGTTTGAATTGATAGGTTTTAGGTGAGTATTGTAAAATATTTATTTAAAGTAATAACTCTTTTTAATGAAAAAAAATAAATTCCAAGCACCATTGTAGATGGTGCAACTATATATATTTTTATTATTATAATTAAGTTTTTTATTGGTATAAATATTCCCATAAATATTTTAGTGGAACTTTTAATTATTAAAATTAATTTTATTTCTTTTTCTATAATCGAATTACTGGTTTAAAATCGGTAGATAGTTTGATTCCAATTGGACGTGGTCAACTTATCCCTTTCAAATACTTCAACACCCATTTTTCAATTTTATACTCACCCAAAGTGGGTGTATGCGTTCTTCGAGTAGCGCGGTGCACAGCAAACGAAATATCTAGGCGTGTGCCCCGCAAAATCCACAAAAGTCTTCCAACGAGAGACTGAAATTTTTTGACCCAGGAAATTTTTTCCTAGCTTTCACCGGCAACGGTTCATCAAAATTATTCATTCCATCCAAGTTCAGTACCGGATTTTTGGCCGGATTCATTCCCAAAGTTTATGTGCTTTAAGCCCGTCGTTAATTATTGCCTCTTGGTCTAACAGGTAACCTTCTTTTGGTCTTCCTCCGATCCTTATTCCCAAAAACGTTTCGACATTTCCAAGATCCTTTAATTCCAAAACCTTCATACCCGAAAAGAGTTTTAATCAATTTCATTATTGGTGCCTGTGGTCCACATAGGCACCAAACAACACCGTTCCAGCTTCTTTTATATTTACAAAAATACAGTTGTATGTGACACACTGCGTAAACTCCAATTTTCCAACGTTTCACACAAACATATCTGCCACAATCTTTTGACTTGTTTAAGACCGTAAAGGTTCCGTTTTAATTGAAATGAGAACTCATTCTTGGATTTCACACCAAAAACTTCTAACTGCTCCCGTTTAACCTCTATTTATTCGGGCACTTCTAGCAATATCTCATATTCTTGTTCGGTCTTGGCTTTGCAGTACGTTCTGGGTACATCACCATGTCGTACAGCGTACCCCAAATATGTGCCAGCACTCAAAATAACTTTGACGTTATTTATCTCCATCACTGTTAGAAGACGTAAAATATAGTCTTCACCGTAAACCTTTGCAACTAGACGCGCCTTGTATCACTCGACCGTTCCATCTGACTTGAGTCTAGTATTGTATAACCACTTTGTCGGGAGAGGTACTTTGTCCAGTTTGCGGCGTACGAGCTTCCATGTTTCCAGGTCTGAAGCGATTTCATCTTTGTTCGGCGGCTGTCCACATGTCCGCGTTCGAACTTGATGCGCCTACCGACAACTCTTCCGATCTGGTACTGCAGCTCTTAGTTCTTTTCCAGTGTTCAAACCTCTGAGACTGCGTACACATATAGCGCACTTCCATCAATTTGTAGCCGGTGCGGCTGGCGCACAGAGTAAGACTTTTCTTAAGCGGCGATACGCCGCTACTTAGCCGATACGCCCTTATCTAAGGTCTTAGTGTGAGATTGCTCTCTCACTCGGGGCCAAGATTCCCTTAGTTTACGGTTAGCGTACGCTAACGCCTTATTCTAAGGCTTACCTTAGTAGGGAGTAGCTAGGGGAGGTGCTCCCCTGCTACGACACTCACTGCACGCTCGACCGTTCACGGTCGAACATCTAGCTGTACTTTAGAGTGAAATGGAAACTGATTTATATTTAATATATAATTAGCCTAAATTAATAAACTAATGTAAACTATATGTAAATACTAGGTTGAACTTACTTAATTCGTACCTAGCCGAAATGTAATGTACGCCACCTGTGTACCAACACGTGGCAGGCTGCCACGCCTTCACCAAGGGCTCCCGCCCTGTTGGTTAAAACAACCAATAGGTCCGAACCTTTCAGACCGGTCAATACTTGACCTTAACCGTTGTGTATTTACGTACACCAACGTAACTAAATGTAACCCCGTTACATCCTCCCCCGTCAAGACTATTGCCAAGAAATAATCGATTATAGTTTGAGACCCCAACTGCAAGAACTCTGGCCTCGAATGAGCACCTCTAGAGGTGGCGATCATTCTCCCCGAGAAGTGGATTGTAGCTACTCCGACTCCGATATCTCGGAGAAGGGGGCCCTTGGGAATATCTCCCCTAAGGATGACCGCTCTGACGACGCCGAACGGCGATGTCGGCAGCCTAATCCTTTCCCAAGACTTGGGGAAAATGCGCTAACTCGCGCGCCACCATTTCCAACTTCGGATGGTATATCCGATTCGCCGAAGGCGACCATCACGCCCAATGAATTGGACGCGGCTCAGGAGTCTTATCTTGCCACAAAGGCACTAGGGGATGCATTACGCGCCCCCAAACGCCTTCACGTGCGGAATATCGTTTTGCGTGTCCTCGTGATCACCAAAAGTGGGCTAAGAATGCGGTAAAGAAGGGTTTAGCCTTCTATACCCCTGGCTCTGCGGCTGAACAGCCGCGTCAAATCGAGTCCCGGAAGAAACTCCGGGAAAAACTTCTCTCGAAGAAGCAGTTCACTGCCGCCTTATACCGAAAGCGAATCGGGAAACAGGCGCAGGGTGTCTTTGTTGAGAACCTCCGCGAAGTTTCCTTCGTTCTCCTACAAGGAGAGGATGCCGAAGAGGCAGAGCGTCAGTTCCGCGCTTGTGCGGAAGGAGAGAAACGTCTAACTGACTTTACAGAGCTGTACAACAGCTATTCCTAACGTGACGTTCGGTTGGAGAGGGCATTGCGCTGGCGTTTGCCAAAGCCAAAGTGATGGGGCAATTACCTGCACCTTATCGCACGCGCTATGCTAGCGCCTATGCCCTCAATGTGGTGCCGGAGAGCAATGCAAGCTCCGCATCAGCCTCCGGCGAACTCCCAACTACTGGGAATGAAGGGGCTTCTTCCTCCACTCTGGTCGTCGACTCGCAGCGGGATTCTCCGCTCGAAAGAGTCAACGACGTCTCGGCAGTCCTGCCACAGGGAAGTCTCGGACTCCCACGAGATCCGTGAATGTGAATAACCCTTCCACTTTACTAGATACTGGGTTTCACCCCGATGATGGCGTCGCGCCATCAGACGCTCCACATGGTAATGTGCAATTCCCTCCGAATCGAGAACTGGAGAGGTGGTCGCGGAATTGCGACGTGAGTTTCACGGGCACTGTGATCGACACAGCCGTCGCATCCTGGAAGTCCAGGATGGAATCCACGATGAGGTAGGTGCGATTGACCGCATCGAGAAGCGGATTGACTCTCTCGAGTCTGCCCTTGACGGCTTTCGCCGTCTTGAGGGAATATTTGAAGCTTCCGATGCGGAGCTTCGTTGTCGCATTTCGACCCTGTCGGAGATGTTACTCCGCCCTGCCCTGCATTACGGCTATCCGACTTCCCATCCTCCTCCAAGAGGGTACCAGCCTCCGGGTCCTGGTATGACTTAAGCATTCCCACATAGAAGGTTGGATGCGTACGCATCGCCTTCGGTATATCCAAGGTATACGCCAGGCCCTTTAGGGCTAGCACCTTGAAAGGCCCCACCAACCTGGGGCGCAGTTTGTGTCTTAGAACATTAGAAACTGCATGTGTAGGACGATTTTAGCGTTTAATAACACACTTTATCCTACTTTATACGCCTTTTTCGTTACGCTGACCCTTGCGGTCGGCCTGTTCCTTTTGCTTGTCTTGGCTTTCCGCCATGGCGTCGCAAACGTGTCGTAAGACACTAAGGCGCGTCGATTAAAACTTATCGATGTGCTTTCGCACAGATACAGGGAGGAAATTGGGGAATCATCCTCCCTCAAGCCCTGGGAAAATTATTTTCATTGACTTTATCCCCCCCCTCAAGCCCTGGGCCACACACACGTGGCGTCAACGGAATCCTCGGCTTCACGAATCCGTTCACGTAAAACGGGGTAAACCCCGTAGATGCATTGTAGCCGGTGCGTATACGCACGGTGCGGCTAGCGCACAGAGGAAGGTTTTCCTTAAAGCGGCGTTCGCTGCTACTTAGCCGATACGCCCTTATTAAGGGCTTAGTAGGAGATAGCTCTCCTACTCGGGGCCAAGATTCCCGGGTTAGTTTACTCTAGCCTTTACTAGTGCCTTAACGGCAAGGCTCCCTTACAAAGGGTGTAGCTAAGGGGAGGGCTACCCTTACGCTACGGCACTCACTACAAGCACGACCGGTCGAGGTCGTGCGTCTGTACTAAAGAGTGAAAAGTAAACTGAATATATTTAATATGTAATTATTTAAACTAATATAAACTATATGTAACACTAAGTAGAACTAAGTAGAATATTCCTAATTCGTACCTAGCTAAAATGTAGTGTACACACCTTTGTACTGAAACGTGGATGGCTGACACACCACTACACCAAGGGCCCATGCCCTGATTGGTTAAAATAACCAAAGGTTCGAAACCATTCAACCCGGCCAATACTGGCCTTAACCGTGGTGTACCAATGCACACCAACACTCAGTGTTACCCGAATGTAACACCGTTACATCCTCCCCCATCAAGAATATTGCTTACGCAATAATCAAATTTTGTTGGAGAACTCCAACGTCAGTTCCTCTGGCTGTCCATTGTACACCCTCAGCGGTGCTATGGACGCAAACTATTCCGACGGCTCGGAAGTGGACGCCCTTGGGGAGTTCTCCCCAACGGCTGGCCATGTTGATAGCGCCGAACGGCGCTATCAGTCATCCAACCCATTCCCCACACGTGGGGAGAACGCACTAACTCGTGCGCCACCGTTACCCGCTAGGGGTGATACCTCCAGGTTGTCACAGGCAACCACCACCAATGAACCGTCCTTGGTTCAAGAGGCCCGACGTGCCGGACGGGCACGTAAGGGACCTCGGGACCCTCAAAAGAGGGCTAAGAACGCGGTCAAGAGGGGCTTATCCTCTTATACCCCTGGACCAGCGGCTATACTCTCGCGCGAAATTGCGCATCATAACCAACTCCGGGCCCGACTACTACGCCCAAACATTATTCCGTTAAGGAAACAGGCGCGCGGTGCCCTCGTGGATGTTCTCCGCGAGATTCCCCTTGTTCTCCTGAGGGAAGAAAGCGTCGAAGACGCAGAACAGGCGTTCCGCGCCTGGGCGGAAAGGGAGAAACACCTCCCCAGTTTCGATGCGCTGTACAACAGCTTTTCCGAACACGACGTTCGGGTAGAGAGAGCGCTACGCTTGGCCTATGCTCAGGCCAAAGCGCAAGGGCAATTGCCTGACTCCTATTATACGCGCTACGCTCTCGATGTGGTGCCGGAGAGCAATGCAAGCACAGCATCTGCCTCCGGCGAACTCCCAGCTATTGGGAGTGAAGGGGCTTCTTCAGACCCTTTGGTCGTTGACTCTCAGTGGGATTCTCCCGCTCAAAAGCGTCAACGACGTCACGGCAATCCTGTCGCAGGGGAGTCTCGTACTCCCACGAGTTCTGGGAATGTGGATACCCTTTCCACTTCACCAGGTACTGGGTCTCACCCCGGTGATGGCGTCGTGCCATCAGGCGTTCCACATGATAATGTGGCGTACCCTCCGTATCGAGCACTGGAGGAGGGGGTCGCGCTCTTGCGGCGTGACTTCCACGAGCGCTGTGATAGGCACAGCCTTCGCATCCAAGATGCTCAGGAGGAACTCCGCAACGAGGGGAGTGCGAATGAACGCCTCGAGATGCGGCTTGCTTCTCTCGAAACTCTCGTTGCGGAGCTTCAGGGTCGTATATCAACCCTGTCGGAGATGTTTCGACCTGTTGCGCCTTTCGGCTATCCGGTTTCTCACCCTTCTCCGCGAGGGGACCCGCCTCCGGGTTCTGGTATGGCTTAAGCATACCGATATAAAAGGTTGGATGCGTACGCATCGCCTTCGGGATGTCTAAGGTGTACGACAAGCCATTTAAGGGTTAAAGGGCCCCACAAACCTGGGGCGCAGTTTATTGCGCAACACATTTGAAACTGCATGTGTAGGAAGATTTTTAGTGTTTAATAAAACACTTTCTCCTACTCTGTATACCTTTTTGTTACGCCGTCCCTTTCGGTCAGCTTGCTCCTTCTGCTTGTCTTGGCTTTCCGCCATGGCATCGCAGACGTGTCGTAAGACACTAAGGCGCGTCGATAAAAACTTATCGATGTACTTTCGCACAGATACAGGGCTGACATCGGGGAATCCTCCCCCCTCAAGCCCTGGGCCACGCACATGTGGCGTCAACGGAACCCTCGGATTCACCAATCCGTTTACGTAAAACGGGGTAAACCCCGTAGATGCATGTACCGAATTGTTGATAGCAAATTAAACCATCGGTAGCATCTCACTCCAACTATTTGGAGAATCCGGACATAAACTCCGGAGAATATCCTCCACAACGCGATTAACGCGTTCCGTCTGACCGTCCGTCTGCGGATGATCAGCAGTGTACATGAGGAGCTTGGTGCCTAGCACCTTAAACAACGCTCCCCAGAACTGTCCCGTAAAACGGGGGTCCCGATCCGATACAACGGAATCAGGTAGACCATGTTGTCGAAAGACACGGTCTAGGAACACTTTTGCTGTTCCTTGTCCATCAATGGACTCTGGCACCGCCTCCAGGTGAGCCATCTTGCTCAAACGGTCTACAAAGACCAATATGCCGGTGTTCCTGGCCTTATCCTTCGGAAACCGAAGATAAAATCCATGCTAATGGATTTCCAACACTCCGTTGGAACCGATAAGCTCGCCAAAGGCGCAGCTGAACTTGCAGAGGGTTTAACCCTCTGACACGTCTCACAGGTGAGTATATACGCACCGACCCACTTATACATATTGGGCCACCAATACAAAGCGCTTAAAGCGCTGTAGGTCTTATACCGACCTAAATGACCCCCGGTAGGGGCGTCATGTGCCTCAAAGAGGACTCTATACTTCAGTTCCTCATGATGAGGAACAACCACCTGCGGAGTGTCCTCCGCGCTCGTGCTATAATGTAGCAAACCGTCACAGTACCTGTAACGGTGTAAACGAGCTTTAGATCGACTTGACAGGGTTGGCTCAGACGAGCCAAGACC
>CM047591.1:7007389-7072433 GCA_026184515.1 Peronosclerospora sorghi
TCCTCGCAATTACAGTGTAAGCCTGTAACAGGATCAGTCCTGTTACAAAGTCCCTATGTTGGACCGAAAATATTCCGAGGCTGTACCCTTTAAGTGCTTCTCAATTTGTATACCATGAGCCTATCCGTCCACGTAAATACATAGGCCTCTTCTGTGATTTCTATGGCCTACATGTAGAGGTAGGCCCATTGTTTGAACCTGGAGACTAGATAAGGTGAATTGCCACGCCCGAAAAAAATTTCCACAGTCCATTTCGGTATTTTATTCATACATTGGATAAAATGTGGCATTTTTTTCATGTTCTTCATCCACATTTCCGCCTCCCATGCCTGGAAGATCGCCATGTACCCCACGCGGCATTTGATCTGCACTGGCACGTGGTATGCCACAAAATTCATTCAACCCTTCATCCTCGTTCAAATCATGCAGTGTCATCTTCTGACCGAACAGGCGGTAATTCCTCAGACTTTCATGGAAGGGGGGAGTCTTTCCTCGACCCAGACGATGTGCTCGCCACCGAGTGTCTGCTCTGTGCCTTCTGAACGGACACCAGACGTGCATGGACACTCAATGAGTCCACCCAAAATTGCTTGTACGACATCATTTTGTCCCGCCACGTTACCATCATCATTTTCTCCTTTTTTCTCCATTTTTCGAGAAAAATTATTCCAATAAATGAAAAAACAAATCCACTAGCCCTCAAACCGAGGGGACTTTCCACTAGCTCCACGAAACGTAACGTAGAAATTAAAAAAACTTGATTGTCAAAACGTCGGTGTAACCCTTCAAAGCTTGGCTCATAACCCGTTAAAACACTTTTACTTGTAGCAGAGATCTTACACTACCTGGTCTCATAGTTTTGAACAGGTAGGATCTAGCGTAGGAAAGGTCGAATGCGCAACGGATGCCACGCACCGAATGGCCTTGCTTGGTCTGTCTTTATAAGAACGGAAAGTATAGTATGTGAAGTTACTTAATCAAATATAACAATACTAGAAAGTTAAACATGATTTCTAACTTAAAAATGCTTATGCACATTTCAGCCAATGGGGTCTCATCTGCATGAAAAGACACGGAAGCCAAATCTTCCAAAATGGCTACACGTAATTTCAACACGGGTCAACAGTAAGAACTACTCGAAAATGTGTGGACGCCATGAGCGTATGGAATGAAAGTTCAGTACACATTGACGAACGAACGTATCGAGGTACTTGAGCTCGAGAATGACCAACTAGGTGTAGGAATAAAAAAACACAACACACAGAAGTGCTTATGCACAGAGGTCGTAGACTACCTGGCCTGAATGTTTTGACCAGGTAGGACGTCGGAAACCGAAAGACTTGTGCGCGACGTGTGCCACGCTGAGCCGCTCTAGCCAAAGGGTCGATTAGAGTTAAAATTGAAAATTGTATTTTTATGTAAATTTACCTAGAATATAAACATATTAAAAATGTATACCTAGAGGTAACCGCAAATGTACCCACCCATTTCAGAAATGGGGTTTCATCATCTTGGAGAGAGATAGAAGACATAATGGCTTCAAACAATTCCAACACTCCTCCTGAAACACCGGAGGCTGTAGCATCTTCAAATCAGTCCAATTTTCGATCGCAACCCCTGCATCTTTGGCGCACTCAACTGGTTTATAAGCAGATCAGCTACCATGTCCACATTTCGAACATGTGCTGGCGAAACGATACTTTTTTTCGAAAAATCATTCAAAAATTTCAACTTGATGTCAATGTGTTTTGTGCTGCCTGCACTGACTTCATTCTCCACATGTCTTATTGCTGCCTGATTATCCATTTTCATAATCAGGGGCGTCTTCGCACGCACTCTAATTTGTTGAAACAATTTTCTTAATCCAAGAGCCTCCCGCCTGTCTATCCAGGCCGCCACAAATTTGCCCTCCGCAGTCGAGAGCGCTGTCGTTTGTTTGGTGCACTTCCAATTCACCACTACACCATTCACGAAAACCACCATCGCACTAACGCTCTTCCGATCTCTATTATTATCAGCGAAATTATGGTGTCGTGTCCATGCGCGCAAGCACGACATGTTCCATGCACCCGAGCACCAACCTGCGCGTCTCACGCGCGTTGGAAAAAATCACTTCAAACGGC
Source organism: Peronosclerospora sorghi (assembly GCA_026184515.1). NCBI lineage: Eukaryota > Oomycota > Peronosporomycetes > Peronosporales > Peronosporaceae > Peronosclerospora > Peronosclerospora sorghi. The sequence continues at coordinate 7,009,513 of CM047591.1, forward strand.
GCGAGCACGCGCAGGGGCCCCTTGGTGTCGTCGTAGTCGTCCGTCGCGAGCAACTTCATGCTCAATTGCCGCAACGAATCGATGGCGTAGAGTCGCACACGCACGAAGAAAGTTCAAAATCTAGCACCAAAGTGTCCGGAACTCGACCACCATCGTTCCCAGCCGACCAAATTACAGGGGGGTAACCCGCGAACCTTCGCCTGTATGTCGATCGGGTGACCGATCAGTACTGCAGGACTCCTGTTCTGATTTATCTTCATTAATCTCACCTTGTGTACCCATTGGTATGGGTGGTAACACACTCGGTGGACTGTCGCGCAGTATGGGTCTTGATAGGTACTGACTGATATAGATGGTACCGCTTCTGGGGTAACTTGTCCCAAAACCAACGAAAGATAATCCAAATGCGCCGATCCGCAAATGGGGCGGAAATCATCACACCAAATGCGAAGAAAACTTGGGGCAGACCGCGAAGCGGTGTGGAGACCCAACCAATAGAAATCTGGGGCAGACTGCGCGCAGCAGTGTGGAGACCCAACCAATAGAAATTTAGGGCGGACCGGAACGGCGCGTTGACCCAACCAATAATCTGGGGCATATCGCTAGACGCGATGTGGGGAACCAGCAAATACAAAAGAGAAGAACACGTTCCAAACGTGTGGGGCTTGAGGGGTGAGTGAACGAAGTGGATCGCTTCCCGTCGTGGGACTTCCGGTGGAGATAAGTGTCCTGGCCGGGAAAAATGAGCTAGAGGGGACCGTGTTAACCCTCTGCTCCCAATAACCCCTGCGGTAGGAACAGCGACTTATGCGAACCAAAGAAAAACGAACTCTATCTTTAATATCGAATTAAAATCCAAAATGTAAACTACATGCAAAACCGTGTGCCTCACCTTAAATCTGCGTACTAAACACTCCAAACACACGATTGGCCCAAAATACTTCCCCCTTTCAGCCAACCCGATAGCTCCAACTTGGTCACTGGTACACTGGTACATGCTAGTCAAAATTTTCAACTGCACTTCACCACAGCCGCCCCTGAGTCTGGTCGCAGCCGCACAACGGTAGCGTCCCGATCTCACAAACAGTCCCCAATTTCATGCATTCATCCGAGTCCATTCCACCAGGTAATTCCACTTGATCTCCAATCACCACATTTCTTCTTTAACACTTGTCTTCATAGGCGATCGGTGTTCGCACTCTCCACATATTCCCGCCACTGGCCGATCTGACCATTCCGACGACTCGGGCGATACTCAGATTGTCAGTGAACAAGATGAGCACCGAGTCGATGTCGATCGGCCTCAGAAAATAATCGATGCACTCGGACAGGAGTTGAAAATCGAACGCGAGGAGCAGATCGTGGTCGACGCCGCTTTCAGAGGATGGGTGTAGCCGGTGCGTAAACGCACGGTGCGGCTAGCGCATGAGGAAGATTTTACCTAAGCGGCGATACGCCGCTACTTAGCCGATACGCCCTAGTGGAAGGGATTAGCGTGAGATTACTCTCTCGTTTGGGGCCAAGATTTCCCCAGTTTTCTTTAGCGTACGCTAAAGCTTTTAGCCTTACGCTTCCCTTAATAGGGAGTAGCTAGGGGAGGTACTACCCTGCTACAACACTCACAGCACGCTCGACCTTTCCCGGTCGAACGTCTAGCTGGATACAGTGTAAAATGGAAACTGATTTATATTTAATATGAAATTAGCCTAAATTAATAAACTAATGTAAAATGTATGTAATACTAGGTAGAACTTACTTAATCCGTACCTAGCCGAAATGTAATGTACACCACCAGTGTACCAGCACGTGGAAGACTGCCACGCCTCACCAAGGGATCTCGCCCTGATTGGTTAAAACAACCAATAGGTCCGAACCTTTCGGACCGGTCAATACTTGACCTCAACCGTTGTGTATTTACGTACACCAACTTAACTAAATGTAACCCCGTTATAATGGGCCAGGACGTAAAGCGGTTCTGCAAGAAGATCGACGCCGTACAAGCTGATAGCGCACTCTTGACAGCCGAGATTAAGCATCTCAGGGCCTTGGTTACGCAACAAACCAAACCAGGTATGTCGATCCCCCGTTAACTTCACGTTGAATCGGTCCTCACTTCCTTCTGTATGTAGATCCATTACCAATCAATATCTTTCAAACCGTGAACACGCTGATTGATGCCGACCGGAAGATGCACAACTACTTCGATCAGCTCCGACCGGTGTTGGAAGGGCTGATTGGCGCTCGTCATGATATTCGTCGCTTCAAGATCTGCCGATCGCATTTCCAGGAGCAGCTCGCGCTGATCACTCGGCAGAGTTCCGAGAATCAGCCCGACCGGTCGGTTTGTATTCTCAACAGCGCGAATTGGATCGGCAGATCGCCGAGTTACAACTCACGATAGACGATTACACCGAAAGAATCGATGCCTTCCAAGATCGGCTCAGCTTTTCGACCCAAGAATAGAATCGTCTCTGGGGAACCATCCACCGGTGCCGCGATGAGATGGCTACGCTGCTGTACAGTCGACAGTCTTTAGCTCCATTCCCTGCGGAGCAGCCTCGAGCGCTTTCGCGGGCCCGCAGTCGCATTTTGCCGTCAATATTTCCAAACCAAACTCGGGTTGAATTTCTCGCCATTCATTGGCTGAAATTCCGCCCCTCAAAATTAGCAAGCACAGCAAGAAACGCAAGGACGCGGAGAGAGGCGCGAGGGCGCGGTGCAGCCGATCCAGATTACGAAGAGAAACCAGCGGCGCCACAAAAGAGGACCAAGACACCGGCGAAGCCTCCAAGCGCAACAGCGGATCCAGCTGCATCAGTCCAAGCCACGAAAATTCAATCGCCCTTGACCCCACATACTGTTCGGCCCAAGTCAAAATTATTCTCACCTGGGAAGACTCTGAGTGTGGATCGATGGCTTCAGATGAGCTACTTCTCGCTCTATCTCAATCCCGATCAACCCAGTGTCTTCCTTCCACTGATGCAGTTGAAGCGTCAGCGCTATAGGCCTACCAAGTGGTGCGCCAGAAGGGCTATAACGTTAAAGAAATATCTAAACGGCTGGAAAGGCACCTGAACCATCTCTTCTGCCCGGCAGAGATGGTTCAGGTGCCTTGCCAGCCGGTTTGGATATTTCTTCTGGTCTGAACCGTCATGCATCGTTGGGAGAATTGAAGGTCAACGTGCCTCTCCCTCCTTCAGGTCTGGCTGCCACAGACCCTTGGTCTCCGGGGTAGATCGATCTCCTGCGGAAATCCGTTCCGACAAAGCAGCAGCTGGTCCGCACTTTTCGCGTCCGGACTTCTGGCTTTTCCCTCTGGCGGTGAATCACCCCAGTTCAACCGAGTGGCGACCTGATCTTGTCACCGGACCGCTGGTCGCCCGTCTGTATGACACCAAGCCATGGCAATTTTTTCTCCGCCCCGACTTGAACACCATGTTCACGCCGACTCCGTGGATCACCTTATTCTTGTGTCGCCTCGGGCAGTTCTACAGCACCCACAGCAAAGCGATATGGGGGTCAAAACACTATCTAGTGCTTCCCATCGGTCGAGTGAAGCTGGACAAGGAACTGTCAGCTTTCCAGAAGCAGCGGAAGCAGCGTCAGAGTCGGGCGGGTGAAGCCTGGCTGTCCATCTTCCAGTTCATACTGGAGGGCATGCAGGCACGAGAATGCGACATGGACATCTTCTTATACTCAGTTGTCCTCCATATGGCCAAGCGTCGCGTGGAAAAAAACCGAGGAGTTAACCGAAGACGGAGCTTGGTACCCCGGCTACCCCTGAGACACAGTGATCGACAACTTGATGGACGCATTGACCCAGCTTGACAAGGAGCAGCCTTGACGCAACCAGTTTCGCCACAATATCTCGGATCCTCCATCCATAATTATCGGTCGGCTATGGGGTGATCGCGAACTTTGACGTAGTAGGCACCTATCGGGTAATCATTCACGTATTCATCATCAATAACAATTATTTTCCGATTACCCGATTGTCCCATCTGTCTTAGTCTTTACCCACATCAATCAAGGTCCACCCTTACCACATCCAACTGTATCCACACACGATAATTGTTACCATTACCATCGAAAAATATCCACATCCTTAAGTCACTTTGTTACCATTGATATTCACCAGTTCATCACAGTTCGTCGCACACTCGTAGTCGTAATCACAATAAAACATCACAAATATTCACACCGATCGGTATACATGCCAATCGACGCTATCATAAGTCTCAATTTTACACTTCGTGAGTTTGCGTCGCTCCATAACAATTCCGGTTGATTCTATTTCGCTCGGACTTCCTTGGAAGAGCGCCACATTTCAGATCTAATTCATCGATTCAAGTTGCTTCTTCACGATTCTTCCAGCGGATCAGACATTCCCGGTGACCCCGACCAAAACCCGTCTTCTTGACCGATCTGACATCCATTATTTCCTACTGTTCTTACTATCGTATTTCTGTGATCGTTCTTGACTGGCTTCAGGAAATAAAACTTCGTCGGGGTCGAATCTGGCTGACTTTCTACCAGATTCAGCTTGGAAACATGGGCAGTCGGCTTGACATTACTCCTATCGATATCAGCAGCACCCTTCCCGATCAGTCAATATTTCTTCTTCCATATTAATTCCTTGAGCGGATCGGTCCGTTCTGGGGTGTCGACGACTTGTTCACCTGCTTGCGGGTTGCTTAAGGTCACTTCAAGTGGATCGGTGGACACTTCGGATGGAGCAGCCATCTGACGCTCCTATCCTTCAACGCACTCCTCTTAAACCCCGTGCATACACACCTGATCATCCGGCGAGGTGACTTCACTGGGTCCTTCCGTGTCAAACGGGCAATGTTGATCCCCATCGACGGTCTGTCCTTCTGCAGTATCAACTTGGGTGGAATCACCATTACACTCGTCTCCAACGATACTGCGATCGTCCCCATCTTCCGTCGGTTCCACTGTCACCCGATCATGTGATACAACTGAATTGACGACTCTCGGCACATCTGACCGGGAGACCACTGTACCGGGTGACTGTACTGACAACCTCTGGCACATCTTTGGTGTTGCGTAATCCGGCCTTTCCGTCCAAGGTGAGGGGTCTTCTTTGGCTGGTTTGTCATTGCCGACCAGATAGGTGGTAGCTTAATATGCAAAGCTTTGCCACTCAACATATCGCCTTGATCCAATCGAAATAAACCCCATCTTCCTTGGTACTTCTCCTTCTTCCATCCACATACCGACGATCGTATTACTGTCCAACATCAGTGGTTTGTCACTGATGTTTGTAACCCGTATGTAATTGCCTCCGCCTCCACTTTCCACAAACGTCGATACTCACTGATCGCCCTTTTTCACCCACAACTTCCTCTTTCGGTAGCCCTTATCCACCGGGATATCCGCCGATCGACCCACAGGAATAGTGATATCCTGGTTCCATCTTACCAGATCAGTGTGGGATCCATATAAGGGGCTTCGACCAGCCAGTTGGATCTGGACCTCGTCCGGAAGCGTGAGCACTCCATGGGACAGATCGAGACGTATTCCCCCCGGCACCATAAAATCCATGCCAAGGAGCGCATCTTGTCCGGTCAGCTTGCCAACCCAGGCGTTAAAAGAATACCTATGAACCGGATAGAGTAATCTTCACGCGCATTCTCCCTTCTGTCATGTAGGAATTCTCACCAATTTCGACGCATTCTTGCCTCTGTGCATAGTCAATCTGACATCCAACCTTACGAGCAAAGGCGGAGTCTATAATCGAGAATTCTGCTCCAGAGTAAAAAAACATCGTCGCCTTTCATTGATGATCTTCCCGCAGGCTTTCACCTGTTTGAACCTTTTATAGGGAGCGTGATACTTCCAATATACACGTGACTCGCCGGGAAGCAGGTCCAACTGCATAACGACCTTCGATCGGGAATATTAATCAGTCGTAAGACTGTAAATCGGATAATTCCCATCGCCTGTCCTTTTGCCGTTGAGTTGCCGTCCTTTCCGATATATGATTAGATGCTAAACGTAGATCTCTCGGCTCGATCCAGATTCCAACCTGGCGAGCGAGCTAGGTTAACATCTTCTCCACATCTGGTGGCAACATCCCGCATGATTGTCTGGCACATAACACTTGCGCATCTGGTCAAAAAATTCTTCCATATTTCACTGTACATCTTCGTGAATTTCTTCACACGCCTTGCATGCAAACAAACAGTGATCGGTGGGGTGGTCGCGTCTTTCACACTTGTTGCTGGTAATTCTTCTCCAGCAGCCCCGATCATCGTGTTTGGTCGACCCGCAGTGCGTGGACTTCTTCAGTGGCTGATCTGTGTCTGACTTGTTGCCGCTTCTACTCAATCCGTTCGGCACGGCTTGACATTGCTCGGTCTCTTGGTGCAGACTGGGCAACGAACATGTGACGGTACTGTTCCTTGTCTGAAGCCATACTGGACCAACCACTGCACTGCTCTCCTCTTCTGACCCGGTGCTTACATCAGCCACGATCGCTCTAATCTCTCGGGTCTACCTGGTTTCAGGCTTCTTCACGGGATGGCGCAACATACGAAGTATCTGCTCCACTTCTTCCACGTCCTTGAGACGCAGTAAGGTAAGCTGATCGTCCTGCTCCTGATCTTCCAGCGTGCTGATGAAGTGAACCACATGTTCCTGGACAGCGCCCATCGGCGGAACGGTCTCCTTGATCGGGATCCCTGCACGCATCGCGGCAACGTTGAGTCGATGAAGGTACTCAATCGGCGTTTCATCGCCCTTTTTCCTCATGTGGTGGTACTTCCTAGCAGTTGAAAAGCCGGAGTGGTAATACTGCCCTTCAAATTCTACACATAATAGATTCCTATCAGACCGAACATCCCGACTTAACTGTTGGATCCAATTCGCAGCCGGTGCCTTCATCAAATCTCGGAAGATCAGACACCGTTCTTTATTCGGCGTCTGATCACGGAGTAAGGCGGACTTCGTTCGGCTGAACCACGATCGGGCTTTCTCTTCATTGGAATCTTTGCCCGTAAATCTTTCAACTCAGTGGTTGCAGCCATACGAATCCTTGGGATCGCCGTCGAATTAAAATCAAAAGTCGCAGTCGAAGCTAAGTTCGCCTTGCGCGTCCTGCCTTTGCCCGTACCACCGTAGTCAAGTTAATTTCGCCTGTCGACTCCATGTCGAAATCGATGCTACTTGTCGATCGGCGAGGGCGGGCTGGATACAACTTGCGCTTCGTATTATGAACCAATCAATAACCTTCAAACACCTTATCTACCGATGTTACCGACTCCACATCAACATCCGCGTAAACGGTGTAGTTTTGCCGGACCGTTCGAATTGTTGCATGAGGGCGCTGAGATGATCGGCACTGATTTTCGATAAAACGCTTCATCATGACTTCAAAGATAGCCTGCATACTTCCTTAGCTGCGAGGTGAATGGGTCCTTTTTGGGGGTCTCGATATCTGGGGTCACCCCTGGGGCACAGACTGGCATGTCGCCCCACTCTACCGCACGTTCTTTTTATGTTCCGTGCGACTGTTACTATGGCCCATGGTCATCCGCTCCACACCGACCTCCAACTCCGATGAGCACTTCGAGGAAGGTGGCGACCTATACAGCGAGCTGTTATGTGAAAGTGACTGTTCTGCAAGTGCTGTCACGAGTTTAGGGGCTTCCAGCGCAATTGTGGGAGATGGGCGGCGTACCGCCCCCACCAATGGCGTCAAATGGTCATGTAGGGTCGACATAGCCAGCTTTAGCTTCCACGTGTCGATCTCAAACAACTTGCTAATACCACTAACGTTTTGCACCTTCATCCCGACCTCAGCCAACATCGCCAGAAAATTCTTCACCTGCTCCAGCGGTCGATCCGAGTCAATCGGTTTGGTTTAGGGCCATGCAAACGATCGGGAATTAAGGGGTTGAAAATTCGTGTGACTTCATTTTCGCGAATAAATTTTGTTTAATCCAAAGACGAATTACATCTTGGTAACTTCCTTGTCATCAACAACCCCATCACCGATCGACGACTTCTCTTCCAAGTCGTCATCATCTGAGAGCATCGCGAGCCTTTTCTTTGGTTTCTTAATGAATAGTTCGGGTGGATGATGATTATCCGCCCCCATAGTGTTTTACACGTTATGCAATTATACATCGAAATACATAGGATCAGGGTCAGGACACTGTTCCTTTCCGGAACAATAGCAAGACTTGCTATAGTCCTGATCGCCTCCAGTTGGAGCCTTATGGGGAGGAATAAATTTATTAATCTCGATCAGGTCCTCCACCTTGCCAGATCCAACATCGCTTTCCTTTTCCACGATCTGCTCCGCCAGGAGCGGTATGGGGAGTCCGTAAATTCATTAATTTGATCTGTTCCTCCCCTTGACCATATTGAACATTGCTTTTCTTTTCAACAACTAAAACACAAGGCGATAAACTTCCCTTGAGTCCTCTCCAGAGGGAATCCATATCGAAACTTGTAAAATCCATACTTTGCGAGAAATCGCAGTGATATCCATGGTCACCAAGTGATCCGGGAACGCGCACCATTGTCGTGGAGTCAAGTTCAAAATCGAGCACCAAAGTGTCCGGAACTCGACCACCATCGTACCCAGCCGATCAACTTACGGGGGGGGGGGGTACCCCGCGAACCTTCGCATGTATGTCGATCGGGTGACCGATCAGTACTGCAGGACGCCTGGTCCGATTTATCTTCATTAATCTCACCTTGTGTACCCATTGGTATGGGTGGTAACACACTCGGTGGACTGTCGCGCAGTATGGGTCTTGATAGGTACTGACTGAAATAGATGGTACCACTCCTGGGGTAACTTGTACCAAAACCCAACGAAAGATAATCCAAATGAGCCGATCCGCAAATGGGGCGGAAATCGTCACTCCAAATGCGAAGAAAACTTGGGGCAGACCGCGAAGCGGTGTGGAGACCCAACCAATAGAAATCTGGGGCAGACTGCGCGCAGCAGTGTGGAGACCCAGCCAATAGAAATTTCGGGCGGACCGGAACGGCGCGATGACCCAACCAATAATATGGGGCAGATCGTTAGACGCGATGTGGGGACCCATCCAATAAAAAGAGAAGAACACGTTCCAAACGTGTGGGGCTTGAGGGGTGAGTGAACGAAGTGGATCGCTGCCCGTCGTGGGACTTCCGGTGGAGCTAAGTGTTCTGGACGGGCAAAACGATCTAGAGAGGACCGTGTTAACCCTCTGCTCCCAATAACCCCTGCGGTAGGAGCGGCGACTTATGCGAACCAAAGAAAAACGAACACTATATTTGATACCCAATTAAAATCCAAAATGTAAACTACATGCAAAACCGTGTGCCTCACCTTAAATCTGCGTACTAAACACTCCAGGCACACGATTGGCCCAAGATAATTCCCCCTTCCAGTCAACCCGATTGCTCCAACTTGATCACTGGTACATTGGTACATGCTAGTCAAAAATTTTCAACTGCACTTCACCACAAAATCTGCATCGCTAAAGCACGTAATGGGGACGGGGAGCAAAAACTCCTCGTCATGTGCTAGCTTCAGACGTAGTGCACTGGTTCCCTTCAAATACTTTAGAATGCGCTTGGCCGTCTTGTAGTCGCCTAAAGTTGGCGCAAACGCAAGTGGATGATGCCACTTTTGAGTGCTACCTCGTATCAGGAGGAGCGCTGGATGTACGGGGACTAGAAGACATGACTGGATTAAGTGCATAACTCAACGGCGGTTGGTTGCAGAAACGAGAAGACTAATCATGTAGTATGGGTGCTAGGTTTCCTTCTAGACGCAAGCATTGAATGCTTGGTTGATGGAGGTGTAAACGCGATTCCACCGTACAAGTCCCGGGATACAGGAAAATCTTAATCCTCGCGAACGGAGTCTTTTTTTGGTACTCAATCTAGCTACCTACCTAACCCGTTCCACGGTGAAGAGTTTTCCGCGTCGTACGGACAAGTGAAGATCCGACCTGGTCAGCAAGATTATCTACATTAAGGCCCACCCAAGACCACAAGGTGAGATAGAGAGAGCAAACAAGATTATCTCGTCCACCTAGATCAATATATGGACCAAGATCAGGAAGATCGGATCACGATCGTGTCGATCGGTTGGATTTAGGTTTTGGACTACGATAATAAACGGAGGCCCCTGATATCAGGCGTCAGGACTAGTGGGGATTCGGTCAAACGGATGCTCTACATCTACTTCCACCACAGATGCTACCTTACATCGGAAGAGGGAAGAGTTCTTTCGAGTGTTTACTCGCGAGTATGACACTATTTTAATGCGCGAGGAACGATAGAAGGAGGAGGCAAAGGCAGCTCAAATTTTTGCCATCTAGAAAAGTTCATCTCGAGGACCAGCAGCAGACTTGTTTTGGCTGCACCAAGAAGAAATTATTAACAAAGGGGGTGAGTTCTTCATTTCAATCGAGAGGGAATCTTTTCCGGGATAGATCTAATCATCTATTTAAACGAAAATTTAGACCAATGAACGCATGAAGATGTTAGGTACCGACGTCGTACTACGGGTCAGCGTATACTGCCCCCCCCCGTGCATAGCCGTGAGATTTTATAACAAATTAAACACAGTTACAATAACCGTTCCTATTTTTGACATTTGCCCCGAACATTCTATTACAAAATTACGCGGGCCTCCTCTCTCGTCTTGTTGTGACGTCGCGAGGATCCAAAACGAATGTCGCCCCAAGCCACGACAACCTTCGGGCCACCGAACTGTAGCAATCGTGTCATGCATGGCTACGCTCCAAACAAACTCCTAACTCCTCGACTCGAAGTACACTTAACGCGAAAGGACACAAGGTGCAATCTCTCTATATACAAAGGTTGAGAGAGTCACGTATATATGTAACCTCCTTGCCACACTCACTACGCCCGTTTGCCCACTACACAGTATACGATGGATACTTACGCAAGACGACGACGACGACGACGCCACGCCTCGTCTCGCTCGCTCGCGGCTACTTTTCCGAGAGCACGCGCAAGAGGTGCGGGACCACCTCGATCCGGAACGGCCCGGCAAACACTTCGCTGTCCACATGGAGCCGCCCGTCGTCGTCCCCCAGGGGCTCAATCACCAACGCCTTGACCTTGTAGTACCCCACGAGCTCCGACGCGAGGAACGTGTCGCGCAGGTATTCTACGACGAGCTTTTTGGCCGTCTGCGGCACGCTCGCTCCCCTTGCGCGAGTAGATAAAGTCAAAGTTGCCATCCCACGGGATGTGCGCATACTTGGTCTCAAAGTAGAGACGTTCGAGCCGCCGGGCGACGTCAACTCGGCCGTCAACGCGCGCCAGAGCCCTTGAAAGCTCGCGTCGTGCGCGGGGGCAAAGATGGACGATGCGTCGCCCTGCCACGCCCTACCACGCGTGTCATAGATACAGCAGTGGTCCACGTCCTGCTGCTCGCGTGCTGGATCCTGCTGGAGCTCGTAGTACGTACGCAGAATCTGCTCGCCCGTCACGGGATCCACGGGACTCGTGTCCGACAAGACGTACCGGATCCGGGCGTGGTGCTTGCGCGGGGCGAACAAGCCGCGCTTGAGTTTCAGGTACACGTACCCATGCACGCCCATCCAGCGCGTGGCTTCGGATTCCACGGCAATGTCCGCGCCAATGCCGTAGCTCACGCCCGTGCACGTGCGCAAATAAATTCGTGCCGGTGCGTACCATCCTCGTGTGCTCGCTTGGCACGATAACCCATCGAGCGGACGGATCGGGCGCGTGATGATGCACTAGACGGCCGACACAGGCGTCGGCGTACCCACGCCCTTGCCGCACGCATTGTCCGTACCCGCACACAGGAGCGAGATGCGTGTCGTGGCCACGAGCGTGCGCGAGACAAAACACGCCATTCATGAACTCGTTCACGGTCCCCACAACCACAATGGCCTCGTCCTTCCGTGCCAAGTCGAACGCGGCGCCCATGTCGCGCACGTGGCCACTGTACTGCGTCTCCTCGACGTCACACTGGATGTCGGCGAGCTCGAGCACGGGTCGCCAGCGGTCCCAGAATATGGATCGTAGCGTTTGCTGCCGTCGGACTAGCGAACGTATCATAGCCGTGTGGTTCAAGTGAAAACATCCCAAGCAAACGTTGGTTGGCAACATACAGAGAGATTTTTTACGTTCATACCGCTCTTTTTAATTAGGATTTGCCCAATGGGGGACAATTAATAGTTACGACATAGCTCCAGCCATGTTATTGGCTAAAAATAGCGTACCGCAAACCGGGGGGGGCAGTTTACGGAAATGGGGCGGGTCAGTATACGCTCACCCTCGTACTACCTTGTCGCAAGCACTGATGTTGTGCTTGATTTGAACGCGCACGCTCAGGTGGCTCTCAAGTCCGATGAATTCCTCGTCTTGGCCCATCGAATGTGGCCAGCGACTCATCGAATGAGCCAGAGCGAGTGGAAATTGACAATGCTCTGCTGTTTGATTGCTCTCATCTCATCTCGTTTTCAAAATCGATGTCCAACTAAACCAACTGTTCACACTGCAAGAACTGGGTCATGCACTTCATCAATGTTTACAAGCGCAGAAATGGGCATTCTAATCGTGATAACGGAGCTCGTCATCATCGTGCGAACACTCACTTTTTTGAATATGAATCTGTGGAGACTTGTATGTCGCATAGATTATGCGTCAAGATAGGTTTTCTTGACCTCTGGATAAGCACATACAATGATGGCACGCTGATAGGAAAAAAGGACTCGGCGGTCTTCTATTTGGGTACATACGTTAGTAAATTATATACTTTTCTTTCTATGGAAAAAAGGTCGGGGACAAGAGTTAGAGACAATTCTCGTTTTTTCGATTTTGTTTCTACTACAATCCCGAAAGCTCCCACTCATCACCAAAAATGGTCAAAGTGTTTGAAAGAAACCCGCGCAATGTTCGGTACGTGATGGAGGTCTCATGTCCGTCGTTGCGGTGCTCACGCTGTTGCTCATTACCAGCATTGCCTCGTGGATGATCGCACTTGGTCTGTGTGTGGCCTGGTACCAATACGACAGGAAGAAAGAGCGCGAATTTTCGCCACACGACGCGAAGGAGTGGAATGAAGCCATTTTGCGCATGCATCCGCAAAAGCCCCGTCAAAAGAAAAATCCAGAAAAAAGTGACTAAAATCCCCCCAAAAGTGCAAATATATCAAGTCTGGCACCCAACTACTTGTCGGGTCGCAGTTGTTCTTTTCTCTGTCTTGTCGCATACATCGAATCCCTTTTGAACGCGGTGCACGTGCGTGTTCATTAGTGAAAACGTCAAGAGATGGCCACACCGTTTGAAGACCCGAGCAAAATTGCGAACAAAGTTAAGAGCAACAAGTGGACGTACGTGAGTTTGTTGGATAGATGCAAGCGTTTGGGTTTCAGTTGAGTTAATGAGAATGTATCGAATGACAGAACGCCTTTGCTCGTTGCCGGTGGAATTGGAGCGGCTGCGTGGTATTTGGCTTCGAAACGCGACCAGAAACCCGTTTCTCCGGATCGTGACCCACGCGCACCGCCATCCAAGATGAAGTAGGAGCGGTATGAGAGGGGCTTGAGAGCGAGAGAGAGTGATATATATGACGCAAGTTTAGGTGTAGTTCCAACTAAGAGTTGACCAATTTGGATTTTTTTTATTCGTGGATCTTGTGTGCCTAAATCTATGTATACACGGTTAGGGGTACATTTCTAACCGTAACCATGAAGTATCCAGATATTCATTGCAGCACTTGTGATAACGGGATTGCGGATACAGGGGGATGGACATGTGGGATGCTGCGTACAAAACAACGAGTAGCACTAATTTAGTGTACGACCATGGACCATGGCAGCTACCTACTGTACGTAGACCCGGTGCACATGAACTAACGTGGCGTCGCTTCCAAACGAGGACGTTAGAGCACTTATTACGTGGATAAAAGTGCACCTGAGTGGGGGTTGGAAGATTTAGAGAGCAAAACCCTCACGTGGTAGGACGAAAAACTCGCGATCACCACCGAGATGGTGAATGCCCTTTGGCGTCTCTCCATTCCCTCTCACGAGTAATAATGATACGGCGAAAGCAGAGACTTCTCGACAAATTGAAACGCCGGAGCCAGGACGCCACAAAACGCCCATTGATGTTTTGTTTGTTTCACACGAGTGCATGTTTTATCTTCGTCGTCTGCACTCCTTCATCTCCATGTCGTGGCTTTTCTTCGTGTCGCGTGGACTTTGCTTGTCTACTCTGTGTGTTGTGTAGATCTATGTTCCATGGGGAGGGAGTCAATGTAGCAAGTAGGAAGTAGTTAACGAATACTATTTTTGTCTCTTGTAGCATTAGTAGTACTATTAAAGATGATGAATACAATAGCTCAAGCTACCATCCTAAACTTATGACCGGAATAAAACGTCTCGGCTAGAGCAAAAAAACACGAAAAGTCGAGTATGTAAAGTTACTTCAGTCAAATCTAACGATACGAACCTGATAAACCTAAATTGTACGTTGCAAATGACACCTACGCATTTTAGCCAATGGAGTTTCACCATCAGGAACCAGCCGAAAAATGGCTACACCTCTTTCCAACGCGTACGCGTTTCTTAACAGATATACGCCTTGTTCATGTCTTGCTGGTCAAATGCCCGCATGACGAGCTGCATTTGGTACAAGGCTTGCGCAGCCGTCGGTCGTCGAGCCGGGTCCAGCGCGACACACGCTGTAGCTAGGTGGACCATGAGATCCGCTGCCGCCGACGTGGGGGGCGTGAAGTGGACACTGAGGGCCCCACTCGACACGAGCTGGAGAATGGCGGCATCGGGGATCACGCGTCCCGTCTCAGTCACTTTCTCGCGTGCGTAGGGCAGTTGATGCGAATCCAATTCACTGAGCACGACGCCAAAGGAAAAGAGATCGGCGCGTTCATCGTATCGTTCGCCCATCATGACTTCGGGAGCCATCCACAAGGACGTGCCCACGCCTGCGGTCATGGTCCGATCACTCCGTTCCCGCGCGACGCCAAAGTCGGTGAGTTTCGCACGCCACTTCGTCTCTAAGAGAATATTCCTCGACTTGAGATCCCGATGCACCACTTTCGGAGCGAGCGCATGCAAATACACGAGCGCATGGGCCACATCCAGTGCAATGTGCGCCTTCTCGGCGTCGAATCCAACCGCTCGATGCTCGCTTTCGTCCAGATGCAGCAGCAAGGCACGGAGATCGCCGTGTTCCATGAATTCCGACACGACACAAAGATTCGCGAGCGTATCCCACGCGACGCCAAGGAACCGCACAATGCGCTCGTGGGCTAATGTTGCTTGTAATTTCACTTCGGTTAGAAACGTTTCGATGTTTGCCAAGTCCGTGCGCGTTTCGGGTAATAATCGCTTTAGCGCGACGGGTTGAGTCTGGTACGTTCCCTTTAAGATTTCGCCAAACCCCCCTCGACTAATCACTTCGCCCACCCGAATGTTCTCGATTGGAATACGAGCTGCGAGAATCACAGGATCATTCCATAACCCTTTCTCTCCGCATAGGAACGTTTCCGTGTGGCTATGTTTAAATGAATTTCTTCGACTCGGTGTTGACGGGTCGAAAGGGTCAGGATTTTCTCCCACACTGTTCAAAGTGTGCGTAAATTCCTCGTCGAATCTGTTTAGAGACTCTCGACTAATACTGCGTGCAAGAGATAAGGGATGGTTAGGCACAGGTGACGTCACGGCGCTAAACTCAGTGGCATGAAGACCGGGCGAGAATTGACTGGCGGGTGGATTCGATGTCAACGTCGCCATGGACTCGAGCGTGAGCTTTTGATCCCGTCGCCGCTCTTTACAATACCAGCAAAGGCCCACCGAGATGAAAAGAATGGCTAAGAACCCCACGGCAGCTCCAATCACAATGGCATAAGGAAACTCCGTGGAGGAAGAGTAATCTGAGAGAATGCGGCGCGGAAGGTCTCGAAGCATTGAGGATAGAGAAGAAGAATCTGGTCGAAAAATGTTGGCGCATGTAGGATGTGGGGGTCTACTGGTCAGCTATCCGCGATGTCCATGTATATGATGGCTTATATGATCTCAGGGTTAGAGATGGAGGGTTGCAGTACGTGGATTACCTAATGTCTATTTTATGGTGAGGGTTCAATTAATCTATTCTAATCCTATTTTAGGATGTTTGATAGGTTAGTCTACTAAAAAAATCCAATGTGGCTACCTTTCGTAGCTGCCGTTGCAAGAGAGTAAGTAACGCATACAGTAGAACCTGTCTAAAACAATCCCCCCCAAATTAATATCCTCCGTTAATTAATCAGATCCGATGGTCCCACAACGTGAATTAATATTCCCCCGTAGTTTAATTATTAATTGAAACCAGCGGTCCCAAAAAATGTTTCATTTAATTTTTCAATATACAAAACAGCAAATCATACGTAATTGTGCCGGAAATTGCCTATGATTGTTGAGGAACTGACGAATGTCCTTCTGGATCATCTGGTTGGCGCGGATCTTGCTGATGCCATCCTTCATGCGCTGGAGAGATCGAAGGAAATCTTGAGAATTTGCTTCCTGTTGCATCCAGAACAGTTAAGTGTTTGAAGCTTCGATGGGACTGGCTCTCGGACGCTCCTGGCTGTCGTCAGCCTCGCCTCGTCATCTGCTGCAGTTCCGAGCTGGTCATTGACAATATCGTCGACATCCGGGACATATGCAACCTGGTATTCTGCCGGGTAGTTTAGCAGTTTGCGGATGTCCATTGGGTTGGAAAAACGAAATTGGCGATTCTGCGACTCCAGTTCTTTCACAACAGCCTGGTCCAGGAGCTCATTATGGTCAACTGGGTTGGCATTGGTTGGATCGGACTGAATCTTGCAAGGCGGAAGCAGCTGTTGATTGTTGTGGGATTGACATCTGTAAACCAAGCCGGCACTGCCATCTGAATGGATTGAAGCACATCGATCTTCTCCGGCTGCTCAACCTTGTCATCCAGGCGCTGCAGAAGCAGGTGGTTAAAGATGCGACGGTAGTACGCCTTGAAGTTGCGGATTATTAATTGGTCGTAGGGTTGAATCTTTGAGGTTGTATTTGGCGGCAGGTAATTGACTGCTGTGTTGCGAAGTATGACCCGTTCTGGAAGTTCATCAACCGGAATGTGAGCGCTGAAGTTGTCGAGAATCAACAGAACCTTTCGGTAAGCCATCCGCCACTCAAACCCCCGAAGCCACTCCAAGTAGATGAGTTGCGTCAGTCAAGTCTTCGAATTGTTCCGGTAGGTGCAACCGAGATTTTCACGGTTGACATTCTTGTAGCACCTCAGGTTGGCGAACTTTCCGATGATGCAAAGTGGAAGCTTGTCGATACCATCACCGTTGCAGCGGACCGCCACAGTGATCCGCTCCTTATTCTGGTTCCGTCCCTCCAGTTGCCGCGTGGCAAGGGAATTGTCCGCCTACTGTGTTAAAATACGTGATTGAACAATCATCAAAATAAGGAAGAACGTAAAGCTTACCTGCATCCGCAAGAATAGGCCTGTCTCGTCCATGTTGTAGATGTCCTTCCACTCGTACTTATCCAGAGTTTCACGATGCGTGGAAGGCTTTCATTGACGACCTGATAGTCCAGTCTGCCACTCTCTCCAAAGCGCCGGTGCGAACGGATGTTATGGCGCTTCTTGAATGCCTCGAGCCAGCCATTGGAAAACTTGAAATTGCGATCATGGTCGGGATAGAGCTTGTCGAGCATCTGCTGGGCGGCTTCACATACGAGATCGCCACTGAGGTTGACACGGTCTTGATGGCTGTGGAACCAAGCGACGAGTGCGTCTTCCATCATTGGATACTTGACCGCCGGCTGGCGTTTGCTGTTCTGGTTGCTACCTCCGGGTCAAGCTTGAGTAGCTCTGCCGACCGTTTGAGCGTGTTGGAGACGGTGCCTTGGCTGACCTTGACATCATGCTTTTGTTGAAGCCAGATGACAAGCTCTTTCTGCGTTATCTTTGGGTTTGCAGCTTGACGCTTATAAAGGTCAATGCGGATATTATCCGACATTGTTATGTGCTTTGCTTCCTGTAACGGCATGTTGAGCGGAGTAGCGTGTGGGTTGTCTAGTTGATGGTTCTGGTCTCTCGCTGTTGTGGACGGGAACGGCAAGTTTCTGACAGGAATACGAAGCGTCAGATGTCATAGTTCTCCGTAAGTTGATAACCGGCGTAAATTAATCGGCCAGGGGTGGTCCCAATTGTATTATTTTAGACAGGTTCTACTGTATTAAAAAGTCGCTGCCTACATATTTTACGGTCCGCTTGACGATTCTAGCGCGACTTGATATTGTGATAGTTCATTTCTATGTGCCCATTCTTGATTACGGGATTGTTAAGCTCCATTGACTACCATTTGTCAGTCCACGAATGCTCGAAATAAATTGCCTTAGTGTGGCGAAGTGTGGATCACTTTGTGCCAGCGGCACACCGATCGGCTTATCGGCAATCGGATTGGTGGAAATCAAGGAGGCTTTTAAGCCTATCATGTGCAAGAAGTGTCAAGAACGCAGATTTTTGTGAGTCACATGATATTGCGTGTACTTTACATATTTCATGTTTGTACATATTGGAGACCGTAGGCAAATAGGATTGGTTAGTTGTTGTTTTTTGGCCTTTAACTCACAACAAGGAAGTAGTTAGCATCTTTTCTAAGTACGTCAGTCGCCTCTGCACGCCACGGAGTGTTTGGGAGCAGAGGGTCGAGTAATCCCCTCTGGCTCATTATACCCGGCCGGGACGCGTTACAGACGCACTTGGCCCACCGGAAGTCCCTCGACGGGAGTACGCATTGGTAGGCTTTGCAAGCCCAAGTCACACACGTTTGGAACGTCTAAAAAAGTTTTGGATTGTTACGTGGAGATATCGTTCGTGGATTTTGTTACGTTCTCGTTGGATCTCCATATTGGAATATTGGTCTTTTATTCTCGCATTTGGTTGGGCTCTACGATCGGTTAAGCGATCTGCCCTTTGGAGTATATTTACTCGGAGTATACTTGGTCTGCCCGTACCCAGGGTGAAGAGTTCCGCCCAGGGTACACCACCCAGCACGGTCTCATATTTTAAGACCCACATCAATTCGCGGCGACGATCCACCAAGTGTGTAACCAGCCCATTCCATCGGGTACACAAGGTGAGATGGAGACGCAGAAATCGGACCAGGCGTCCTATGCTGATGATCGGTCGTCTGCTAGCAGCGGACGATCAGATTGAATCGTAGGCGAAGTTCGCGGGGTACCCCCCCCGTCAGTTGGAAGGCTGGGCACAATGGTGGTCAGGTTCTCGACACTACGGTGTTTGATTTTGAACTTGACTCTACCACAATGGTGCGCGTGCCCGGATCACTTGGTGATCGTGGATATCACCGAGATGATATCTCGTCAAGGATTGATTATAACGAATTAAATGTGGAATCGTTCTGGAGAGGACATAAGGAACGGCTATCGCCTTATATTCTTGTTGTCGATAAGGATGGCGATGTCCGATCTGGCCGGGTGGAGGACCAGATCGGGATTAATAAGTTTTTCCTCCCCATAAGGCTCCCACCGGAGCCGATCGGGACTATAGCAAGTATTGCTATGGTTCCAGAAAGGATCAGGACTTTTGTCCTGATCCTATGCATTTGAATGAACGTTTTGATAAAAAAATAAAAGATGAAAACGACTTGGAAATTTTTATAAATATTATTCCTAATATTTGGAAGGCTGATCGGAACGATCAGATCCACCTTCCCAAGGTTCACAAGCAAAGGTTGGGAATGCCACCCGATGAAGATGACTTGGAAGAAAAGTCGCAGGTCGGTGATGGGGTTATCAAGGAAGAAGACCTGACCAGGATGTACTACATCCACGAGTTAAATCGATTTACTCGTGAAGACCAGGTCATGCAGATCTTAAACCCCCAGATCCCCAATCGCCTTCTCGGACCCACCACCGAGCCGATCCAAAGCGATCGGCCGTTGCTATTGGTGAATAACCTGCTGGCGATGTTGGCTGAGGTCGGCATAAAAGTGCAAAACCTCGCCAACGTACAGAAGCTGTTTGATCTGGACACTTGGAAGCTGGAGATGTCGTTGTCGACCCTCCATGATCATTTGGTGCCGTTGGTGGGGGCGGTTCGCCGCCCAACTCCCACCGTGGCATTGAAGGTCGCTGAGGCCACGGCAGCACATGATGATGTTTGTTCCGATGATAAATTGCTGTATCAGTCTCCACCTTCCTCTAATGGCTCATCGGAGTTGGATGTCGGTGTTGAGCGGATGACCATGGGGGTGGATCATACCCCCATGTGATCATAAAAAGGACGTGCGGCAGCATGGGGCTGCATGCCGGTCGGGGCCCAAGGAGCCCCCACAGGTTTCAGTACCTCCAAAGGAGGATGCCAACACATTTTCCATGACCCAAGCTAACGTTGAAGCCATGTTTGAGGCAATGATGGAGCGTTTCATGGGAGACCGATGACGATCGCCTCCGCGCCCGCATGCCCAGGACCGATCTGCCCGGGAAAATGTCAATATTTGCCGGGATGTTGATATGGAGTCAGTGGAATCGACGGATAAGGCTACCCGAGGTGGCAGACCAGTTGGCAGAGGAAGACGCAAGCCGCAGACAGCCCGACCGCGCCGATCAAGCAAAAACAGCGATTTCGACATGGAGTCGATAGGCGATCCGGATGACCACTATGGGTCAGACGGTGCAGGTGCGGGCAGAACGCGCAGGGCTAACCTAGTCTCTACGACCGCCTTTGATTTTGGATCTACTGCGATCCCACGCATTCTCATGGCTGCGACCACTGATATCAAGGATTTCACTGGCAAGGACGCCGACGAGGAGCAAGACAGATCGTGGTTTGGTCGGGTCCAGTCTGATTTCTTGCGGGATCAGACACCAAAAAAGGAACGGTGTTTGATCTTCAGAAATCTGCGGAAAGGACCGGCTGCGAACTGGATCCAACAGTTGAGTCGGGATGTCCGATCTGACTGGTATCTGCTATGTTCAGAATTTGAGGGCCAGTACTGCAACTACGGATTCTCTACAGCCCACAAATACCATCATATGCAGAAGCGGGGCGACGAGACGCCGATTGAGTACTTGCACCGTTTGAACGTGGCTTCAATTCGCGCCGGGGTAGTGATCAAGGAAGGCAACCCGCTGACCGGTGCCGCTATGGAGCACGTGGGTCACTATATCAGTACCCTTGATGACCAAGAGCTTGCAGATCAGCTCACTCTGCTGCGCCTCAAAGATGTGGGGGAAATGGAGCAGACGTTGCGGACGTTGCAACACTCACGCAGCATGAGGGCGAAGGTCGCCGTTGGATCGGGTCGCTACAGATCTAAGACCCATACCAATCCGGTGAAGAGGCCCCTGAACAGATCGGCTCGTGCTGTTAAGGCGATAGCGACTGAAGACAGCACTGGATCGGAAGAAGAAAGTAGCGGCCAGTCCAGTCGGGAGTCAGACGAGGACCAATATCGCCACATCTTCGTCACGGAACCTGCCCCAAGAACCAGATCGACGCCTAACCAGGCAGATCGGAAGGGCAGGAGTGGAAACAAGTCCGATCCGGACCGACGTCGCAAGAGGTGTTCTCACTGCGGGTCAAGCAAGCACGATGGTCAGTGTAACAGGACTGATCCTGTTACTGGCTTACACTGTATCTTGCGAGGAAGCGCGCAATACAATTAGGGCAGGATTAGTTGGTAACAACTAATCCTATAATAAAAGTAAATATATTAATATTCACTTTAGTCTTAGAACGCAAAATTAAGAGTGTTTATTTAATGGGTGGTTTATAGGCTAATAGTATAGTAACATACTAATTAATATAATAATATCAAGTCTTTAACTAACTGTACTATTAGTCAACCTGCAAGATTCGGTATTTATACCGAATCGACTTTTCCTTCTTAGATTATAATAACTTATAATTTCCTTTTTAAATTTCAGACAACGCGTCTGAAATTCAACTGTGATATTCTAACTTGAATATCAATTATGTAATGACACCCCATTACAGTCAGGACTGCTGGAAGAAGCTGATATGCAAGAAGTGCGAAAGAAGCGGCCACCCCACCGATCACTGCCTCTGCGTTTGAAGGTCATGTGGAGAGATCCACGAGGCCGGCCAGTGAAAGATCGCAGAGTTCTTCAATCTGATGCGCAAGTGGTATGTGCCGGGTAAGCACGCGGGGATGATTCCACCTGACGTTGAGAGGATGTTAAACTAGAACGCTCTCCAGGTTGGAATCTGAATCGAGCCGAGCGATCTACGTTTGGCATCTATGCATATGTCGGCAAGGAGAATAAAACCGACAATACATGCTCTATTCTCAATTGCGTCGATCGGGATCATCCGGTCTACAATCTCATGACCGATGAATATTCCCGATCGAAGGTGGTCATGCAGCTGGATCTGCTGCCTGGGGAATCTTGCGGATACTGGAAGTATCACGCGCCCGACAAATGGTTCAAGCAGGCGAAAGCCTGTGGTAAGATAAACAACCAGAAGGCAACGATGTTGTTCTACTATGGGGCCGAAGTCTCAATTATCGACTCCGCCTTTGCTCGTAAGGTCGGATGTCGTATAGACGACACTCAGAGACAAGAATGCGTCGGAATCGGTGAAAGTTCTTACATGACCGAAGGAAGGACGCGCATGAAGATCACCCTATCGGGTTCGTTGGTCTACTTCTTCAGCGCTTGGGTTGGCAAGCTGGCCGGTCAGGATGCCCTGTTAGGCAAGGATTTCATGGTGCCGGCAGGTATTCGCCTTGATCTGTATCATGGAGTGCTTACACTCCCGGATGAGGTCCAGATCCAGTTAGCTGGTCGGCGGCCCCTATACGGATCGCACACCGATCTGGTCAGGTGGGACCAAGATTTCACCATTCCAGTCGGACAATCCGCTGATACCCCGGTCGACAAAGGTTTTCGATCGAGGAAGTTATGGGTGACCAGGGGCGATCGGTGGGTGTCGACCTTTGTGAATAGCGCCGGCCGATATGATTTTGTTCGAGTCACTAATATCGGTGAAAAGCCGCTTACACTCGACAACAATAATATTGGTGGCATGTGGCTGGCGGAAGGGAAACTGCCAATGAAGATGGGGTTCGTCTCGATCGGATCGAGACGGTATGTTGAGTGGCAGAACTTGGCATACCAAGCGACCACCGATCTGATCAGCGATGATGGATCGGTGGAAGAAGATACCTCACCTATGGTGGAACGACCCAGCTATGTAACCCCAAAGAAGATGTTAGTTCGAACAAAGGCACCGCAGTCGCCGGACACGGTAGACCATCAAGCAGATGAGCCAAGGTTCGTCAACGTGGTGGCGACACAAGAACAGGCGACAGCGGAGCCGGGAATAGGAAAAGGGGAACATGGCATTGCTGGGGCGGACCACGATGGCGCGCCTAAGCAGGTCGATGTCGTTGAAAGACATCCCGCCGATCGGGAACAGCAGTGTTCAACCGATCAGGACGGTTTGGGTGATATTGCCCCGGAAGACGATCAAGTTTGTATCCATGAGGGCGGGGATCAATATATTCAGGAGCTGGAGAGCCAGATGGCAGTCCTCCCTGACGTGTATGCTCAGACGCCCGAAGTCACCTTGGACGATCTGCAAGTGGGTGATTGGGATGTCAACAGTCCCTATCAGATCGATCAGCTAAAGATATCATATGGAAAAAGAAACATCTGCTGATCGGGAAAGGCAACGCCTTACCCCCTGCTTCTCGCGGAGCGATCTGTGACATCGACGTGGGTGATGCCAAGCCAATCGCCCAGAGATGCCGACGTGTGGCACCACAGTACCGCAAAAAACTGTCCTATCTTATTAAAGTACTGTTGGATACGAAGATCATTAATCCGTCGACCTCGCCGTGGGCCTCACCGATCGTGATTGTGATCAAGAAGAACAGCGTCGACATCAGGTTTTGTATCGATTATCGGTTGGTAAATCGGTTGACCAAGCTTATGGTGTACCCGATGCCGATGATCATGGACCTGCTAGAAGATCTTGACAAGACCCTATGGTACTGATCACTGGATATGGCAAGTGGATTTTGGGTGGTTTCGATGACCGATCGGGCTTGCGAGATCTCCGCATTTGTTACGCCGTTAGTTCTGTTCGAGTGGAACCGTATGCCGTTCGGTTTGAAGAACGCGCCCCAGATATACTAGAGGCTGATCGACAACGCATTGTATGGACACTTCAAGATCAGTACCGATCGGGACCCCACCGAAAACCATGATGTATTTACAGAGGGTGAACACGATCGGGAAAGGAGACCGTCCGTTCTGGGGAGGCGATCGTATATCGACGACATTCTGATCCCTGCTTCATCATGGAGCCATCTGTGCGAGAAAGTAGAACGGTTGTTGGAGACATGTGATCGCTGGAACCTGTCGATCAGTGCTGTGAAGAGTTTTTGGGGCATGTCCAAAGTCGCCTATTTGGGTAATATGGTGTCGATCAGTGGGCTGGAGGCCAATCCCAAGGATCTAGAGTCACTGAGCAACCTCCCGTTTCCCAGATCACTGAAGGAAATGCAGTCCTTCTTAGGAAGCTTAAATTACTACAGCCGCTTCATTGAAGACTTCGCGATTTACGCGGCCGTGCTGTACGAGCTCCGGGAAGTCGACTACAATATGTTGCGCGAAGGAGATCGGGCAACTTAACGGGAGAGCTGCGACTCTGATCTGCCCGCAGGTTTTCCGCAGGTGGAGGCAGAGGATCACATGAAGCGTGCAAAGGTTGCTTTCGGTATTCTGAAGGTCAAGATGGCGACGGCACCGATTCTCAGACACTTCGATCCGGAAAAAATGCCGATCGTCATTGTGTACGCTAGTAAGTGGGCCATTTCTGCCACTCTAGTGCAAGAACATGATGGTGTGTACCATCCGGTCAATTTTACGAGCCGGACGTTGAAGCCGAACGAAGTTAACTATGGGATCGTCGAAAAGGAAGTTCTGGATTTACTACGGATTTTGGATGTGTGTTACAACCTACTGGTCTGCCGATCTGTAAAGGTTCTTTCGAGAAAGTCGACATTGGCCTGGCTGTTATCCGCCAATGGGATGGACGGTCGGCTCGGCAGATGGTCAGCAATCTTGTCACAGTGGTCCCTCGAGGTCGTCAAGTGCACCCCGAGGAGGAGATATTGGGCACATTGGCTGCCAGTATCACCCCTCGGTCTGAAGTGGATGAAGCTCTGATGGCGATTGCCCCAAGGAAGCAACCTCGACAGTCAATATCGCTGCCGCCACCGATCGTCGATCGGGATTAGGAACTCTTGGTCTTGAGTTTCGACGGATCGGCTAGCGTGAAGAAGAAGGTCGGCTCCTATAGTGCCATACTGTGGAAGTTACCACAATGGTCTATAGTAGCAGCCGCCGCCGATTTAACGCCTGACATAACGGTCAACGAGGCGGAATATCGGGGACTCCTTCTATGTCTTGATATGCTGTCATCACAAAAGAAAGGGCGGATCATCATATGTGGTGCCTCCAACCTAGTGATAAGGCAGATCACCGGGGAGATCGACTGTATGGCGCCACGGCTGAAGTTGCTGAATGATGGGGTGATGAAGGCACTGAAAGACTATCCCAACCACGAGCTATTGCACGTGAAACGGGATTGGAACAGAAGCGCCGATCACCTCGCGACCTAAGCTATGTGGGACCATATCCGGGCGACGATCACCGAGGAGGTCGTTTTACATGAACTTATGAACATAAACAGTCTCCTGGAGTTGATCAAGCCCAAGGATAGCCCTGATCAGTTGCATGTGATGGCGAAAACTAGATCGCGAACTCGGAAGTCTCGCCGATCGTTCCCAAAAGAAAGGCTGAGTGATTACGTTGTACAAAAGCTAAGGGCGGAACGGATCCTCAAGGCGCAGGACGAAGAAGAGTGGATCGTTAACTTGAAGGCCTATCTGCGCGGTGTACTTTCCAAGTTAACAAATGATCAGGCGAAAGAGTGTACCAAGATCGCGGACAGTTACGATGTGGACGACAATGGATTGCTGTATTACTGCCGTGACATTGATCAAGACAGTGCCGATCGAGATCGACTAGCGAAACTGGTGATCCGTGAGTTGATACAGCCGGATGTCCTTCATCACTACCATGTGAGTCTAGAAGGAGGACATCAAGGCATAGGCAGGACATACCACAAGATCAGGGCCCACTTTCACTGGAGAGGACTTTTTCGGAGCGTGCAGAAATATGTGGGCTGTTGCACAGATTGCGTGACCGGAAAGGTTAGACCGATAATCAAGGGCCGATAGCCCGGAAATATCGAGGCTACTTACCCTTTCCAGGTGATAGCAATGGATCACATACCGTCTCTGCCCAGATCGACAGGCGGCAACACTGAGCTGCTGATCTGGATCGACCTGTTTACTGGTCTGGTGATCGCAAAGGCTAGTGCATCCCGATCTGCGGAGCAGATCGCCCAGAGTTACGAGGAATGCGTGTTCAGAAGGTTCGGCGCCAGCGAAGTTATTAGACACGATCGGGACCCGGTTTTATGGCTGAGATGTTCCGATCGTTCTATAACATGCTAGGTCAGAAGCAGAGCGCGACGATGGCATATCGACCGCAAGCGAACGGATCGTCTGAACGCATGGCGCAGACAATAACAAGGGCGATTAAGATGTATGTGGACGATCCAAACCAACGTGACTGGGATGAGTATGCAGAGAGACTGGTATTCGCACTCAACTCTTCAACCTATCGGGTCCGAGGAGAAACGCCTTTCTATCTGGCGTATGGATGGGACCCTCGATCGACACTTGAAGCGGCGATACCGATCGGCTGCACTCGGACCCGCGATCGCGATGCCCGTCGTTGGAGCATGCAGGTCCAGAAGCATTATCATCATGCGAAAGAAGTCGTCAATGAAAAGTTGCGTCAGACCACGCAAGATCAAGCAGATAGGAATAACGATCAGGTCCGCCCTCATGGTATTGAACCAGGGGCGAGGGTATGGTTATACCTCGATCGGGTCAAGGAAGGATATGCAAAGAAGTTGGCTCATATGAGGCACGGTCCTTTCCGTGTATCAGAGCTTATCGGTAAGCATGCTGCCCGTCTGATCACGATCGGCACGGATTAAAAAGTTCTTCCGATCGTGCATGTGTCCAAATTGAAGCTGGTCAGAGAGTTCCCTGATCGGCCTAAAATGCCCTGTCTGGTGGACGAAGCGGAGAGATTCGATTTTGACGAAGCTCTGCTGCCGGAAGACAGTTGGGAAAGGCCATTGGAAGAGGATGAATTTGAGGTGGAAAAGGTTCTAGATGTCCGATCGGTCAAGAAGACGCGTTTCGGCCGCACCCACCTAGAATATATGGTCCGCTGGAAGGATCATGACGAAGCAACTTGGATCGACGAACTCGATCTAAATGGTGGAGCACTGCTACGAGAGTTCGAGCGAGAACGATTCAGTCGGAATCGCTTCGCAGTGATGCAGACTCATGAAGATGAAGATCAAGACACGCAGTAGCACCGATCAGTATATCGATCGGTGTGAATACGTGTAAGGTCTGAATTATTGTGAATTAGTATGATGAACTGTGATGAACTGGAGTAGTGGAGTGACGGACGTGGTGATAATTTTTTCGATGTGGATGGAAACTGTGTGTGATAATGTGTTGGTACAAGTTTGGAGAAAGTGATGAAATTTGGTCAAGTGATCAGGTGATCGGGAATTTGGAAAGAATGATGACATGTATTATGGATTATCTGGTTAGCTGACTGCCGCATCAAGATTCGCAATCACCCCACAGACGACCGATAGTTAATGCCGTATGGTCTGCGATCTGGTAATGATGCTGATTGCGCCAGGGCTCTTTCCGATCGATCTTGATCAAGGCGTCTTTCAGGTCTGCGATCGGCTCGTCACAATGAAGACCTGGATACCAGACGCCGTCGTCAGCTAAAACCCCCGGCTTTCTCAACCCGACGCTTGGCCATATGGAGAACTACATGATATAAAAAGATGTCGATGCCGCACCTGCGGGCCAGCATACCTCCCAGAACGAACTGGCATAGGGTCTGCCAGGCCTCGTCCGCCCGACTTGGACGCTTCTTCCGGTTCTTCTGGAATGAGATCACGCCTTGATCATGCTGCGCTCGGTCATGAGGAAGCACTAGATAGTGTGTAGACTCCCAGATAGCTTGGCTGTAGGCTTCATTGAAGGACTTCACTCGACCCAAGAACGAGTCGATCCACGCAGTCGACGCAAACATGGACCCCATCTTGGGGCGGATGAACACTTTCCATGGCTGATCTGCATACAGACGGGCGATTTGTGGTGCTGTGACTAGGTCCGCCCGCCATGCAGAAGCGGCAGGAGCCTTTGAAGCCGGAGGAAAAAGCCAGGAATCTGGTCGGGACATCGACCGGGCTAGATCTTGCTTGGTCAGGGCTGATAGGTGCAAGCTACCGATATGCCCCGGCGACCATGGAAAAGTGGCATCTGAAGTCAGCGATGGAAGAAGTCGATCTCCGATCGACACCCCTTTCAATCGGGCGTGATGGCGCAGCCCAGATGTGCCGGGCTGGAACGAAGGCACCGATCCGGTTGACTCAAGCGTCCGTGCAACACCATCACCCTGGGAGCTGATCACCTTATCAGCCCCCGATGCAGGCTTCGCGGGAACAGGACCTCGGCGCTGATCGGATCGGGACTTGGACAAAGCAGTGAACAAGAACTCAGAATCTCCCGATTCGATCCCCGAGTCCTCTCCGGAGGAGATCTCCATATGTTTGGTGTGGGCAGCGCGGAGGCGTAAGGGCGCATGCGATTTGACGGTGATGGACGTGTCACCTGCGTCCGATCTTGGGCTTGGGGGATGCGCCAGAGTCTTGGATTTTTTCTGAGGCACCGCTTGCTTCTCCTCGAGTTTGGAGTCGCGCGCTACGCCCCGCACCCTTGAGCCCTTCTACGCGTCCTTACGCGTCTTGAAAGTTTGTGGAATCTTGAAGTGTTAACTTTTAGCCAATGAGTGGCGTCGTTTCCGATCTTGGTGCAGATCGATTAGAGCGGCCGATGCAGATCGGTCAACGCTAGAGCCTGCGGCCGGACACCGGTACAACAAGTCGGTCAACTGTTGGTGGCACCGATCTACGGCCGCCCAACGACGGTTTGACTCCCGGGTCCAAGCGTCCGATCGGCTCTGGAAGGACTCGACCTTCCCGAACTGGTCCTTGACCATGACCTGCAACTCGCCGATCTGCCTCTCCAGGTCACCCTGTTGGGTGCGGAGTAAAGACCGATCGGACTGATCCTCCAACCTCTGCCGGTTGACCAGCGCGAGCTGTCCCCGGAGGTGTGCATTGTAGGCCTCCAAATGAGACAGATCATGCCGTGCGCCGATCAGCCCGTCCCAGATCGGTCGGAGCTGATTGCAGTGGTCATGCGACTGCCGATCAGCCGCGATTAAAGCGTCAAACGCTTTGGCGATGTCGGTGGTCAGCCGATCTGCACGCGAAAGAAGGTTAGAGCAGATCCAAGACAAAAGACAGACCGATAAGCTTACCTCGCGTTGTTTGTTGGGAGATCTGGTCCCGGGGATGCGATTGTGGGCGATCACTCCTGCAACTTCGTGGACATGGGGATCAAAGTATCCACCTCCTTCCGCAGTTGTAGCAGTGATGAATTCTTGACGTCCAACCGCTACTGAAGCTCCCGGACTGTTTTCCGGATCTGATCGACCCCGATAGATGCCCATCCGGTGCGTCGGACTCTGGAGTGTTGCGAGGGCTGTCAGATCGGGCCGATCTGGGAAGCGAATTGATATAGGGAGATTGGGAATACATGGCACCTGCAGCAACGAACGTCAAGAGAAGTTACAAGATGATCAGGTGCACGAGGACAAGTACCTGGCGAAGGCGAATTCGAAGATCTGTCCATCGGTGAAGTCCGCTACTGCGAAGATCTGGGATGTGGTGAGATCGGTTCGCTACCATTGGGCGGCTACGACCAGACTCTGGGGAGGCTGTGGCGAAGTGTATCCAATAATTTCAGTCACTTTGTGTCAGCGGCACACCGATCGGCTTATCGGCAATCGGATTGGTGGAAATCAAGGAGGCTTTTAAGCCTATCATGTGCAAGAAGTGTCAAGAACGCAGATTTGGGTGAGTCACATGATATTGCGTGTACTTTACATATTTAATGTTTGTACATATTGGAGACCGTAGGGAGATAGGATTGGTTAGTTGTTGTTTTTTGGCCTTTAACTCACAACAAGAAGTATTTAGAATCTTTGCTAAGTACGTCAGTCGCCTCTGCACGCCACGGAGTGTTTGGGAGCATAGGGTCGAGTAATCCCCTCTAGCTCATTATACCCGTCCGGGACGCGTTACAGACGCACTTGGCCCGCCGGAAGTCCCTCGACGGGAGTACGCATTGGTAGGCTTTGCAAGCCCAAGTCACACAAGTTTGGAACGTGTAAAAAGTTTTGGATTGTTACGTGGAGATATCGTTCGTGGATTTTGTTACGTTCTCGTTGGATCTCCATATTGGAATATTGGTCTTTTATTCTCGCATTTGGTTGGGCTCTACGATCGGTTAAGCGATCTGCCCTTTGGAGTATATTTACTCGGAGTATAATTGGTCTGCCCGTACCCAGGGTGAAGATTTCCGCCCAGGGTACACCACCCACCACGGTCTCATATTTTAAGACCCACATCAATTCGCGGCGACGATCCACCAAGTGTGTAACCAGCCCATTCCATCGGGTACACAAGGTGAGATGGAGACGCAGAAATCGGACCAGGCATCCTATGCTGATGATCGGTCGTCTGCTAGCAGCGGACGATCGGATCGGATCGTAGGCGAAGGTCCGCGGGGTACCCCCCCGTCAGTTGGAAGGCTGGGAACGATGGTGGTCAGGTTCTCGACACTACGGTGTTCGATTTTGAACTTGACTCCACCACATTAGTGACGGACTTATTCCGTTAAAACGTTAAAATTTTAACACAGAGGCGATTTGTTGAGTTACTTTAGTAGAACAATGTAATTTGGAAAGTGAGGTGACGGACAGATT
Organism: Peronosclerospora sorghi; assembly: GCA_026184515.1. Taxonomy (NCBI): domain Eukaryota; phylum Oomycota; class Peronosporomycetes; order Peronosporales; family Peronosporaceae; genus Peronosclerospora; species Peronosclerospora sorghi. The sequence continues at coordinate 7,040,598 of CM047591.1, forward strand.
CGTACCAAGCAGGACCAGAATCCTAGTCTACTATCCTAGACATCTAAGAGAATAGAGCCGCTTCCGTTCTCAGCCATAGAATATGCAACCTGCTTTCTTGCATAAAAATTCTAGAAGAAGGATCGAATCCGAGTTAACAAGAACTTGCTCAAGTTTCTGTCTGACTCCATCCTTTCAGAACCTGACCAGCACTCTTGGGTGTCAAGTTGACCAATGCTGACGTCACCGTGAGACACTCGAACGGATCGTCATTCTCGACACTCCGCCTTAACTTGACAGTTCATTATCCCACGAGAATTGCGTAGCTCCGTGAAGCGTGGAGTGGGTAGCGCCTTCGTGAGGATACCAGCAAGCTGGTTGCTTGACGGTACGTAGTCGATGTCACCGTTCGCCACATGGTTGCGCACGAAGTATGCACGAAGATCAATGTGCTAGGCTCTCGCGGTGTACCCGTGGTTTGTTGAAATGCTGATCGATGATTTATTATCCACATAGATCATCGTAGGGTCAAGCTGCTTCTTTCCAGTTTCATCAAGTAAAAACAAAGCCACAGAACCGCTTGAGTCGCGAGCGCGAGTGACATGTACTCTTATTCAGCCGACGATAATTGTAACGGGGTTACATTTAGTTACGTTGGTGTACGTAAATACACAACGGTTAAGGTCAAGTATTGAGCGGTCCGAAAGGTTCGGACTTATTGGCTGTTTTAGCCAATCAGGGCGGGAGCCCTTGGTGAAGGCGTGGCAGCCTGCCACGTGTTGTTACACAGGTGGTGTACATTAGATTTCGGCTAGGTACGGATTAAGTAAGCTCTACCTAGAATTACATATAGTTTACATTAGTTTATTAAGTTAGACTAATTACATATTAAATATAAACCAGTTTCCATTTTACACTGTATCCAGCTAGACGTTCGACCGGGAAAGGTCGAGCGTGCTGTGAGTGTTTTAGCAGGGGAGTACCTCCCCTAGCTACTCCCTATTAAGGGAAGCGTAAGGCTAAAGCTTTAGCGTACGCTAAAGGAAACTGGGGAAATCTTGGCCCCGAGCGAGAGAGTGATCTCACGCTAAGCCCTTTTATTAGGGCGTATCGGCTAAGTAGCGGCGTATCGCTACTTAAGAAAAGTCTTCCTCTGTCCGCTAGCCGCACCGTGCGTTTACGCACCGACTACATCTGGTAGCACTAGTAGTCAATCCAACACCTGTGTTGGTGGACGTCATCCTCTGCAAAGGATGGACCAGGACGATTGGGATCAGCTATCCCCCGTCCAACAAGGAGCCTTTAAGAGGCTGGTACCCATATTGGGTCAGGATGGCATGCGCCACCTAATGGAGCAGGGCCTTGAGACCGTGTGTGAGAGGGTGAACGCCCTCATCGCCCATGAGGCAAATTTTCGCGGTAGTTATCCTGCGTCTACGGGGGTGCGCCCTTCGTTATCCTTTAAGATAAAGGAATTCACCGGTGAAAAAGGTTATAACCTTTATGTGTGGCTTCGCGAGGTCGAAAAGGCTTTCGCCACAGCGAATGTGATCGAAGATCACTTGCAAGTGGGACTTGCACTAACCCATCTTACGGGCAAAACCCGTACATGGGCGTTTACGAGTCCGGATTCGGTCACCGACGTGTTCCCGAACTGGGAAGTACTTAAGCGAAAGCTTATGGACATGTACGCTACGCCTGATCTGGTTTTCCAGAATCAGCTTGCGTTTTTGAGGTGCCGTCAGGGCACTAGGGACTTGGAGACATGCGTCCAAGAACTGAAGACTCTGTTGGCACGGATGTACGAAAAAGCGTATTCGGACGATGTGTCGATTCCCGTGCTCATGGGAATCCTGAGAGAGGGTCCAGCACGTTCGGAGCTCTCCCGATGCCGACCCCAATCCCTGGGGGAGGCATTTAAGATGGCGTTTAACGCCGAAAGGAACTTTCGTTCCTCTAAGGTGGGTCCTGAACCCATGGACCTGAGTCAGGCCGAAGTGGAGGGGAAACCTTCCGCTAAGAGTCACTCTGACTCTTTTTCGCACAGCTTCGAGGCGGAGCTCTTAGCTATGTTGCAGTGGCGTGGGTCGCTAAGGTGCTTCCTGTGTGGAAGCGTGGATCATCTGCGGAACAGATGTCCACAAAATCCCCAGAGAGATAGTCACTGGTAGGGGCAAAGGGTTGGGAAAAAGCCCTTGCCCAAGCCGTCGGGAAACGGCGGCTCCCAGTAGGTGCGGGGCGCCCTACTGGGGGATCCCTCAGTGCTGTTAAGCCCCAAGGTATGGGACGACAGCACAAAGCCTCGAGGTAAACGGTGCTTTCTAGCACCGAGTTGGTGTACCAGCCAGGTTTGCCGGTTGTTCTTGCGGACGTGAAAGGCTTTGATAAGCCTTGGAGAGTCTTGATAGACTCTGGAGCGTCTGACAATTATGTCAGACTGGCTTCTGTGGAGAAGAGTCGGCTGTATGCCGAGGCCCTAGAGGCACGTTCTCGTGACGTTGTCACGGTCAGTCTTGCGACGGGCGTACAGGTTTCTGTACCCAAGGTCTCGGTTGACCTTAAGCTGAAGTTTGCAGACTTCGACAGCTTAGAACGTTGCCTAGTCCTGGATTTGGACTCGAGGTATGACCTCATACTGGGCATGAAGTGGCTGGAACGCCACGAGCCATCGATAGACTGGAAGTCTAAGTCCATTGGATCAACGCACCCGCGATCGGGTGAAGCATTGGCGAGTCATGAACCCACCTTTTCTCGATCGCAAAAGCGATACTGGCGTGAGATGCCATATATTGGATGTCTGAGATGATCATTCCCAAATAGGTCAAGGAAGAGTTCCTTGACGAGGGGGATTCGGCGGTTAATCCCCACGCCGACATAGGCGAGACTGGTGAGTCGCTGTAGCCGGTGCGTACACGCACGGTGCGGCTAACGCACAGAGGAAGCCTTTCCTTAAAGCGGCGTCCGCCGCTACTTAGCTGATACGCCCTTATAAAAGGGCTTAGTAAGAGAGAACTCTCTTACTTGGGGCCAAGATTCCACTTTGGTTTACTATTAGCTTTCGCTAATGCCTTAACACAAGGCTACCTTTACAAGGGGGTAGATAAGGGAAGAAATTCCCTTAAGCTACTGCACTCACTACGCTCGCGACCGGTCGAGGTCGAGCGTCTAGTAGTCGTTGAGTGAAATGTAAATTGAATGTATATTTAATATATAATTAGCCTAAATTAATTTAAACTAATGTAAACTATATGTAATACTAAGTAGAACTTACTAAATTTGTACCTAGCTAAAATGTAGTACACCACCTGTGTACTAACACGTGGTTGGCTGCAACGCCTCCACCAAGGGCTCCTGTCCTGATTGGTTAAAATAACCAATAAGTCCAAACCTTTCGGACCGGTCAATACTGACCTCAACCGTAGTGTACTCACGTACACTACATACTAAATGTAACCCGAATGTAACCCTGTTACATACTCCCCCATCAAGACTATTGCTTACGCAATAAATCAATTTTAGTTGGAGAACTCCAACTGCCAGAACCCCTGGCTAACCATGAGCACCATTAGTGGTGTTAAGGATGGAAACTATTCCGATAACTCGGAGATGGATGCCCTTGGGGATATCTCCCCAATGGCTGACCACTCCGACAGCGCCGAAAGGCGGTGTTGGACACCCAATCCATTCCCCACTCGTGGGGAAAACGCGCTAAGTCGAGCGCCACCTTTACCAACTACGGATAATGCATCCGGGTCGCCGAAGGCGACCATCACCAATGAACCGGACACGGTTCACGAAGCCCGACATGCCGCATCGGCACGGAAGGGACCTCGTGACCCTCAAAAGAAGGCTAAGAACGAGATGAAGATGGGTTTAGCCTCCTATACCCATGGTCCAGCGGCTGTACTGCCGCGTAAAATTGCGCCCCGGAAACAACTCCGGGCCAAACTGCTAACACTCAAGCAGTTCACTGCCAACGCGCCTCGGGAAACAGGCACGCGGTGCCCTCGTAGAGATCCTCCGCGAGGTTACCTTCGTTCTCCTACGGGACGAAATCGTCGAGGACGCAGAACGGGCATTCCGCGCTTGGGCGGAAGGGGAAAAGCGCCTCCCCAACTTTAATGCGCTATACAACAGATTTTCCGAGCCCGACGTTCGAGTAGAGAGGGCGTTACGCTTGGCATATGCCCAGTCCAAAGCGCAAGGGCAATTACCTGCCTCTTACTACACGCGCCCTGCTCACGATGTGGTGCCGGAGAGCAATGTAGACTCTTCATCTGCCTCCGGCAAACTCCCAGCTACTGGTAGTGAAGGGGCCTCTTCGGCCCCTTTGGTCGTTGACTCTCAGCGGGGTTCTCCCGCTCGAAAGCGTCAACGACGGCACGGCAATCCTGCCGCAGGGGAGTCTCTGACTCCCACGAACTCTGTGAATATGGATAACCTTTCCACTTCACCAGGTACTGGGTCTCACCCCGATGATGGCGTCGTGCCATCAGACGCTCCACATGGTAATGTGGAGTACCCTCCGTATCGAGAACTGGAGGAGGAGGTCGCGCTATTGCGCCGTGAGTTCCACGAGCGCTTTTATCGACACAGCCGTCGCATCCAAGATGCCCAGGAGGGACTCCGCGACGAGAGGAGTGTGAATGAACGCATCGAGGGGCGGCTTGCCTCCCTCGGGTCTCTCGTTGCGGAGCTTCAGAGTTGTATTTCGATCCTGTCGGAGATGTTCCGACCTGTTGTGCCTTTCGGCTATCCGACTTCCCAACCTCCTCCAAGAGGGGACCCGCCTCCGGGTTCTGGTATGGATTAAGCATACCCACATAGAAGGTTGGATGCGTACGCATCGCCTTCGGAATATCCAAGGTGTACGCCAGGCCCTTTCGGGCTAGCACCTTGAAAGGCCCCACAAACCTGGGGCGCAGTTTTTTTCTTAAGACATTAGAAACTGCATGTGTAGGAAGGTTTTTAGCGCTTAATAAAATCACTTTCTCCTACTTTATATGCCCTTTTGTTACGCCTACCGTTGCGGTCGGCCTGCTCCTTTTGCTTATCTTAACTTTCCGCCATGGCATCGCAGACGTGTCGTAAGACACTAAGGCGCGTCGATAAGAACTTATCGATGTGCTTTCGCACATATACAGTGCTGACATCAGGGAATACTCCCCCCTCAATCCCTGGGCCACGCACACGTGGCGTCAACGTAACCCTCGGATTCACTAATCCGTTCACGTAAAACGGAGTAAACCCCGTAGATGCATGGACCGAATTGTTTATAGCAAATTCGGCCATAGGAAGCATCTCACTCCAACTCTTTGGAGAATACGGACATAAACTCCGGAAAATATTCTCAGCAACTCGATTAACGCGTTCCGTCTGACCGTCCGTATGCGGATGATCCGCAGTGGACATGAGGAGCTTGGTGCCCAGCCCCTTAAACAACGCCCCCCAAAACTGTCCCGTAAAACGGGGATCCCGATCCGATACAACGGAATCGGGTAGACCATGCTGTCGAAAGACACGGTATAGGAACACTTTCGCTGTTCCTTTTCCATCAATGGACTCTGGCACTGCCTCCAGGTGAGCCATCTTGCTCAAACGGTCTACAAAGACCAATACGCCGGTGTTCCCGGCCTTACCCTTCGGAAAACCGAAGCTAAAATCCATACTAATGGATTTCCAACACTCCGTTGGAACGGGCCGGCTCTCCAAAGGCGCAGCTGAAGTTGCAGAGGGTTTGACCATCTGACACATCTCACAGGTGCGTATATACGCAGCGACCCACTTATACATGTTGGGCCACCAATAAAAAGCGCTTAAAGCGCTGTAGGTCTTATCCCGACCTAAATGACCCCCGGTAGGGGCGTCATGTGCCTCAAAGAGGACTCTATACTTCAGTTCCTCATTATGAGGAACAACCACCCGCGGAGTATCCTCCGCGCTCGTGCTATAATATAGCAAACCGTCACAGTACCTGTAACGGTGTAAACGAGCTTTAGCTCGACTTGACAGGGTTGGCTCAGACGAGCCAAGTCCCTTTCCACCCAACGCGCTGATAAGAGCCGTACATTGTGGGTATTTCTCATACGCCTGGCGTATGAGATCCACCACAGACGAGGTGATGAATGTCGCGTGAGCGAGCTCGTAATCGGGACGAGACGACAACGCGTCTGCAAGCACGTTCTGCTTGCCAGTTTTATACTTAACCTCAAAGTTGTACTTCGCAAAAAAGGAGAGCCAACGGGACGTCCGTTGCGATAGATGAGGCGACTTCGTCGCTGTCCGTAAGGACGCGTGGTCTGTATAAACCACGAACGGCTTAGAGCCAAGTAGGTGAACCCTAAATTTTACAAGAGCATACTTCATTGCAAGTAGCTCCTTATCATGAACGGTATAATTCCGTTCTGCAGCGTTAAGATTCCTCGACTTAAACGCGATAACGCGTTCCATTCCTGCATTGTCTGCTTGTAACAAATCACATCCGATTGCAAAATCGGAGGCGTCGCAGACGACACTAAATGGTTTCCAAGAATCTGGGAGATCAAGAACGGGAGCTTTCAACAAGCTCCCCTTTACCACTTCAAAAGCGTTTTGGTGTTTGGTTTCCCAACGCCAATCAACATCGTTCTTAAGAAGGTCGGTTAATGGCTTCGCCATTTCAGCGTAGTTCTCGCTGTGTGGAGAGAATTGGCTAATCCAATCCAATTCCGTAAATCTATAAGATTTACAGGCGAAGGACACTCCACAAAGGCTTTCACCTTCGCGGGATCCGCCCGAACACCATCCTTACCGATGAAGTATCCGAGGAAAGGAATTTCCTCAGCACCGAAAATATATTTGGATGCGTTTGAATATAGTTTGTGCTCTTGCATACATTCGAGCACATCTCGAAGGTGTATTATGTGCGTCTGAACATCAGACTAGTCGCCTTCCGCGCGACTATGAACGAATATATCGTCGAAGTACGTATGAGCGTACTTTCTATGAGGACGGAAGAGTTGAGTCACCAAGCGATTAAAAGTCGCTGGTGCATTGGAAAGCCACTGTGGCATAAAAATCCACTCCTACAGCATGCCAGTAGGCGTGCTGACCGCTGTAAGCGGAATATCGGACGCTCGCATGAGCTCCTGATAATACCCGTCCACCAGATCTAAGGCACTGTACACAGTACAGCCCGCCATATTGTTCTGGAGGACATCCTTCCGAGGAATCGGAGTCTGCATGGGTACAGTAGCTGCATTCAGCTTGTACGCATGCACAATGCGCCACTTTCCGTTCCGTTTACGAACACAAAAAGTGAGAGATGAGTAGGGAGGCTTGCATTTCTCTCCCGTACCATCCCTGCCTCTTCTTTCCCTTGAAGAATGCGTAGATGACGTCGCATTGCTTAGGGAGAGGACACTGCCTAGTGACACAGTATTTGGTTCCAGGAACCAAGTCAATTTCATGTAGGACTCCCCGATCCGGTGGTAACCCCATCGTCGGGTTGTCACTAATAACATCTCCGAATTCCTTAAGTAAGGAATGGTAAGGGTCCTCAGGATCCGCAATGATCTTGAGGCCGCTTCGGGCATTCAATGCCTGTTTGGTTTGCACCAAAACTGAATCGTCCATCGTGGATGAGGAGTTCAACTCCTCTTCCGGACGCAACACGACGATCTCGTCGAGTTCACCTGCTTTTACATCAGTCTAAAACTCGTTGAAGGACATCTCCTCCAACGACAACAGTTCGCTTACCCCAGGCAACCCTTGCAGGCTTACGCCTTCTGTGACAACACCTGTCACGCTATTCAGCATCCAATAGGACTGCTGACTACTGGCCTCGGGACTATTCCCGGGACCCAGATGGGGGGAGTCAATTTCCCAATCTATTGGAAGCGCATCGCGCCTATCCACAGTGGTCGTTAACTCTACCACCGGTGACTCGCCGGTCTCACCTAATACGGCGTGGTCGGAATCAATTTCGACGTGCGAACTACGGGTCTCTCCGCTTGGAAGCGCCTCGCGCTTAACCACAGGGGTCTCTACCCCTACCGCTGGAGTCGCACCAGTCTCGCCTAACACGACGTGGTCGGGAACCCCGACCTGCAGAAGAGACAAACGTTGTGTCTCTTCTCTACGAAGAGGCTCACGCTTATCCTCAGAGGAATCCTCCTCTACCACTGGCGACTCACCAGTCACGCCTATACCGGCGTGGGGATTAACTGCCGAATCCCCTTCGTCAAGGAGCACTTCCTTGACCTCATTGGGACCGATCATTTCAGACATCCCATGTAACAGGGTTACATTTTGTTATGTTGTGTACATAAGTACACTTCGGTTGAGGTTAGTATTGACCGGTCCGAAAGGTTTGGACTTATTGGTTATTTTAACCAATCAGGGCAGGAGCCCTTGGTTGAGGCGTGGCAGCCTGTCACGTGTTAGTACACAGGTGGTGTACATCACATTTTGGCTAGGTGCAAATTTAGTAAGTTCTACTTAGTATAACATATAGTTTAAATTAATTTAGGCAAATTACATATTAAATATACATTCAGTTCACATTTCACTCTGAAGACTGCTAGGCGCGCGACCTCGACCGGTTGCGCGCGCAGTGATGGTGTAGTGTAAGGGAAGTCCTTCCCTTAGCTACCTCCTTATTAAGGGAGCCTTGTATCAAGGCGTTAGCTTGTGCTAACTTGTAAACCAAGGGAAATCTTGGCCCCGAGTAAGAGAGTGCTCTCTTACTAAGCCCTTTTATAAGGGCGTATCGGCTAAGTAGCGGCACATCGCCGCTTTAGGAAAGGCTTCCTCTGTGCGCTAGCCGCACCGTACGTGTACGCACCGGCTACATCTGGTAGCACTTGTAGTCAATCCAACACCTGTGTTGGTAGGCTACGGCATCCTCTACAAAGGATGAATCAGGACGATTGGGAAAGGCTAACCCTCGTCCAGCAGGAAGCCTTTAACAGACTGTTATCCATATTGTGTGACGAAGGCATGCCGCTCCTAGTGGAGCAGGGCATTGAGGCCGTAAAGGCGAGGTTCAATGCCCTCATCTCTCAGGAGGCGAGTTGTAGTGGAAGTCATTCCACGTCCACGGGGGTGCGCCCCCCGTTGTCCTTTAAGATAAAGGAATTCACCGGGGAGAAGAGAGACAACCTTAATGTATGGATGCGAGAGGACGAAACGGCCTTCGAAACAGCAAACGTTATCGCTGATCACTTGCAAGTGGGACTTGCACTGACCCATCTTACGGGTAAAGCCCGTGCATGGGCGTTTACGTGTTCGGACTCGGTTATGGACGTGTTTCCGACCTGGGATGTCCTTAAGCAAAAGCTTATGGACATGTATGCCACCCCTGATCTGGTTTTCCAGAACCAGCTGGTGTTTCTGAGGTGCCGTCAGGGCACTAAGGACTTGGAAATATATATCCAAGAACTTAAGACCCTGTTGGCAGGGATGTACGCAAAAGCGTATTCGGACGATGTGTCCAATTCATTCCCGTGTTTATGGGAGGCCTGAGATAAGGTCCAGCACGTTCGGAGCTCTCCCGATACCGACCCCAATACCTGGGGGAGGCATTTAAGATGGCGTTTAACGCCGAAAGGAACTTTCGTTCCTCTAAGGTGGGCCCTGAACCCATGGACCTTAGCCAGGTCGAAGCGGAAGAGAAACCTTCCGCTAGGAGTCACTCTGACTCCTTCCCGCAGGGATTCGAAGAGGATCTCCTTGCAATATTACAGCGGCATGGGCGGCTAGGATGCTTCCTGTGTGGAAGCACGGATCATCTTCGGAACAGATTTCCACAAAATCCCCAGCGAGATAGTCACTGGTAGGGGAAAAGGGTGGGGAAAAAGCCCTTGCCCAAGCCGTCGGGAAACGACGGCTTCCAGTAGATGCGGGGCGCCCTACTGGGGGATCCCTTAGTGCTTTTAAGCCCCAGGGTATAGGACGACAGCACAAAGCCTCGAGGGAAACAGTGCTTTCTAGCACCGAGTTGGTGTACCAGCCAGGTTTGCTGGTAGTCCTTGCGGACGTGAAAGGCTTTGATAATCCTTGGAGAGTCTTGATAGACTCTGGAGCGTCTGACAATTATGTCAGACTGGCTTCTGTGGAGAAGAGTCGGCTGTATGCCGAGGCCGTAGAGGCACGTTCTCGTGACGTTGTCACGGTCAGTCTTGCGACGGGCGTACAGGTTTCTGTACCCAAGGTCTCGATTGACCTTAAGCTGAAGTTTGCAGACTTCGACAGCTTAGAACGTTGATTAGTCTTGGATTTGGACTCAAGGTATGACTTCATTCTGGGCATGAAGAGGCTGGAACGCCACGAGCCATCGATAGACTGGAAGTCTAAGTCCATTGGCTCAACGCACCCGCGATCGGTTGAAGCATTGGCGAGTCATGAACCCACCTTTGCTCGATCGCAAAAGCGATACTGGCGTGATATGCCAGAGATTGGGATGTCTGAGATGATCATTCCCAATGAGGTCAAGGAAGTGTTCCTTGACGAAGGGGATTCGGCGGTTAATCCCCACGCCGAAATAGGCGATACTAGTGAGTCGCCAGTGATAGAGGTGGATTCCTCTGAGGTTAAGCGCGAGGCGCTTAGAGAAGAGACCCTAAGTTCGCGTCTTCTGCAGGTCGGAATTGATTCGGACCACGCCGTGTTCGGCAAACAAGTTGCGACTCCAGCAGTAGGGATAGAGACCCCTGTGGTTAAGCGCGAGGCGCTTCCAAGCAAAGAGACCCGTATTTCGTCTCTTTCGCACGTCGGAAATGATTCCGACCACGCCGTTGTAGGTGAGACCGGCGAGTCACCGGTGGTAGAGGTAGAGACCTCTGTGGATAGGCGCGATGCGCTTCCAATAGATTGGGAAATCGACTCCCCCCATCTGGGTCTCGGGACAAGTCCCGAGGCCAGTAGTCAGCAGTCCTATTGGATGCTGAATAGTGTGACCGGTGTTGTGAAAGAAGGCGTAAACCTTGAACAGTTGTCTGGGGTGGCGAACTGTTGTCGTTGGAGGAGATTTCCTTCAACAAGTTTGAAACTGCTGTGAAAGCAGGTGAAATCGACGAGGTTGTCGTATTGCGTCCGGAAGAGGAGTTGAACTCCTCATCCACGATGGACGATTCAGTTTTGGTGCAAACCAAACAGGCATTGAATGCCCGAAGCGGCCTCAAGATCATTGCGGATCCTGAAGACCCTTACCATTCCTTACTTAAGGAATTCGGAGATGTTATTAGTGACAACCCGACGATGGGGTTACCACCGGATCGGGGAGTCCTACATGAAATTGACTTGGTTCCTGGAACCAAATACTGTTTCACTAGGCAGTGTCCTCTCCCTAAGCAATGCGACGTCATCTACGCATTCTTCAAGGGAAAGAAGAGGCAGGGATGGTACGGGAGAGAAATGCAAGCCTCCCTACTCATCTCTCACTTTTTGTGTTCGTAAACGGAACGGAAAGTGGCGCATTGTGCATGAGTACAAGCTGAATGCAGCTACTGTACCCATGCAGACTCCGATTCCTCGGAAGGATGTCCTCCAGAACAATATGGCGGGCTGTACTGTGTACAGTGCCTTAGATCTGGTGGACGGGTATTATCAGGAGCTCATGCGAGCGTCCGATATTCCGCTTACAGCGGTCAGCACGCCTACTGGCATGCTGTAGGAGTGGATTTTTATGCCACAGGGGCTTTCCAATGCACCAGCGACTTTTAATCGCTTGGTGGCTCAACTCTTCCGCCCTCATAGAAAGTACGCTCAGACGTACTTCGACGATATATTCGTTCATAGTCGCGCGGAAGGCGACTAGTCTGATGTTCAGAATCACCTAATACATCTTTGAGAGGTGCTTGAATGTATGCAATAGCATAAGTTATATGCAAACGCAACAAATGTATCTTTGGTGCTGAGGAAATTCCTTTCCTCGGATGCTTCATCGGTAAGGATGGGGTGCGGACGGATCCAGCGAAGGTGAAAGCCATTGTGGAGTGGCCTTCGCCTGTAAATATTAGAGATTTACGGAAGTGGCTTGAATTAGCCAACTACCTCCACAAGTACAGCGAGAACTACGCTGAAATGGCGAAGCCATTAACCGACCTTCTTAAGAAGGACATGGATTGGTGTTGGGAAACCAAACACCAAAACGCTTTTGAAGCGGTAAAGGGGATCCTCTTAAAAGCTCCCGTTCTTGCTCTCCCAGACTCTGGGAAACCATTTAGTGTCGTCTGCGACGCCTCCGATTTTGCAATCGGATGTGCTTTGTTACAAGCAGACAATGCAGGAAGGGAACGCGTTATCGCGTTTGAGTCGAGGCAGCTTAAAGCTGTGGAACGGAACTATCCCGTTCATGACAAGGAGCTACTTGCAATGAAGTATGCTCTTGTAAAATTTAGGGTTCACCTACTCGGCTCTAAGCCGCTCGTGGTTTATACAGACCACGCGTCCTTACGGACAGCGACGAAGTCGCCTCATCTATCGCAACGGACGGCCCGTTGGCTCTCCTTTTTTGCGGAGTACAACTTTGAGGTTAAGTATAAACCTGGCAAGCAGAACGTGCTTGCAGACGCGTTGTCGTCTCGTCCCGATTACGAGCTCGCTCACGCGACATTCATCACCTCGTCTGTGGTGGATCTCATACGCCAGGCGTATGAGAAATACCCACAATGTACGGCACTTATCAGCGCGTTGGGTGGAAAGGGACTTGGCTCGTCTGAGCCAACCCTGTCAAGTCGAGCTAAAGCTCGTTTACACCGTTACAGGTACTGTGACGGTTTGCTATATTATAGCACGAGCGCGGAGGATACTCCGCGGGTGGTTGTTCCTCATAATGAGGAACTGAAGTATAGAGTCCTCTTTGAGGCACATGACGCCCCTACCGGGGGTCATTTAGGTCGGGATAAGACCTACAGCGCTTTAAGCACTTTTTATTGGTGGCCCAACATGTATAAGTGGGTCGCTGCGTATATACGCACCTGTGAGATGTGTCAGAGGGTCAAACCCTCTGCAGAGTCAGCTGCGCCTCTGGAGAGCTTTTCGGTTCCAACGGAGTGTTGGAAATCCACTAGTATAGATTTTAGCTTCGGTTTTCCGAAGGGTAAGGCCGGGAACACCGGCGTGTTGGTCTTTGTAGACCGTTTGAGCAAGATGGCTCACCTGGAGGCAGTGCCAGAGTCCATTGATGGACAAGGAACAGCAAAAGTGTTCCTATACCGTGTCTTTCGACAGCATGGTCTACCCGATTCCGTTGTATCGGATCGGGATCCCCGTTTTACGGGACAGTTTTGGGGGGCGTTGTTTAAGGGGCTGGGCATCAAGCTCCTCATGTCCACTGCGGATCATCCGCAGACGGACGGTCAAACGCAACGCGTTAATCGAGTTGCTGAGAATATTCTCCGGAGTTTATGTCCGGATTCTCCAAAGAGTTGGAGTGAGATGCTTCCTATGCCCGAATTTGCTATAAACAATTCGGTCCATGCATCTACGGGGTTTACCCCGTTTTACGTGAACGGATTAGTGAATCCTAGGGTTACGTTGACGCCACGTGTGCGTGGCCCAGGGATTGAGGGGGTAGTATTCCCTGATGTCAGCACTGTATCTGTGAGAAAGCACATCGATAAGTTCTTATCGACGCGCCTTAGTGTCTTACGACACGTCTGCGATGCCATGGCGGAAAGTTAAGATAAGCAAAAGGAGCAGGCCGACCGCAACGGTCGGCGTAACAAAAGGGCATATAAAGTAGGAGAAAGTGATTTTATTAAACGCTAAAAACCTTCCTACACATGCAGTTTCTAATGTCTTAAGAAAAAAACTGCTCCCCAGGTTTGTGGGGCCTTTGAAGGTGCTAGCCCGAAAGGGCCTGGCGTACACCTTGGATATTCCGAAGGCAATGCGTACGCATCCAACCTTCTATGTGGGTATGCTTAAGCCATACCAGAACCCGGAGGCGGGTCCCCTCTTGGAGGAGGTTGGGAAGGCGCATAGCCGTAAGGCACGGCAGGGTGGATAAAAAATCTCTGTCAGGGTCGAAATGTGACCACGAAGCTCCGCAACGAAGCTTCAACTTCTCCCTCAAGATGGCGAAAGCCGTTAAACGCAGACTCGAGAGAGTCAAGCCGCCCCTAGATGCGGTCAATCGCACCCGCTTCATCGTGGAGTACATCCTCGACTTCCAGGATGCGACGGCTGTGCCGATAACAGCACTCACGAACCTCACGTCGAAATGCGACCTCCTTCTCCAGTCCTCGATTCAGAGGGAATTCTACACTACCATGTGGAGCGTCTGATGGCGCGACTCTATCATCGGGGTGAAACCCAGTATCTTGTGAAGTGGAAGGGTTATACACACTCACAGAGTTCGTGGGAGTACGAGACTCCCCTACGGTAGGTTGCCGAGACGTCGTCGACGCTTTCGAGCGAGAGAATCCAGCTGCGAGTCGGCGACCAAAGGGGCGGGGGCAGCCCCTTCACTCCCCGTAGTTGGGAGTTCGCTCCAGCAGATGAACAGCTTGCATTGCTCTCCGACACCACATCGAGGGCATGGGTGCTAGCATAGCGCGTGCAATAAGGGGCACATAATTGCGCTTTGGCTCTGGCAAACGCCAAGCGCAATGCCCTCTCTATTCGAACGTCACGTTCGGAATAGATGTTGTACAGGTTTAGAAAGTCAGGGAGACGTTTTTTTTTCCTTCCGCGCAAGCGCAGAACTTCTGCTTAGCCTCTTCGTCATCCTCTCCTTGTAGGAGAACGAAGGGAACCTCGCGGAGGGTCTCAACATGAGCACCCTGTGCCTGCTTCCCGATTAGCTTTCGGTATGAGGCGACAGTAAACTGCTTCTGCGCGAGCAGTCTTTCCCGGAATCTTTTCCGGCATGCGATTTGATGCGGCTGTACAGCCCGCTTGGCCAGGGGTATGGAAGGCTAACCCCTTCTTTACCTCATTCTTAGCCCACTTTTGGGGGTCACGAGGACCGAAAAATGATATTCCGCCCGTGTAGGGCGTTTAAGGGCGCGTAATGCTGCCTCTCGTGCCTTTGCGGCAAGTTGATATTCCTGAGCCGCATCCAACGCATTGGTGATGGTCGCCTTCGGCGTCCCGGATATGTCATCCGAAGTTGGTAAGGGTGGCGCACGATTTAGTACATTTCCCCACGTGTGGGGAACGGATTAGGCTGCCGACATCGCCGTTCGGCGTTGTCGGAGCGTTCATCCTTAGGGAAGCTATCCCCTAGGGCTCCCTCCTCCGAGATACCGGAGTCGGAGTAGCTGTCATCCCCTTCTAGGGGAGAATGATCGTCACCACTAAAGTTGCTCATTCTAGGACAGAGTTCTGGCAGTTGGAGTCTCCAACTATAATTGATTATTGCGTGGCAATAGTCTTGATGGGGGAGGATGTAACGGGGTTACATTTGGTTACGTTTGTGTGCGTAAGTACACAACGGTTAAGGTCAAGTATTGACCAGTCCGAAAGGTTCGGACCTATTGGTTGTTTTAGCCAATCAGGGCGGGAACCCTTGGTGAAGGCGTGGCAGCCTGCCACGTGTTGGTACACAGGTGGTGTACATTACATTTTGGCTAGGTACGAATTAAGTAAGTTCTACCTAGTATTGCATATAGTTTATATTAGTTTATTAAGTTAGGCTAATTTTATATTAAATAAATAAAGGAAAGCGCTATTTGCCCCCCATTTTGGCTATTTGCCCCCCAAAAAAACCCGTTGGTTTTGTTTGGGTCAGGATCTGAAAACCCAGACCGAGTTACAGTATCTACGGTATATGTGAGGTAGGACACACCGGTCTTTTCCACGCAAGTCAAAGATGAATGTGGAAAAAGAATTCCACCCATGCGACAACGAATGGGATTGAAAAAGACAAGAGCACGAAGTACCTCTCACCTACAAAAAGTGGAAGCAAGATAAACAATGCTTTACACGGTGTGCGAATCTAGGTAGTAACGATGCATAACATAGACTTGTGACACATACTCACCCGCCAATAAGATGCACGTTTGTACTTCTCCGCTACGTTAATTGGTGAGTAATAACGGCGAAGTCACGTGTCCATTACCAATCATGTGTACGTGACGACGCGGATTTGTCGTCGACACGATCCCTGGCTCATCCGTCCCGACTCCTTTTCTGTTGACTGTCTCATGGTAACGCTTGAGGAACAGGTCCAGATCAATTACACAACGACCCATAAAGTCACTCGTAAGCAAGTCACTGTCTTCAACTATCAATTCCAATCGCTGCTTTTCATTAGGCGTAATCGAAAAGTAAAACTGTTGTCGCCACGAAGGCGTCAGCGTTTGTTGCTTCGTTTTCGTCTGCTGCGACGGATTCTTGGTGCACTTCAAACGAACATATGGATCACTCGTAGCTTCAATTCCCGTGCCATCACAAGCAAGCAGAGCTGTCGCGGTGAGGATCGTCACGACATAAATATTAGGAGGCCATGGCTATTTTGTAGCTTGTAGAGCGTCTTGTGCTATGACACTCGACACTTGAGTTTTCGGTGGTGGCTCCATGCCAGCACTTTCCTTCTCCATCAGTAAAGGTGACAATTCTTCACTAGTCTTTGGGGATCCAGGAGCTGAGAGCGCCATCGACTCCTTCTTGGACGTGTCAGCGTCTCGTTCCAGAGTCGATGCCATAAACTTTGGCTCTTACGTCGCGTCGACACTCAGATGTCCGCAAGTCTACATACAGTAACAAGGTTATGCTAATCAAACCACGTTCAGCGTGACGAACAGAGTCTACTCACGAAATCATTGGCGTCTACGAGCGCCTGTTCGTGCGCTGTCTACATGTTGAAGAAACAAAGCATAGCATCAATACATCCCTCTCTCTATGGATCGCTTGCATGCTCTCACCAGCGTGTCGGGCGTCAGCGTCTCCATCAACAGCGACGAAATGCCTAAAAGCACGTCCCTCCCGTGTTCTCTCAGACCAAAGACCTTGAAACGAACCACGTCACCCAGTGGTTTCTTGATCCCAAATGTAAAGTTCTGACACCACGTCGGCGTCGTTGTTTTCGCTATTGACGCTGTTCGCAACACCACATCTCCGCACTGGACCTGACAGTCTGATACTAAGCGTTCAATCAGGACACTCGAAGCGATCGAGACAAGAGAAATAGGACGTACAAGGGTAAAAAAAAGGAACCACTTTCACTCGCTTGCGTCTCGCCAATGCCACGCGCGCCTTTTACCACAAGGCACAACGCGCGGTGTCTCGACGTCTGCCATGGATTGTATATTTCCCTTTGAGATTGCGGCGCTTTGCTCACCGAGTCTAGATTTGCATCGAATATTGGCATGTGCAAGGGTAGTTTGTTGTCCTCGCATTGGATGCTCTCATGCTGATTCATGTTCAAATCTGTCGATGTGGCAAGTCTGCGTTTACCTTCGTTGCACTTTCCACTCTCCACTGAAAGTGCCCAGAATATTTTCTACTGCATAGCGCTTTCCTATATATATATTCCTCACATGTACCGTATATATTGTAACTCGGTCTGGGTTTTCATATCCTGACCCAAACGAAACCCATGTTTTTTTTGGGGGGAATAGCCAAAGTGGGGGGGGGGGGCAAATAGCGCTTTCCTAATAAATCAGTTTACAAATACACTGAATACTGCTAGGCGAACGACCCGGAACGGTCTCGCGTGAAGTGATTGTTGTAGCAAAGGGGAGCACCCCCCCTAGCTACTACCTACTAAGGGAAGCCTTGAAATAAGGCGTTAGTGTTTACTAACCGTAAACGCAGGGAATCTTGGCCCCGTGAGAGAGTAATCTCCCGCTAAGCCCTTATATAAAGGCGTATCCGCTAAGTAGCGGCGTATCGCCGCTTAAGGAAAGTCTTCCTCTGTGCTCTAGCCGCACCGTGCGTGTACGCACTGGCTATGTCTTCCTGTTCCTTGGTGGTAACCCCTGGCTCTCCTATATCCACGGTAGCCATATCAGGTGGTTTTGTTGGACCCTTTCCACTTCCGGAATAAGAGCTAGCTGTTCTTCCATGTCTTCAGCTGACATTTCAACTCCTTCATGCAGGTAGACTTCTCTCTCCAATTTAGTTTGATCTACTTCATCGGGTCTATGGCAATCATTGCGGGGAGGGGGGGGGGGGGGGGGGTTATCGCCAACCATCCTTACTGCATGTACGATTATCCAGTTAATCGGCATGCCAGTACTCTGCATCACTTGTTTATCTTTCATATTCAGAATTACCCCCGCTTTTACAAAAAAATCTGTGCCAAGTATCGCTAACGCATGCGTATCAATACTAGCAACCCACATATCACAGTTGAATATCACTGATGGGACTACCCGAATCTTGACGGTAGCCACACCTATTGCGCCAATAGTACTGTCCCTCACACCACAAATGCTAGTTGGTGTATCGAACATTCTAACTGCTATTGGTAACTTCTTTGCCACATTGGTATGCAAACTGATATACTTGTGCCAGATTCTAGCATTAATGACAGCTCTAAATCATCAATTGCTCTATTCACATAAACTTGAGCTGCAGGCTGCTTTACTCCAGTCAACTGATGCCATCCTTCTCGCTTTTCCATTTTTTATCCACAAGCATAACATATGCTGAGTACTCTGTTGCTTCATCAATTGTCAACTTATCTTGCTTGTTATCTTCATCAAAAGTATCTTGCTCTTCGATTTTTTCTTGAGTTCTTTTATTTTCTTGATCCTCGTCAAGAATGAGTGATCCATTCATACAACATGTATTTTTTTCTTTATTTCCGTATTGATCCAGGATGACAGTGGTGTCGTTTCCACTTTACTTGACAATTACCCCCCCCCTTATTTTGACAGTGGTTGCAACGCACTGTGGTAGGCGTTTAACCGCTCCGCCACCTCAGTTTTAGTCAGCTCTCCTGATTTCAGCTTACTACGAATTTCAGCCATTTCTTCAATAAACTTCCGGCAATATTTCACATCATTCCCAAGGGTGTCACAGTGTTCACACTTCAGTAATTTCCAGAGTTTATTCTTTTCGTGCCCCTTCCGATTACAATGTCCACATACCACACCACCGTCTGCATTGGGATTTGTATTGGATCGCGCACTTCTATCCTCATACGCAGGTCGCATCCGCTGCATTTCATGTACTTCCCCACATATCATATGTACGCTGGGTTGTGGGTCTTCATACATCACTTCAGCGTTCTTGCGTGTACCCGTTTTCTTCCCAGGTCTCATAAGGCGCGTCTCATGTTTAGTCAGCACCCTCTCTAATTGATCAATACTTGCGAAAGTCATATGCTGATACTTCATCTTTATGGTGCGATCATGACTGGTGTCGAAAAATTGCTGAATATGTTCCAACAATGAAGTGTTATACACATCTCAGTCACGCTTGTAACGCTGCTGCATTTAGTCGATACAATTAGGTAGTTTCCGATTCATCGTGCTTTTGCGTCAATTTTGAGTACATAACTCGGGGCGACACTATCCACGCAAAAATTTCTATGGAAAAGTTTTTTTTATCACCGCATTCCAATCATATTTCACCGAATCCGCTAGTTGTTCATACCACGATGAAGCCGTACTTGTCAAACTATCGACGAACATCCCTAAGCGTTGATTCTCATCCCATCGTGAAGTGTTTGCCACATGCAAAAATCGGGTGATCCATTCCCGTGCGCTTCCTGCTTTCTGCCTATTTACTTCAAATGATATTATATCTGTGTTTTGGATGATGGCGGTAACTGGCTGACTTGAGGACGCCCATGCGTTCGTATTTCTACCGGAGATTCCATACCCTGATGTACCGTGATGTGCCCGTGGTTTAGTGGCCGGTGCATGATATGGTACACTAGTCGCTCCTCTCATAGTGTTAGGTGTGCGACTAGCTGAAAGAGATGCTGTTATATTCGTCAACTCTTCCAAACTCAAATGCCAATCTTGCATCATCTTAACCATGTTAGCCACTACTGGATCTCGCTTAGGCCCAGCCGGTTGTGACAAAGACATAAACTCACCTTCGTCTGGGGAAAGCTCCAGTTTTTTCTGTCTTGGTAACTTTACTTGGATGTAACGCTGGAGATTCGAAAAACTCGTCTATTTCAGAGAGCTCTAGCATACCCGGTGGCTTCGACTCATTAACCGGCCTATGCGTGGTATCTGGTATTTTTATGTAATAAGTGGGATTAATACTGGTTGTCTCTTCCCGATACACCATTAGTGACGTTTCCCACTGATTTTCTGCTAATAATAGTGATACCATTAATCAAATATATTCTGCAGTCCAGATTAAAATCACACGCGCAATCAAACTCTTCCCGTCGAACTATTTCATACCCACAAATTGGAAACAACATTTCCAACGCGTCAACAGACTCTTGTAAATCTCCAAACGAACTGATATCCTCTCTAACATAAAGTTGGGCGCAGCTTTCGTTACCTTACGTATTTTATATAGTGAAAACCAACTACCTGAATCACCCGGTAACTTGAGAACCTGTTGCTGGTACCGAGCCATATTCGCACAGGCCTCTGAGAAGGTGTATGTTCTGTTGGTATCATACTGAGAGTACTCCAATGTGAAACAGAGCTCTTAGCCTTTCCATTTTGATACCAAATCGATTTTATGTGTTGGAACTTAATGTCGACGTTAGTACCGGGTCGTGGCACCAGTTGTCGAGATGAAACTTAAAATCCGGTGTTTCCGCTCAAATTACAACACAAGAAGGCAATAAATCTATCCTTCCTGCTTAAAAATCCCCGGTCCTTAGTAATAACGTCCGAACCAAATAATCACCAAACACTTTGTAACACACTTCCCAAAGAGTCTCAAGCTGTTCCCAACTGAACTAGTCCCAGATGACTGTCACCCCTATCACTTAGGTGCTCACTTAACGACCTTCCTGTATTTAACTTGGTTTCACTATAGGACTGTTTCGTAGGAATGCTGTAAGGTTGCAAACGACTGTTGGGCTAAGGGGGAAATTAGAATCTATTAAGTATTACTAAATCCTATTTCCACTTCAAACACTTTTTCGCCCACTACTTCTCGGTTACTTCAGTGCTGGCTTCAATACTTGATAGTTACTTCTTAACCGACTGGAACACCTTATACCCTTTCAATGAATGACCCACAGCTGTTTTCCATAATTAAAACGTCACTTCACCACAGCAGTCAGTAGAGGAGTGAGTCCGCTGGGTACGTAATCAACAGGGGAGACCTTATTATGATAAAAAAGCGTGAGCATCAAATATGGGCGGGACGCTCTACTGGATTTTTTTTCGAATGCCGACATCGGGCATGTGACGGCAATAACGCAAGACGGGAAAATTTCTCGTCAATGTGTGCATGATGAAAAAACACTCATCATCTTGAAGATAAAGCCGCATTGAACGAAGTCACCATGCATTCATTGTTTGATACCGTTCACGTTGATAATAAGCTGAACGCAGCAGTTGTACCGACCCAAACTTCGATTCCAATGAAATATTTCATCGTTAGTGGCATGTGCTGGAGCACCATCTTGGTGCTATTAATCTCAGGGATTGATTTTATCAAATCCCAATGCATGAGAACGATATCACGCTCACGGCAGTAAGCGTTCCAGGCGGGATTCTTTGTGAGTGGATGGATATGCCCCAGGGGTAGAAGAATGCCCCTGAAACATTCCCAGATGTGTTGCACATCTGCTTTGCCCTGTGCGGGAATTCACGCCTAGATATTTTATGACGTGTTCATCCATAGGAACGGTTAATACGATAAAACGACGTAGAAGTGCATGAAGTGCACTTACGCCAAGGCTTAAAGCTCATATGTAATCATGAGCTCTATGCGAACTTACTAAATACACCTCCAGGCAAGAACGGAGTTTGCTCTGACCCGGAGAAGATCAGAGAGATAGTTTAATGATCATCGCCAAACAACGTCAAGGCACTTCGTTATTATCACATACCAGCTTAACTACTAATGTAACTATGGAGGCATAACACGACCTATTCTGAAATTCCCGCAGGGGGAAGTCGATGAAATTGGAATACATAATGTCAATAACGTTAAGAAAAAACTTTATTGGAGCACCAGTGCTAAGGATAAATTATAATTATCGCCCGTTTCACGTCTTGTGCAACGCGATATCGATAATAATGATCGCATAATTCTTTTTACCACTCACGAAAGCTGGGCTAATAGATACTTTGTGATTTATACAAGCCATGCGTCTTTACGAATGGCCTTAAACGCTTCACAACATTCCTAAAGAATGGCTTGATGGCTGTCATTATTTGCAGAATATAATATCAAGGTTGAAAGCAACTTAGGAAGGTAAAGTGTGGTAACTCACGTAGGCTTAATTTTCTAGACAAAACCGTCCGTAAGAGAAACGACCTGTCCGTTGCACTGCCTGCTTTGAGAACGTACAAGAAGCATATGAAGAGACGAAGTGACTCGTCTGTTCATTGTTTTTTTAACTATCAATCCCTAAAGAAACACAATGAGCTTCCTGAAATCTTTCGTGCAAGTCTACATAGCTATCGAATGCTCGATGTCGTGCTATTGAAGGAGATACTGAAGGTGTTCGTGAAAATCCGAATCCCAAGGCCCAAACTTACGGCAAATCTTTCGCGGTGGAAAAGAGGCCAGCCAGGAGCTTTCGGACGACGTCTGGGAAATGCCGGTAAGCGAATATATCAAGACAGATGATCTGCTGCTATATAGACAGACGAAGGTGATGCAGTTGAATCTTTGTTTAAAATGATGATGTTTTGAAGATCATAATGCACCGATTTTTTGGGTCATCAAGGTCGAGACAATACATACACTTCTCTCGCACTCAAATCTACCGGAGGAGACAGTATAAGTGGATACGAAAGTACACTCGAGCTAGCAAAATTTTCCAGCGCGTAAAATATGTGTAGGCTGCACGTCGGTGATTTACAAGGACATCTTCCGCATATATTGGCTGCCGGTACACCATACTGCACATCGGCAAAATAACCGTCGCGAAGTACCGTATTTTGTTTGTACGGTGTGCCAGGGCACATAAGATTGGATAGAGATTCAAGATTCGTAGTTCTCAGAGTTTGACACGCAATTAAAGATGAAACCGCCGACGATCCAGAAATGTATGGAGAAAAAACGGGCTAACCGGTTTTTAGGTGACATGCTGCGTTCTTACGCGCATGCCTTCGAACGGTGTCCTTACCTCTCTGAGATTACTATTAACAGGTCGGTGAATACTTCTCCTTATCATACACAATTCATTCTACCCAGCATCCACGAACCCGGCGGTACTCCAAATCTAAGTAGTGGGGGGACCCGCTCAAGTTTCGAGCGAATCGATGCGAACGAAATGCAAGTTGCCGCTGCAATTTGTGAAGGAATATTGAACGCGCCTATTGTGAAGCGCAGATCAAAATTTACCTATATTTGAGAAGGCGACATAGATGGCGCCTACTGACCGAGGGCCTTCTGTTATTCTTCTTTTTCGTATGCCTTGCTCTATTCGTGTATCCGTCGGCCTAGGGAAATTACGCTCCTACTAATCCGTACGAAGCGGATCTTCTTCGGATCAGGACTTGGTTGTTTTCCTTGTACACGCGGCTTAAGCAGAAATTTTCACTTGGAAGAACCCGTATAAATTCTCGGATCTTTTCTGAGACGTAGTGTGCGACACCCGATTTTCCAAGTTATGAATATACTATAGTTAATGATTGGGACACTTTCGTTTTTATGCGGACACTCATAAAACCTAGTTGTAAACTTTAATACGTTATGCGTTGAAATTACTTTGTCATTGTTATGGAGAATGCAGATGGTTCTTCGGCTACTGAAGAGATTTTCGTCAGCAGGAAAGAGTGTCGAGAAAAATCACAACAATATGCTAATGCTCGCACACCACTAAAAATCAAATAATCGTCAGGTTTACCTCAAATGTGATCGTGGCGGGGAATATCGCAACAAGCGTAACCTAACGACTCAGAGTCGTCAAAGAAATACTTTTTCACGTTTTATTAACTGCTCGTATTTTATGTACAGCCAAACGGACGGGAACGATAAATGGCATTTATAAATTAAGAATGCAACTCACAATCATGAGCTGGAGATAGATATTTCTGGACATCCTGGCGCCATAAACGCGACGAAATACAAAAAAGGTCAGTACAGAGTTTGAATAGCACCGGTGTATCACCGCGACAAATTTTGAGCTTACTACGCAAAAAAGATCCCAATGTGCAATTCATTCCGCCGGACATTTACAACGATAGAGCGGGAATGCGCGATGAGAAGTTGCAAGGAAGATCACCACTTGAAACACTGTATTATCAAGTTGTGAAAGGAAACTACTTGAAACAACTTTAGTAAGGATGAGAGTGATCCCTTAACGCACTTTTTCATTAGCACCCAAAGGCGGTGACCATGGCTAGACGATTCTGTTGCGTGAAAATTGCAGATTGCACCTATAAAACCAATCGGTACCGGTTACCTCTGCTCCATGTAGTTGGTATCGATTGATTTAACAAGATTTTTACAATTTCAATTGCTTTTATGAATGTAGAGAAGATAAAGGACTATACATGGGCAATGCAGCAACTTGCCACGGTGTACGTTGATGACAAGTATCCCATGGAATCTATTCCCAAAACTATTATAGGTGCTGTTAATATGTGATGCATTTGGCATATCAATAACAATATGATGAAGAAGTGTCGATCAGAATTTACACAGACAAATGAGCGGGATGCTTTCATGAAATATTGGTATGACGTCTGCGCATTAAACACTGAACAGAGTTATGAAGAACGGTGGAGAACCTTTTGTGACACCCACAGCATGTTGGAAGTGCATGTAGCCACTTTGGACTTTGCACTCTTCCAGAATGGTGGAATCCCAGTGGCTTTTGGGATGGTTATATTTTTGCATATATTGGCAGTTACGGTTTTAAGTTTCATTTATTTCTGGATAGATACTTAAGTAACTTTACATAATACACTTTCCAATTTTACACGTGTCAAGTACAACTTTACCGAAACTTCCCCTGCCGTCAATCGGCGCTGTCTTCTTGCCTCTGTGATTGATCCCACCTGGTCCAAAGTGTTCAGACCAGATGGTTTAAGATCAAACGAAGTGGATACAAACTTTTATTGGTTATTTCTACAGGTTATGAGCCCAAGACTCCCATAAGTCTCACGTGGATTTTTCTTGGTTGTACAAGTGTGCTTTCGTGGAATTTTTTCGTGGTAAATTCACGTGGAACAAGTGGAAAGTCCCATGTTACGAGGGCTAGTGGTGGGATGTATTTTATCGAGTTTTTTTTTATTTGACTAAAGATGAGTGATTTCGATGGAAACGATGTGCCCTCCGCAGATGATTTCAAGGCACTCGTGCAAACTTTGAGGGATCTTACGACTCGCCTGGCTGTCGTAGAAGAAGGGCAGACCAAGCGGTCAGTTGAAAGTGTCTCGTACGGGTTGAGGAAGGGATCCCCGGTGCGTGTTCTAGACACTGAGTTCCGAGGCCTTCTACGGAACTACCGTCCGTTCGGCCACCAGATGGCATTGAACAATCTGTCCGAGGAAGAAGTGGTGGAAGTTGGCGCTAGGCCACACCCAAATGTGAATGCAGCACCTCGCGAAGTTCCGTTGGTATGAAAGGTGCAGGCGGGGCTGGTGTGCCTGCCGGGCAAGGGCATGTGCCGATGTACCATGCCGGCCACAAGATGATGAAATTTTCAGTGGAAAAGTTTTCAGGACGCGAGCTGTATCCCGGTCTGGGTGCAGGGTTCCGACAATGGGCCTACCTGTTTGTGGAGGCCGTCGAGAGCGGCGAAATTACGTCTGATTTTCGATGGAGTGAGCGACTAAAAGTCAACAAGTTGGGTGAAAATCTTGAGGGCACCGCCGCGGAATATTTCCGCTCGAACATTGATTCGTGGTGGCAGGTGTGCCTTCAGTTGACGTACGTTCTGGAGCAGATGTGGTTGGGATTTAAAGTAAATATATCCCACCACCAAGCTGCAATGTGGTTCGCAGCTGAAAAGGACCCTCGGCGAACGTGGATGGAACATTACCTTTACATAGTAGCTCTGGCCCGTGCGAGCGGGTGGAGAGAAAAGTTGATCGTCGAAAGCATCGTGAAGTTTTCTGTGCCAGGATTGAAGATGATGCTCATGGCAAGATACGATCCAAGCAGGACTGACTACATCTGTCAAGCCCAAGAATTGGTTGCATGGGCACAAGAACTCGAAGACGAAGTGATCAAGAGTAAACAAGTGGTTAAGGTGCAGGTGCATGCTGCAACACCGGGAAGGGGCCGCCGTGCGTGTTACAGATGCGGTGACGAGGGGCATATACAAAAACATTGCCCCGAAAAACGTCGAAAGAGTAGATGCAGTGGCAACCAAGTGGTGAATCGAGGTGCAAGCGATAATTCATGAAGGCGTTTCGTGCTGTCTACCATGGATACAACATTAGATGCAATGTAAATTCATGTGGAAATGATAGTGTTAATGTAAATGTCTGGATTATTGACAGTGGAGCAAGTAGACACCTGGTGTCGAACGCTAATTTGTTAGAAGATGCAAAAGAGTGCCGTCCTAGTGACACATTTGCACTGCCGAATGGCGGCACCTTGAAAGCTACCAAGGTTGGTAAGCTTACGTTGCGCACGTGCGACGGAAGTGAAACTGTCGTTGTCTTGACCGAAGTATACTTCGCACCGCAACTGGAAAAAAATTAATATCACTTGTAAGATTGCACTAAAAGGGCTTCGCCATTGTCGACGACGGCCATAAGCTTCGGGTGATGTTAAGGAAAGAAAATTTTCTCGATGTGGTGACCCACGGATCTGTGTTTATTGCAAGATTGAAGGCTGAAAAACCCGTTGTTTTTTCGAGGGATTTTGATAGCATGGTGATAGGCAGTGTGATGGAAGACGTCGGCCCTGACGTGCACACCGGTATCCTCCATCATTTTCACGTTGTTCATCTCGCCTACGACACTGTCGAAAGGCTGGCCAGGGACCCCAGGTCAGGCCTTACGGACACTAGCAGGCCGAATTTCCTGACCTGTGTTGAGGGCAAGGCCACGCGAAAAGCTCAGCCGAAAGCGGATTCAGGCGGGAACGCACCGATTGACCGTATCGGGAGAGTTATATGCAGTGACCTAAAGGGTCATATCACTCCCCATGATAGACGTGATAACCGCTACCTAGTTGTTTTAGTCGACCATTTTTCGAGCTATGTTAGAGTTTTGCGGCACGTACCAAGGACAGGGCTGAAAGGATGTTCGGCCACTTCATAGCAATGAATTTTCCTGCAGAGTTCATGTGCTGCGCACCGACGTCAGCGGCGAATATCAAAACGTTCTGTTCTGTAAACAGACCGGTATTCGCCGTCAGGTCACTGAGTCTGGAAACCCCGCATCGAATGGCAAGGCCGAAGGGATGAACCGGACCATTTTCAACATGGTACGGTGCATGATATTTGGATCGGGTGTGCCCCTGATTTATTGGTCGGAGGCGGCTGTCTATGCCGCGTGTATACTCAACCGCACTCCGACAAGGTCAAATCTGGGACGGATTTCACCCCTTGAGATGTTAACCCGCAAGAGGCCGGCGATCATAGACATAGTGGTTTTCGGGTTCCCGTGCATGGTTTGGAGGGACCCAAAGAAGAAGAAACTGTCGAAGCACGCTGAGAGCGCCCTCATTTTGGGCATAAGCCACGAGACAAATGGTTATAAAGTGCTGCTGTTAAAGGGCCGGGTGGTCGTGGTGAAGAGGAATGTCACCGCGATCGAAACGCTTAGCACCGAGACGAGCGATAAAGGTGCCAAGGTGCTGGAAGGTGAAGGCGAAAAAGAGATGCGCGAATCGGCCGAATCACGTTCGGGTGAAACCGATTCAATTGCGGCGCATTTCGAGCGTGGAAATAACGTGGCGGCAGAGCCTGAGGCTGCATCAAAACGCTCGGAAACGGCTGACCGGAGTGCGCGCAAGACGCGTAGGAAGCCGAAGAAGACCCTGAAAGTGAAGGAATATGAAGCATCGAGATCTAAAAGGGTTATCTCAAGCTATGAAATTTCGAAATAAAGTTGACGAAAATGGACGGAGTGCTGAAAGAACCCTATGTGTAGCCGGTGCGTATACGCACGGTGCGGCTAGCGCACAGAGGAAGACTTTTCCTTTAAGCGGCGTTCGCCGATACTTAGCCGATACGCCCTTATAAAGGGCTTAGTAGGAGAGAGCTCTCCTACACGGGGCCAAGATTCCCGGGTTGGTTTACTGTTAGCCTTATCTAATGCCTTAACGGCAAGGCTCCCTTACTAAGGGAGTAGCTAAAGGGAGGACTCCCTTTACGCTACTGCACTCACTACACGCGCGACCGGTCGAGGTCGTGCGTCTGTAGGTGATAGAGTGAAACGTAAACTGAATGTTTATTTAATATATAATTAGTCTAAATTAATTTAAACTAATGTAAACTATATGTAATACTAAGTAGAACATACCAAATTCGTACCTAGCTAAAAATGTAGTGTACACTACCTGTGTACCGACACGTGGATGGATGACACTCCACCCCCCCAAGGGCTCCTGCCCTGATTGGTTAAAATAGCCGATGGTTCAAAACCCTTCGAACCGGTCAATACTGACCCCAACCGTAGTGTACTCACGTACACCACCAACTAAATGTGACTCGAATGTAACCCTGTTACACTATATGTATTCTCTGTTTCTGATCGGAGTGTTGAAGTGGAAAATGTTCCGTTGAAGCAGCCGGACCCAATAAGTTTTAGTGAGGCCCATGGTGGATCTCAATCGATGATGTGGAGTCGCGAGGAAATGGAGGAGCTGAAGTCTCTCCAGGACCTGGGCACGTGGGATATCGTGCGTCGCCCCGCGGACAAAGTACATCGCGACCAAGTAGGTGTACAAAACGAAAGTTAGTGCAAACGGGTCGGTGGAGAGGTACAAGGCAAGGTTGGTTGCCAGGGGCGACAAGCAGGTTTTCGGCGACAACTATTTGTTTACATTTTCAACTTCCATTGAGATAAACAATGTGAAGCTCCTGCTGGTGCTAGCACAAGTGTGGGGGGTGTCGGCACGACACGGCGATGTGCCAAGTGCCTACCCTAAAGCGAAATCCGGGAGCGACGTAGATATTTATCTACAGATACCTCAAGGTATGGATATTGCACAAGAAACACTGAATGATTTCGGAGTGAAGTCCAAGAAGGAACTGGCGCTCAAGTTGAAGCGCAACCTTTATGGTTTAAAGCAGGCTGGCCGCCTATGGCACCAATCTTTATGTGAAATATTGACCAAGTTTGGTTTTGTGCAATGTGTTGGTTTTGTGCAATGTGTTATGGATACTTGCATTTTCGTGAAACGTATGGATGGTGAAATGATTGTGGTAGGTGCATACGTTGATTACCTGTTGGTCACCGGCACCAGTGAAAAAATTGTGAATGATTTCATTATGGATATGCAAGTGCTGGAACTGAAGGATCTATGAGGCGTTACAAAGTTCCTGGGGATTAGAATTGGTGGCGATCTAAAGAACGTTTACGTTCTGGATCAACAAGCCACTATCAAGAAAATTTTGGTCAATCACAAGTTGGATAAATTAAATCCAGCTCGAACACCGGTGTTGGTTCTCGATGACGATAAGACATTCAGTGAATGTTTTCCGGTGCAACCGAAGGGAAACGTGTCGTGCATCAAGGATTTCCAGTCGCTTGTGGGGAGGCTTCTGTTAGTCTCACGATGCACGCGTCTTTGTCGTAAAGCGTGTTATAATTGGGCCCAATAACGGGCCTTATTATAGGGCCTAATTATTGGGCCTAATTTAGGGGGGCCGATTACGGACAAAAATCGGGTATGTAATCGTATACGATTGTGTGTACCACAGCGTATACAGTTGCGTGTAATACTGTGGTGCACATAGTCAGGACATAGGAAGATGGGACGATTACGTACAGGTACTCAGCGAACACCGACGAACAGCGACGGACGACGGATAAATCAGGTCGACTGGTCGACGGAGGACGCTGGAACGGGTAGTTCTGATTGGTGGATATTAGTAAATTGGTAGTTCTTAGGATTTAAGCAATAATAAAGTTCTCCTTTTGCGTTCGATCTAGCAGATCGTTTCCGGGACGGCACCTTTGCGCCTCCCTTGTTAGTATACACCTCTACGTCCCGGGCGGGAGCACGTTGTGCGGTTTTTGGCCCACTGGTAGGCGTAGAGTATTGAGGACTCACCCCGCAACTCCTCCCGCTGTGTCAGCGGTTCTACTGTAAAGGTTTTTTGGTTTTTTGGTTTTTTGGGAGTGTGATTGAGCAGTGATCTCACCTCTACACGTTTGGTTCGCGTTTGGCCCCTAGAGTTTGGCTGCTGTAAGCGCCCCACGGGAACTCTAGGTGGATTAAGTGAAATTTACCCCCCCCTCGTAGTTCTAGGCTAGGAATACATATATTTGGGTGTTCCTTTAGCTGTTGAAGACTCCAGAGGCTCCGTGATCAGGAAGTGAAGACTTCGACTGCCTGATCAAGTACCCCCTTCGCCGATCAACACCTGATCAACACTCTGCAACTCGTGACCCGCGATCAACAACTCGCAGATCGCACCAACTTGTACCTGAGCGACGTTTAGCACCTGATCAAGTCTGATCTCAGCGGATCAACTACTTTTAGTGTCTGATCAAGCCTGACCAAGTCTGATCTCAGCTGATCAACTACTTTTGGTGCCTGATCAAGCCTTGTCAAGTCTTATCACAGCTGATCAACGACTTTTGGTGCCTGCCAAAGCCTGATCACTGCTGATCAAGCCTGTTCGCACCTGATTCGAGCTCGATGATACCTGATCACGTCTGATCAGCACCTCGATCAACTCGTTACACGTTCCCCAATCTTGCATCAAGGAATTGCCGTGTTTTCATCCCCGCCACCTGAAGAGCGACCCACGCCCAAGCCGTCGGGTACATAAGGTGAGCAGAAAAACAAGCAGTCAAGAACAACCGGAGGACCTCCTTCGTTAGTCGGCAGTCCGGGCGCCGTGGTACCGCCTGATCAAGCGTCAAAACTTTGATCAGCCGCTCCACCACATCCTGATATTTCGTTCGCGGCGCATCCTGCTACACGTAAGACCCACGCACCCACTATTGGCGACTACAAAGTCGCAAAGCGAATCCTCAAGTACCTTAACGGAACGAGTGAGATGAAACTGATTTGAAAAACGATAAAGATCTGCCACAACCGCTACGGATTACGGTATACAGTGATGCGTATTTCGCTGCCGACAAGGCGGACCGTAATAGTATTGTGGAGAAGCGTGCCCAAAATTTGGCACACTTCTGGTCAAGTTTCGTCAAGGCATTTGGTCTAATTTCGGATTGGTTTAAACAAGGGGGGGCTTTTCAGCCTATCAGACTCAAGAAGTGTCAAGAACGCAAGTTTTGGTGAGTCACCCGACTTTGGGTATTTTACATATTTTTGTGGGGGTACATTTAGGGACTATAGGTAGTAGTATTTTAGTTGTGGTTTTACCTTTTAGGACAGAGGTTATACCTTTAAGTAAGGAAATCTTTTAGCTTTCGGATAAGTGGCTGAAACCTCTTCTGGTATTGGTTCACACCACAGCTAGGGGTCGCCGTTCTTCCCTTTTCTTACACTAGTCGCCTCCGCCCGCCGCGGAGTGTTTGGGGGCAGAGGGTCGAATTATCCCCTCTCGCCGATTATACCCGGTCTGGACGCGCCGCACGCGCACTTTGGCCCACCGGAAGTCCCTCGACGGGAGTACGATTTGGCGATCTCAACACCTCAACTCAAGTACGTTTGGAACGTGCTATTAACTGGATTGGTCTTGGCGTGGAGATATCGTTTGTGGAGTTTCACGAG